>CM065747.1:41005987-41010987 GCA_033310375.1 Conus canariensis | reverse complement strand
TGAATGGACTTTTTCTGCTGGGATGTGTCGTCATGGTTGTGTTGATAGGTGGCACAAGTTTAATCATCATCATTGTCATTCTTTTACTTTTTCTTTTCTTTTCTTTTTTCTATCTTTCTTTCTTTCTTTCTTTCGTGTGTGTGTGTGTGTGTGTGTGTGTGTGTGTGTGTGTGTGTGTGTGTGTGTGTGTGTGTAACGGCGGCGTCCAGAGAACCAGTGACTTTGTGTGGCTCCCCTCGTAACAGCCACAATGGTCATTGCTGTTCGGAGAAGGGCTATACAAAGGTACCATAGCATCAGTGTCTTTTATTCCTCTTCTCCGAACAGCGATGACCATAGCACCAGAGTCTTTGTGTGACTCTTCTCCGAACAGCGACGACCCTGGCACCAGTGTCTCTGTGTGACTCTTATCCGAACAGGGATGACCATAGCATCAAGGAGAGAGAAGAAAGCTACGCTGAACACGAGCTGAACAAGAGCAGCTAAGGCAAAGGCACAGGAAGAGCACACAGCAGCGAACAGAGAAGTAAAGAAGAGCATCAAGAAGGACAAGAGGGACTACTTTGACGACCTGGCCAGTCAAGCAGAGGCAGCAGCCGGACTGGGGAATCTGAAGGACCTGTACCTGGTGACCAAGAAGCTGATGGGCAAGTTCCAGCAGACAGACAAACCAGTGAAGGACAAGAATGGAAACCCACTGACAACAACCGAGGAACAGCTGAAACGATGGGCAGAACACTTCGTAGAGCTGCTGAACCGCCCCACCCCTGACACACCACCCGACATCCCACCCGCAGAGACAGAACTGCCCATCAGTTGTGACAAACCCTCAAAGGCAGAGATCAAGAAGGCCATCATGACTCTGAAAAATGGGAAGGGTGCAGGGCCGGATGAGATACCAGCGGAAGCCATCAAAGCAGACATAGAGACTGTAATGATATCGTGTAGCAGACTACACGAGCCTCGTTCTTGAATTGTAAAGGTCATTTCCGCCAGCCTCGATTTGGCGACTCAACGTTTGTTTACCATATCTACAGATTACAGTTTGCTGTTCGTTAACGAAGTCTTCGTGTGTATTTACGAATGATCTAGCTCGACTACAGCTACTATCAGTTGGTGGCAGCGGTAAAGAACTTTCCTCCGGAGGAATTCAATTCATGAAAAGAAGTATGGCATTCAAACCACCAGAAAATGTTGATTTTTCAAGGCCTGAAGTGTGGCCAACATGGAGACAACGATTTCTTCGTTATCGAACTGCAGCGAAACTTACGACTGAGGACTTTGATGTACAAGTGAGTGCACTAATCTATTCGATGGGGGAAGAAGCTGAGAAGATTTGTGGAACTTTCAATGTTCGTAGAAACGAAGTTGAAGACAGAAACAATCCTAATCACACATTTGAAGACATAATTGAAATGTTCAATAGGCACTTCAATCCCAAAGTCAACGTTATTCATGAAAGAACTGTGTTTCATCGAAGATATCAAGGTGCTGGAGAGAATGTGGAAACTTTCATTCGCTCACTCTATGACTTAGCTGAACATGCAGACTTTGCTGACAAAGACAGCGCAATTAGAGATCGCCTTGTAGTAGGATTAAGAGACAAAGAACTCTCAGAAAAGCTACAACTACAAGCTGACCTCACCTTGCAGCAAGCAATCATGCAAGCCCGTCAATATGAGCAAGTCAAATCACAGCTTTTGGAACAAAGAACACAAGTTGATGCCGTGAATTCACGTCCTGCAGTGGGCAGTTCACGTGGCAATACACAAGCACAATTCCAAGGCAACAGAAATCATCAGCAGCCTGCATCTCACTTCAACTCGGTAAGAGGAAGAGGTTCCAGAGGAAATGGTCGCGGTGGTCATGTTTCTGCTGGCTACCATCAACACAAAGGAAACCGAAACAGCGGCAACAGTTCAAGATGTGGATTTTGTGGCAAGCAGCCTCAACATAACAGACAAGAATGCCCTGCACGTGGAAAAATCTGCAACAACTGTGGAAAATATGGACATTTCCAGTCAGTCTGTCGTCAGCAACACCCTGCAGTGAGTGCTGTAAAGGAAGAAGAAATGTACTTTCTGGGTGCCATTGACAGCAATGTTAATGTCCTTCCTTGGTCTGTGGACTTGAACATTTGCGGGAAACCGATTCGCTTCAAAATCGATACTGGTGCCGATGTATCAGTCATCTCTCTTGCAGAGTACCAAAGCATGAAATCTCGCCTGCCACTTCAGCATACCAACGCTACACTTCGCAGTCCAGGAGGCAAAATGAGTTGCAGAGGATACGTCATGAGAACCGTGAACGTCAAGGACTCATTCAAACTGAACATTTTTGTGATTAACTCTGACACAGACAACCTTCTTGGACGCGGTGCTGCCAGTCACATGGGTCTTGTACAGCGAGTAGACAGTCTGATGAACTCAACATTCGGAGAACTGGATGATAAGCCTGTTAATTGCCCCCCCATCTGAAAGTGGATGCTGAACCATACAGTGTGGCAACAGCAAGAAGGATACCAATTCCGCTTCTCGACAAAGTCAAAGATGAACTTGATCGAATGAAGAAAAATGATATCATCGAAGAAGTTACTGAACCTACGGATTGGTGGCCCAATAGTTGCCGTGATGAAGAAATCTGGAGCTGTTCGCATCTGCACAGACTTCAAGAAACTGAATAACGCAGTCAAAAGAGAGCGGTATGTCATACCCACCATTGAAGACATCCTGTACAAGCTGAAAGATGCCAAGATATTTACAAAACTGGATGCAACATCTGGATTTTGGCAAATCCCACTGGATCCAAGTACTGCAAAACTGACTACTTTCATCAGTCCTTTCGGCAGGTTCTTCTATAAGAGACTTCCTTTTGGGATATCATCTGCTCCCGAGATCTTTCAGCGAACCATGGAAAACATCTTGCAAGGAGAAAGAAACGTCATTTGCTTTTATGATGACATACTTGTCTTCAATGAAAACCCAGAAGAACATAGTGCGAGTGTCAACTCAGTGATGCAGAAACTTTCCAACATCGGTCTGAAGCTCAATAAGGGGAAATCAGAGTTCAACAAGACAGAAATCACCTTTCTTGGACATCGCATCAGTGCTGATGGCATACGCCCAGATGATGAAAAAGTGAAGGCAATCAGAAACATGCCTGACCCCAAGAACATGACAGAACTGAAACGTGTTCTTGGCATGATGAACTTTCTTGGTCGTTTTATCCCAAACATGTCATCCATTCTGCGTCCTGCAACGGAATTGTTAGAAAAAGACAAAGAGTGGATATGGGAAGAACCTCAATCAAACGCATTCAATCAGATCAAGGAAGCTCTATCTTCAACTCCTACACTGGCCTTCTTTGATCTCAACAGGAAAACCACTGTGAGCACAGACGCTAGCAGCTACGGCATCGGCGGAGTGCTGCTTCAAGATCATGATGGAGTGAAGAAACCAGTGGCATACTATTCCAGAACTCTCAACACTGCTGAGCGTGGGTACGCTCAAATCGAAAAAGAGTGTCTAGGAGCAGTGTGGGCTTGTGAAAAGTTCGCGAGATACCTGATAGGGCTTGAGTCATTTATATTAGAGACTGATCACAAACCGCTCATACCCCTGATCAACACAAAGGATCTGAACGAAACACCTCTTCACTGCCAGCGAATGTTGATGAGATTCATGAAATTCAGTGTGAAAGCAGAATTCACCCCAGGAAAACAGCTTGTTGTAGCTGACACCCTTTCCAGGAGTCCACAAAACGAAGCTTCAGTTCAGCAAGTTGACACTGTCTCATCATGTGAAGAGGACATCAGGGCCCACATCAACATGATCAAAGAGACCTGGCCCGTTTCGGATAAAAAAAACTACAAGAAATTGCAAAAGAAACTGCTCAAGACAAAGTCACGAGTACTGCATTGACTTACACCTTGACGGGATGGCCCAACTATATCAGTCAAGTGGATCCAGCAGGACTTCTCATAAAAGGGCAACGCATAGTGATCCCTGAGAAAATGCGAGAAGATGTTCTCAGCAGGATCCATGAAGGACACACTGGCATAACTAGATGCCGTGAACGTGCAGCCAACTCTGTGTGGTGGCCTGGACTTTCATCTGCTATCGCTGAGACAGTCCGAAACTGCAAATTCTGTGAAGAAAAGCAGCCGTCACAAAGAAAGGAACCCCTCATCCCAACAGACCTACCGGATCGCCCATTTCAGCAAGTCGCAACAGACTTATGTGAACACAAGGGCCAGCAGTATCTGGTTGTGGTTGATTACTACTCCAGATACTTGGAAATCAGCCATCTCCCTCGCATCACAACAGAAGTTGTCATCGGGAAACTGAAGAACATATTTGCTCATCACGGTATTCCCGAGCTACTCATCACTGACAATGGCCGTCAGTTCACTGCTTACGAATTTCAAGCATTCAGTAAGCAGTGGGGATTCAGACATACTACCAGCTCGCCGCATTTCCCACAGGCAAATGGGGAGGCGGAACGTGCTGTTCGTGAAGCTAAGAAGATCCTTTCACAGGATGACCCTTTCCTGGCTCTACTCATTCACAGATCGACACTATCAACAGCAACAGGATTCAGTCCATCGGAACTTGCCATGGGTCGACGTCTCCGTACTCGTCTTCCTACTCTTCCAGAAAACTTAGAACCCAAGCTTGAGGAAAAGGAAGAAATCCGTGACAGAGACAGAAAAGAGAAGAAAGCAAACAAGCGCTACTTCGATCAATGCCATGGAGTTCGTTCTTTGCCAGAACTCAAACCCGG
Source organism: Conus canariensis (assembly GCA_033310375.1). Classification (NCBI taxonomy): domain Eukaryota; kingdom Metazoa; phylum Mollusca; class Gastropoda; order Neogastropoda; family Conidae; genus Conus; species Conus canariensis. Next base: position 41,006,205 of record CM065747.1, on the reverse strand, counting down.
AGAAGTCGTCCTACAGAAACTCGACAACCAGGAGTGGAGTGATCCAGCAACAGTTCAGAGACGTTGTGATCCAAGATCCTACATCATCCAAACATCGTCTGGTCTTCTGCGAAGAAACCGAAGACATTTGAAACCACTGAGGTGTCACAACAATAGAAACTTTGTTCCTGCTCCATCCAGCTACACCTCAGTTCGCCAGTTTGTCCCAGCATGTCCCA
>CM065747.1:40998487-41000987 GCA_033310375.1 Conus canariensis | reverse complement strand
AGTGATCTGCGATGTCAAATGAGGAGTGCCTGCAAGTGTTCAGTGATGTGACGTGAATGGTGATGTTAAGTGATCTCCGAAGTGAAGTGATCTGCGATGTCAAATGAGGAGTGCCAGGAAGTGTTCAGTGATGTGACGTGAATGGTGATGTTAAGTGATCTACGAAGTTAAGTGGTCTGCGATATCAAATGAGGAGTGCCTGGAAGTGTTCAGTGATGGACGTAAATGGTGATGTTAAGTGATCTACGAAGTGAAGTGATCTCCATGTCAAATGAGAGTGCCTGAAGTGTTCAGTGATGTGTCGGAAATGGTGATGCTAAGTGATCTCCGAAGTGAAGTGATATGGATGTGAAATGACAGTGCCTAGAAGTGTTCAGTGATGTGACGTGAATGGTGATGTTAAGTGATCTACGAAGTGAAGTAGTCTGCGATGTCAAATGAGGAGTGCCTGGAAGTGTTCAGTTATGAGACGTGAATAGTGATGTTAAGTGATCTCCGAAGTGAAGTTATCTGCGATGTCAAATCAGGAGTACCTGGAGTGTTCAGTGATGTGACGTTAATGTGATGTTAAGTGATCTACAACTGAGACGATCTGTGATGTCAAATGAGGAGTGCCTGGAAGTGTTCAAGTGAATGGTGATGTTATGTGATCTACGAAATGAAGTGATCTGTGATGTCAAATGAGGTGTACCTGGAAGTGTTCGGTAATGTGACTTGAATTGTGATGCTAAGTGATCTCGAATGTAATTTTCGTGTCAAATGGGGGTGTGGAAAAGGGTTTTGTGAGGACGTGAATGGTGAGTTTTGGATCTCCCAAGTGAAATTGCGATGCAAAAAGGGAGTGCCTGAAGTGTTCAGTTGTGGGAGTGACGGAGTTAAGTGATCTCGAAAGTGGGTTCGATTCAAATAGGAGTGCCCGGAAGTTTCAGTGTGGACGTAATGGGGATGTAAATGATTACAAAGGGGTGTCTTGGGTTCAAAAGAGGAGTGCCTAAAATGTTATGATGGCCTTTAATGGTGTGATTTTAAATGATCTCCAAGTGAATTTTGGTGCGATGAAAAAAGAGGGTGCCTGGGAATTTTTTCAGGTTGACGGAAAAGGGGATCCAAATGATCTCCCAAGGAGTGATTTGGGGGGGTAAATGAAAAAAGGGGGAAAAGGGGTTCAGTGATGTGACTTAATGGTGATGGAAGTGTCTCCAAAATGAAATATTGGGGATGAAAAAAAAGTGCCCGGAAATTTCCGTGATGGAAAGTGAATGGGATGTTAAGTGATCTACGAAATGAATGGCTCGAGTCAAAGAGGAGTGCCTAAGTTCATGATGGAAAAAAGGGAAAGGGGATTTAAGTGATTACGAATGAATTTTGGTTTGCGATGTCCAAAAGGGGGGGGGCCGGAAGTGTTAGTGTGAACGTGAAGGTGATGTTTTGTGATCTCGAATGAAGTATCTCATGTCAAATGAGGGTGCCTGGGAAATGTTCAGTGAGGCGGAATGGAAAGCTAAGTATCTCCCAAGTGAGTGTTTTGGGGGTAATGAATGCCTGGAAGTGTTCGTGAGGCGGAATGGTGGTTAAGTGAAAAACGAAAAAAAGTGTCTGCATGTCAAATGAGGAGTGCCTTGAAGTGTTTCAGATATGAGACCTGAATAGTGATGTTTAAGGTGATCTCCGAAGTGGAGGTTTATCTGCGATGGTCAAATCAGAGTGCCTGACGTGTTCAGTGATGTGACGTTAATGGAGATCTACGAAGTGATGTCTCTGCGATGTCAAATGAGGAGTGCCTGAAGTGTTCCCAGTGATGTGACGTGAATGAAGCTATGTGATCTACGTAGTGACGTGATCTGCGATGTCAACTGAGGAGTGGTCACCCCCTACTGCAAGAGGTGTTTGAGTGATGTGCCGTAATGGGGATGTAAGTATCGTCAAATGAGTGGTCTGCGATGTAAAATGATGAGTGCCCAGGAATTGTTCAGTGATGTACGAGCGAAAGGTGATCCCTAAGATGATCTCCGAAGTGAGATGATATGGTATGTCAAATGAGGAGTGCCCTGTAAAAGTTCAGTGATGTGACGTGAATGGTGATGTTAAGGTGATCTACAAAGTGAAATCAATGGGCTATGAAATTAACAGAGACCTCATATATGGGGGGGGTTGAGGGGGGGGGGGGGGATCACCTGTCCCCACACTCACTACAATAATTGATACAAACTATAAATCATTGATATTAAATAAGGGGGGGGGGGGGGGGGGGGGGGGGGGGGGGGGGGGGGGGGGGGGGGGTGGGGGGGGGGGGGGGGGGGGGGGGGGGGGGGGGGGGAGCGCCCACCAACACCACTCACAATCACACTTTCAAGCTCTAAAACCAAACCCCCTCAACTGAAATCAAAAACCTAACATCACTCAAACACCAACACACAGCAGGGGGGGGACAAACCCCACTCCCCACCCCCTTAAAACGGGTACAAAAGGGGAATTTGGGAGTGGTTTGTAATGGAATATA
>CM065747.1:40985987-40993487 GCA_033310375.1 Conus canariensis | reverse complement strand
GTCAGTGCTAAGTTGGTGTTCGCTTTTGAATGTTTCGCCGGTCTTTTCCGATTTGCGGGGAATGTCTCTGGTGTCTGTGGGTGGTCTCTATTCTAGTGTTGTTGTGGGTGTGGTTTTACTTCCTTGGCTCTCGACGTCGGTCGGGGGCCGTTGAGTGCGGGTGTGCTAATTTGGTGTCGTTTGGTTTGTTTTGGTCTGAGGGCGCGGGCCTGGCAACACGGGCGTTAGGCACCCGCGCCGAATACAGAAAAGTGGTTGGTGGGATTTATTGGGATTTGCTGGGTGGGATGTAAGGTTAGTAGTTGTGTCGATCCTCCCAGAGAGTAAGAGGTGGAGAACTGAGGGATAGATGGCATGGCGAAGTGGTGATAGCTGTTGGCTTGTGTGTTTGTGGGTGAGGCGTTGTTGGGTGTTGGGCAGGAAGTGACAGGTCCCGCTATGGAGCGCCGGCGAGGGAAGTGTGAATTAACAGTTCGACGTTCGTTCCCCTACCCCTGCGGATAGTCAAAGACCTGCTCTTATGTGTGGCGCTGCGAGGCCAACGGATGAGGGTCTGGCATTTGTGTATTTCAGCGCGCTCGGTGGGACAGTGGCGGGCGCGGGGGGGCAACGGGAGGCCGCGAAAGGTGCTGTTTCATAGAGGGTGGGGGTTGGCTGGCTGGAGCAGAGTGCGGAGTGTGGGTGGAGAAGGGCGTTGGGGACGCACCGGGCCGTTGGGGGGGAGGGAGTTTGGGAACGCGATGGATTTCGCACCCCACTGTGGGATGTGGTTGAATGAGAGAACAGCAAACGAAGACAGAAGAGGAAGAGGTGAGAGCAGAAAGAGCAGGCCAAGATAGGACGAAAGAGAAAAAGGAAGCACGGGTAAAGAGACTAAGGGTATACGGGCAACAGTGGCTGGGGAAAGGAGACGATAGGGCGGGAAAGGGCCCCAGTAGGGAACGCAATGAGGAGAAGAATCGGAACACGAGGATGGGATCTGGCAAGTGCGCCTTGTGACAGTAGTTTGGCAAAATGATGGTTATAGTGATTGGTGGACGACAGCGTAAGGATAATCAATGCAGTTGATGTTTGGTGTGATAGAGTGGATGGATGAGATAAAAGGGGAAAGAAGCAAGAGAAAAGTGAAAGGGGGTGGAGGAGGCGAAAAGCAGAATGTGGCCAAAAGGAGAAGTGATGGCGAGATTTGTGGGCAAACGATGGGAAGTGTGGGAAGAAGGAAGGAGTGGGGCTAAAGGGGAGGAGATGGTGAGAGCCACGGGGAGGAAGAGGGAAAGTGTTGTTACACGCGGATAGATGAATGGAGAAGCCACTGAAGGGTTTGAATGAGCTTTCCAGGAAGAAAGTAAGGCGGGAAGGTAGTAGTATAGGACGAGGGGGCCGGGGGGAGGTTTCCTGGAAGGGGGTTTAAGTGTGAAGTGATGTGGAATTACAAATAAAGGGGGTTTGGGGGGGGGGGGGGGGGGAAAGGGGGGAAAAAAAAGGGGGGGGTTTTGGGGAAAGGGGGTTTTTTGGGGGGGAAAAAGGGTTGGGAAAGGGAATTTGGGGGGGGAAAGGCCCCGGGGTTTTCCCCAAGGGGGTTTTTGGGGGGAAAAATAAAGGAAAAATGGAAAAAATTCCCGGGGGGGGAAAAGGGGGGGGAAAAAAAAGGGGGGGGGGCAAAGGGGGGGGTTTTTTTTTTTGGGGGGGGGAAAAAAAGGGTTCGGGAAAAAAAAAAAAAATTAAAAATTTTGGGGGGGGGGGGCCCAAAAGGGGGGGGTTTTTTGGGGGAACCCAAAAGGGGGGAAAAAAAAAATTTATCTGCGGGTAAAAAGGGGGGGGGGGGTTTGGGGAAAGGGAAAAAAAAATTTTAAATTTTTTTTGGGGGGGGGGTCCAAAAAAAGGGGGGGAAAAGTCCCAAAAAAAAGGGGGGGGGGGTTTGGGGGAAAAAAGGGGGGGTTTTTTTAAAAAACCCAAAAAGGGGGGGGTTTGGGGGGGGGGGGAAAATTTAAAGGGGGGTTTTTTTTTAAGGGTTGGGGGGTTGGGGTTTTGGGGAAGGGGGTTTTTCCCAAAGTTTTGGGGTTTTCCCCCAAAAGGGGGGGGTTTTTGGGGTTGGGGAAGGGGTTTTGGGGGTTTGGGGGGGTTTTAAAAAAGAAAAGGGGAAGGGGAAAAGGGGGGGGGAAGGGGGGGGGCCCCCCCCCCCCCCCCCCCCCCCCCCCCCCCCGGGGCCCCCGGGGGGGGGGGGGAAGTTTGGGGGGGTTTTTTTTGGGGGGGGGGGGGGTTGGGAAATTTTGGGGGGTTTTTAAAAGGGGGCTATTAAAAAAGGGGGCCCCAAAAATTTTGGGGGGGGGGAAAAAAAGGGTGAAGGGGAAAAGGGGGCCCTTAAAGGGGGGTTTTTAAAAAAAGGGGGCCTTTGGGGGGGGTTTTTTTTGTGGCCCGGGGGGGGAAAATTTTTGGGAAAGGGGGGAAAAAAAAGGGAGGTTGGGGGGGGGTTTTTTGGGGGGGAAAGGGGGGGGGGAAGGGTTTTTAAAAACCCAAAAAAAAGGGGGGCCCCGGGGGGGCGGGGTGGGGAGGGGGTTTTGGGGGGGGTTTTTTTTGGGGGGTTTTTTTTGGGGTTTTTTTTTGGAAATTTTTCTGTAAAATGGAAGGGGAAGGGTTTTTTTTAAAAAAGGGGGTTTTTTGGGGGGGGGGTTTTTTTTAAAAAAATTTGGGGGTTTTTGGGGAAAAAAAGTGAATTTAAATTTTAAAGGGTTTTTTGGGGGGGTGGGAATGGTTAAAATTTTTTTTGGGGGGTTGGGGGGGGTTTGGGGGGAAAAAGGGGGGTTTTGGGGGGGGGGGGTTTTTTTAAAGGGGGGGGGTTAAAAAGGGGTTTGGGGGCCGGGGGGGCCCGGGAAAATTTTTAAAAAAGGGAAAAAAGGGGGGAAAAGGTTAAAAAATTTTTTTGGGGGGTTTTGGAAAAAGGGGGGGGGGAAAAAAAAAAAGGGGGAAAAATTTTTTGGAAGGAAAAAGGGGGGGAAAAATGAAAATTGGGGGGTTTTTGTTGGGGGAAAAAAAAAGGTTGGGGTTTTTTTTTCCCAAAGGGGGAAGGGGGAAGGGGGGTAAGGAAAAAAAAAGGGGGGGGGGGGGGGGGAAAAAAAAAGGGGGTTTTGGGGGAAAAAAAAAATGGAATTTTTGGTTTTTTGGGGGGGGGGGAAAAAGGGGGAAAAGGAATTTTGGGGGGTTTTTTGGGGGTTTTTTAATTTTGGGGGGTTTAAAAAGGAAAAGGGGGGGGGAAGGGGGTTTTTTTTTAAGTGGAAAAAAAAGGGGGGGGGGGAAAGGGGGGGAAAAAAAGGGGGGGGAAAAATTAAAAGGGGAAAGGGGTTTGGGCCCAAAAGGGGGGGGGGTAAAGGGCCGTTTGGGGGTTTGGGGGCCAAAAGGGGGAAAAAATTTCCCAAAAAAGGGGGGTTTTGGAGGGGGGCCCGGGGGGGGGAAGGGGGGGGAAAAGGGGGGGGGGGGAAAGGGGAAACCCCGGAAAAGTGTTGGGTTTTTGGGGGAAAAAGGGGAAATTAGTTTTGGGTTTTGGTTTTTTTTTTTAAAAAACCCGGGGGGGTTTTTTTTAAAATTTTGGGGGGGGAAAAAGGGGGGGGAAGTTTAAAAGGGGGGGGCCTTTGGGTGGGAAAAAAAAAAAATGCCTGGAAAAGGGGTTCAGTGATGGTGAAAATCCTTTGGAGATTTAAAAATGGGTTTACGAAAAAAGGGGTTTTTTTCCCCGGGGATGGGGTAAAAGGGGCAGTGCCTGGGCGTGGTTTTGTGGGTGAGATGTTTAATGATGGGGTGTAAAGTAAACCCAAACCCAAAGTGGAACGTCTGCCGGTGTGAAAAGAGTAGGCCTGGGAAGTGTTCAGTGATTGGGAAAGGATTTGGGGGTGTAAATAATCTACAAAAGTGGGAAAATGGTCTGCGAATCGATCTTTCGATTTTTGGGCATAAACAGTGCCTGGTTTTGGGTGTTCGTGGGTGCGACCTGAATTGTATGTGAAAATGATCTGCCCAAAGGGGTATTGAATCCGGGGGAATTTTGAAATCATCAGGGGGGGGGCCCGGGGGGGAAAGGGTTCAAAAAGGGCATGAGTAAGTTGCTTGGGTTTATGTGAAAGGGTTAAAACGAAGTGAAGGTTTAATTGCGTTTTGTAAAGCCCCGTTTACCCTTTGGGGACCGTGTTTTTTAAAGGGGGATTTAGACGGTTGGGAAAAGATTGAAAGTGATGTTTCAAAGCTTACTTTTGGGGTGATGTGAAATGGTGGAAAGTGCCGGGGAAATGTTCAGGATGTGAAATGGGGAAAAGGTTTAAAAGTGAAGGAAAACTTTCAAAGGGGGAAATGATCTGCATTTTGAAAAAGAAAAATTTTGGGGGCCTGGAAAAGGGGGTTTTCCCGTAATGGGGAAATGGGGTATGTGATGTTTAAGTAATTTTAAAGTTAAGGGGATCTCCCAATCGATCTGGGAAATTTTAAATGTGCAGGGGCTTGGGAAAAAGTTCAGTGATGTGAAATGATTTGGGGGATGTGAAATAATCTACCCGAGTAAAAGTGTTTCCCCGAATCGATCTGCGATGTGAAATGGGTCAGTGGCCCCCGGGAGTGTTCCGTTTGTGGCCCTTTAAAGGTGATGTTAAATGATTCCCGAAATGAGTGGGGTTATTTCGATGTCAAAATGGGCGTGCCCGGAAGTGTTCGTGGGGTGTGAGTGAATGGGATGTTAAATGATCTCCCAAGTGAAGGTGATTTGGATGTAAATGAGAGTGCCCGGAAAGTGTTCAGTGATTTTCGGGTTTAAGGTGTTTTTAAGTGATCTCCCAAGTGAATGGTTTGCGATGTAAATGAGGAGTCCTGGAAAATGTTTTAGTGAGTGATGTTGATGTTAAGTGTCTCCCCCAAGGGTTCGTTAAAGGGGAATCAAATGAGGAGGGCCTGGAGTGTTCAGTATGGATGTGAATGTGATGTTAAGTGATCTCGAAGTGGGATTGGGGTTCAAATAGGGAGTGCCCGGAAAATGTTAGGATGAGAGTGAATGGGTGATTTAAGTGATCTACGAAGTGAAGTGTCTGGATGTCAAATGAGGGGTGCCTGAAGTGTTAGTGATTGGTGAAGGTGTGTTAAGTGATGTCAAGGAAAAAGGTTCTGCGTGTCAAATGAGGAGTGCTGGGGAATGTTCGTGTGTGACCGGGAAAGGTGATCTAAATGATCTCCGAAGGAGGGGGGAAAATTGGGGTGTCAAATGAGGGTGCTGAAAAGTTCAGTGATGTGACTGAATGGTGATGTTTTGTGTCTCAAATGAATAATGGGGATGAATTAAAGTGCCGGGGGAAATGTTCCGGATGGACTGAAAGGGGGAGTTGTGATCACAAAAAGAAGTTTGGGATGAAAAAAAGTGCCTGGAATGTTCTGATGGGGACGTGAATGGGATGTTTTAAATGATTAGAAATGAAGTGGTTTGCGATTCTGAGGGGGGGTGCCTGGAAGTGTTGTGATGGACGTGAATGGTGTGTTAAGTGATTCGAATATGATCTCGATGTAAAGAGGGTGCCCGGAAGTGTTTTAGTGTGGAGTGAAAGGTTGCTAAGTGATCTACGTGTGACGTGTTGCGATGTCAAAAAGGGGAGTGCCCGGAAGTGTTCGTGATGAGAGTGAAAAGGTGTGTTAAATGAAAACGAAAAATTTAAGTGATCTGCAGTCAAAAGAGGAGTGCTGGGGAAAGGGTTTTTGGTGGAGGGCGTGAATGGTGAGTTTAAGTGACTACGAAATGAATTGATCTCGAGTCAAATGAGGACTCCCGGAAAGTGTTAGTGTTTGCGTGCTGGGTGTTAAGTCACTCCGAAATGAAATAATCTGCGATGTCAAAAGGGGTGACTGGAAGTGTTTAGTGTGGGATGTGAAACGTTGTTAAGTGATCTCGAAGTGTGGGTTTTCGGATGACAAATGAGGAGTGGGCTGGAAGTGTTCCCCGTGATGTGACGGGATGGGGGATGTTAAGAGCTTACGAAGGAAGTGATATGGGATGTGAAAATGAAAAGTGCTGGAAGGGTTCGTGATGTGACGTGAATGGTGAGTTAAGTGATCTCCGAAGTGGGTGATTTCGATGTAAATGGAGGGGGCTGGAAAATGTTTCAGTGTAAGGTGAATGGTGAGTTAAGTGATTCGAGTGAAATGGTTTGCGATGTCAAATGGGAGTGCTGGGGTGTTGGATGGAGTGAATGGTGATGTTAAGTGAATTTACCCAATTGGTTTTGTGCCTGCGGGGGTCAAAAAAAGGAGGGCTTTGGAAAATGGTTCAGTTATGTGCCCCGGGGAATGGTGATTTTTGGTGATCCCCCGGGGAAGTGAAATTAGATGGGTTTTGTGAAAAGAGGAGGGGGCCGGGGGTATTCAGTGATGAAAAACGGGGAATGGTGATTTTTAAGTAAAACTACGGGAAACTAAGTGGTTTTGCCCATTTTCAAAAGAGGAGTGTCTGGAAATGTTTCCCGGGGATTTTAGGGCGTGGAATGGTGATGTTTTAAGGGGATCTACGAAGTGGGGTGAAAGATTTGCGATGTGAAAAAAGAAAAGGGGTCTCGAAGTGGTTTTAGTGATGTGACGTCCCCTGGTTTATGCTAAGTAGGGTCCGGAAAATTGGGGGAAAAATGGAATGTGAAATGGGGGTGTTTTCCCGGAAACGTTCAGTGGAAAGGGGAGGTTGGGGGGAAAGGTTTTAAAGGTAAGTGATCAAAGAAGGGAAGTGATATGGGGTGTGAAATGAAAAGTGCTTTGGGAGGGGGGGTTCAGTGGGTGTGAAAGGGGAATTTGGGGAGTTAAGGATTTACGAAGTGAAGTGATCTGCGAATCAAAGAGGAGTCCTGCAAGGTTCGTGGGTGTGACGTGAATTTGGGGATTTTTAAGGGATTCCCCCAAAGGGGAAGTGATCTCGGGTGTCAAAAAAGAGGGTTCCCGGGAAAGGTTAGGGGAAGGGGGAGTGGAATGGGGGGGGGGGTGAAGGAATTACCCGGGGGTTAAGGGGTTGGGGTATTCAAAAAAGGGGGCTGGGGGGTTTAGGGGGGGGGGTTTTGAACCCTAAATGTGGGGGTGTTGGGGTCTTGGAAATGGAAAAAAGGGGTTCCGGGCAAAAAGGAGGGGCCAGAAAGGGGTTAAGGGGGTTTTTGGGGGGGGGAGGTGGGGGAAGGGGGGACAAGTGGGTGTTTGGGGGGAAAAAAAGGGGGGCGTTCCTTGGAAAGGGGTTTTAGTGAGGCGGGAATGGTGGTTTTTAAAATGACTTCGGAAAAGTGGGGGGGGATCCCGATGTCAAATGAGGAGTGCAGGGAAAGGGTTTAGTAAGGGCGGGGAAAAGGTGATGGTTTGGATCCCGAAAGTGAAGTGAAATTTTGGGGATGTAAATTAAGTGCCTGGAAATGGGTTCCGTGATGGACGGGGAAATGGGGGGTTGGGTTAAAATAATTCTGAAGTGGAAATTTCTGCGATGTCAAATGAGGGGGGTGCCCTGGAAGT
>CM065747.1:40965927-40985887 GCA_033310375.1 Conus canariensis | reverse complement strand
TTAAAAATACGCAAACGTTTTCGCGCAATGAGTTAATGACACAAAAAACCTTTCACGCAATTTTGGTTTTGTTTTAAATTAATACGCAAAAGATTCGCGCAATGATTTAATTTGAAACACAAACCTTTCACGCAATCAGTTAATGAAAACAAACCTATTACGCAATGCGTTGATGATAAAAAACCCCTTTCACGAAATGTGTTAATGATAAACAACCCTTTCACGAAATGTTTTAAATTTGATAAAAAAACCCTTTCAGAAATGTTTTTAATGATAAACAACCCTTTCACGAAATGTGTTAATGTTTAAACAACCCTTTCATAAAAATTGTGTTAATGTTTAAAAAAACCCTTTCACGAAATGTGGAAAAAATTTAAAAATTTAATAAAACAACCATTTCCGAAATGTGTTAATGAAAAACAACCCTTTCATAAAAAGGGTGTTTATGTTTAAAAAAACCTTTCATGAAATGTGTTTATGTTAAAAAACCTTTCATGAAATGTGTTTATGATAAAAAAAACCCTTTCATGAAATGGTGTTAATGTTAAACAACCCTTTAATAAAAATGTGTTTATGATAAACAACCCTTTCACGAAAGGGTTTAATGATAAACAAAATATTTCACGTAATGCGTTAATGATAAACAAAATTTTTTCATGCAATCAGTTAATGTTAAAAAAAAACCTTTCATGCAATCAGTTAATGATAAACAAATTTCATGCAACAGTTAATGTTAAAAAAACCTTTCAGAAAAGTTAATGAAAAAAAAACCCTTTCAGAAAAGGTTAAATGATAAACAAACCTTTCAGGCAATCAGTTAATGAAAAACCCAAACCTTTCATGCAACAGTTAATGATAAAAAAAACCTTTCACCAATAATTAATGATAAAAAACCTTTCACAAGGGGTAATGTAAAACAAACCCTTTTTCTTTGCAATGCTTTAATGTTTAAACAAAACCTTTCATCCCAATCAGTTAATGATAAACAAACCTTTCATGCAATCAGTTAATGATAAACAAACCTTTCATGCAATCAGTTAATGATAAACTTTTCACGCAGTTAATGATAAACAAACCTTTCATGCAATCAGTTAATGATAAACAAACCTTTCATGCAATCAGTTAATGATAAACAAACCTTTCACACAATGAATCAATGATGAACAAACCTTTCATGCAATGCGTTAATGATAAACAAACCTTTCACGTAATGAATTAATGATAAACAAACCTTTGACGTAATGAGTTAATGATTAAGAAACCTTGCACATAATGTCTTAATAACAAACAAACACTGCACAAAGTGAGTTAATAATACAGAAATCTGGATTTTGGGGGCCGACAGTAAACAAAGTCTGCATTCACAGGAACTGCACCTGACAATTTCAAAAAAAAAAAAAAAAACCCATTACACAGCAGAGTTTAGAATGAAAAAAATGCCTCTGCGCTGACAGAAATAAAAAGAAATCCTACTATCTGACAAATTCATGACAATGAAACACCACACGGCAGAGATTAATAATAAACACACCATGCACCTACAGGTTTAATGTTAAACAAATCCAGCCCCTACACAGTTGATAACACGCGAACCTTGCACGCAACACGATATTTCTAAATAAATAGGAATATAGGTTTCTGGACTCTGGATTCGACATTAGAAAAAGTGTTTAGACTCTGAATCAAAAGCGGTGTGGTGTAGTGTACCAGGTAGGGTGTCAAGACTGGGCCAATACCTACACTGGCGAGACAGCAAGACCACTCACCACCCGTCTACAGGAACACCAAAACCGATCTACTTCTGCCATACACAAACACCTACAAGCCACTGGCCACAGTTTCAGCCCCCAAGAAACCAAGATCTTATCTACATAGCCCTTCCTCACAAAAAGAAAAGTTAAAGAAGCTATCGAAATCAAGACTAGACGCCCCAGCCTGAACAGAGATCAAGGTTTCGAACTCCCCCCATCTACAATCAGATCCTGACAACTATTCACCCCACACAACAGTCGCCCCACCAGGCCTCGCTGCCACAACAGCAACAGTGAGCTGAAGAAGACAGGGCGACCCTGTCGAAATATTCTCAAAGTAAGTTTTTGATTCTGAGTCTAAACACTTTTTCTAACGATAGAGAATGTCTAAATGTGCCTTCTAGCTCAGCCATCTTATTTCGCCCGCAAACCCCACTTTTCACATAAGTAAATTTCTTCAACCAAAAAAACAGCTAAAAACCTACAAAATCAAAAAACTTAATCGCGTGAAAAGTGGGGGTCTGCGGGCAAATAATATTGCTGCTCTAGAACCACACATTTAGACATTCTCTCTGATTAACTTATAGGCACTGTGTTTGGCGGAACAACTTGCAACTCTTCGCGAACAAACGATCTTTTTGGGGCGGGCTTTTTGGAAGAAAGAGTTTCTCTTAAATAATACACGGGAGGGGTTGTTTTCATAATTCTTTCAACTTCATATACGTTTACGCTCCATATAGGGTCTGTGGCTCTAATTCTAACATCACCCTCTGCCTCTCCAGGCGCATACAAGTATCTTACTTTTAATCCAAACGGCAAGAGTTTCTGATTACCTTGGATGTCTTCAGTAATGCTAATTTTTTTTAATTTGATTGCGTTCACAGGTTTAAGGCCCGTTGCTTTAAATTCTTCATTGTTCATGGCACGTAAGACTGCTGGCAATCTCCTAACCCATTCTGTGTTGCGTGTTTTGTCCATAAGGTCTCTGTGATATTGATAGGTAAACAGACGTTCAGCTAGATTCTTATTAAAGTTTTCTACTAGAGCCTGGGAGCGATGGTTGCCTGGGATTCCTCTCTTGACTGTAACCCGATGTCTTAAAAACAGTTGGTTTACAGCTCCTTTAAACTCTTTCCCATCATCAACCTGAATCATCCTAGGATACTTTAATGGGCCTCGCATGTATATGTGTTGTAAAGCCACAGCCACAGCAGTTGAGCTTTTATCTGTTAAAGGCTCAGCATCGTTATACCTTGAAGCTATGTCAACAACTGTAAGAGCATACTTAAACTTTTTTCTTCTAACTTTGTCATGTGGAAGATACAACAAGTCCATCTGGTGGGTGTCATTAGGAACTGAGTTAACAAATCGAGGCCTTATTATTCTTTTGGGGGCAGTCAGATATATTTGCCAGATCGCCTGTTTTGAAAGCCAGTCTTTCGCTTCTGATTCAGACACCCTAGCGGCTTTACTCAGTTTATCAATAGCAGCCTTTCCTTTCCAATACCCTCTAGGAGAATAATATATTTTGTACTTCGCATCGTCCATAAGAAGGGGCTGTTTTTTTTTTTTATTACATTTTAACTATGTTTTTAGATTGAATATGCAAGAAGAAAGATTGCTCCCATAGCACCTATAATAAAGCCTATTTCTACCATTTTCTGATCCTCAGATGGTTCATAAAAGTCAGACAGTTCTGGCGGTGACGATGTTAGAAACTTCTTTCCTGTCACTAAGTAATATTCATTCATTGCTTCATCAACGTCTGTAAATGTGTGCTCTGCATGTCCCTGTTCTCTTAACTTTTTATTAATAAAGTCTAAGTGAGCAATCCTCCTTTTCTCGTAAGCGTCTCTTGCCTTAGCTAAATCTTCCATTGCCTTGTTATGGCGTTCTCTCTCTTCATCAGATCGCAATTTACTAAACATGTAATTGCTGCCAGAGAAAGCCAACGCATTAACAATAGCTCCTCCCACCATCAGAACTAATCCAGACATCTTTTTATAAATGAATGAATCTTTTTTTATAAATCAATATTTTCTAGAATGAATCTTTTTTTTATAAATCAATCTTTCTATGCATTGATGTTTTCTGGGATAATCCCCTGTGCAACAAGAAAGTCTTTTGAGGCAATCCCTGCAGTTATTACAGCTATAACCTTAACAACATCCTCAGTGTCCAACCTTCCTAGATCAGCCGGCCTCATCTTAAACATGTTTTTTGCTAACACGCTATAGCCTATACTAAGGCCGCTGATTACAGCAGAGTGGGTAAATCGTATTGATAATCTTTTTTTCGCTCATCTTTTTTATTAGCTAAAAAATAATTAAAATAATCATAATATGAAAGACTGTCTATGTGCTTTTTAATCAGATAATCTTTTGTTGCTAGAGCTAAAAATAAGGTTGTAACTAGTTTCGGTGAATCTTCTATCTTTCCCATGTTGGGCGGTTTTATTCTTAATAAACATTTTGCTAGGGTTGAATAAACTATAACACCAACAATGGGCACTGCATAATTAACCAACGTTAAACTCACGGTTTTATTTTTTTATTGCTTTTAAAAAGAGTTTAAAATGGATTGCGACGAGCTATTAAAGTGTGAGGAGGCGGCAGACCCAAACCTCTGTCATAAAGAAAGATTATACTCGCTGGCTGCGTGTGGGAAAACCAGGCAGTATTTAGGCGTTGAACTAAGTATTGAACAGATTCAGCAATTGTCTACATCAGACGTTGAGAAGTATTACGCTAGATACGAAGCACAGCTAGGATCAAAAATGGTTAGATCGGTGGGACAGACAATGATTAGTTTATACGCTAAGTTAGTAGGCAAGATAGCGCCGATTGATTCAGAAGAAGATTTAAAATATGACTTAAAACAAGATCCGGTTTTAACCAAGTCCCTAGAATCTCTTGCATGTGACATGTATTATAGATTTGGGACGTTGTTATGTCCATTCATCATGGGATTAATTACTTTTAATCATATTAATTTAATCATATTAATTTTAATCGCACTAAAAAAAATGAGCGAGCAGGAGAAGATTGCGACTCCACAGGGGCAGAATGTCCCACAAGTGAATCCACAGGCGAGTGTCCCACAAGTGAGTGTCCCACAACTGAGTGCGCCACAAGTGAGTAGTGTCACTAAAGCTAAAAGCCCTGGGCGCGTTGAGGCCGGTCATAAACTAGCTGAATGGAACAGACTGCAAAAAGCAAACCAAGCAGCAAAACAAAAATTATTAGATAGTAATACAACATCGCCACCAGCACCGCCGCCGTCACCAACAACAACAACACAATCAAACTATAAGATGTATTATTATGTACTGGGGGGTATTGTTGTTGGTGGAGGGCTTTTGACATACAAGTGTCTAACCCCATACTTAGCAACAAAGTCACAAACCCCCACAAAAACAGTAAAAGAAGAAGAACCAGCTTCTGCAAAAAAAGCACAACCTCCTTCTGTAAACCCATTATTTTTACTGAATTAGTTTTTTAATGTGTTGTTAAGTACAAGTTAAGTACTGGTTAAGTACAAGTAAAGTCAGTTATAACAAGTTAAGTGTAAGTATAGTGCAAGTTAAGTGCAAGTCATGTTAAGTACTAGTTAAGTACTAGTTAAGATCTTAAGTAAAGTACTAGTTAAGTACTAGTTAAGTACTAGTTAAGTACTAGTTAAGATCTTAACTTAAGTCAGTCAAGTTAATCTTTCAGGTCAGTTCTCCAATGCCTACAGCATATGAAAACTCAGGATTAACGTAAGTTCGCTTGTTATTGTTAGAGACTAGTGATTTCTTATTAACAGCAGTTGTGTTTACTTGATGAAGAGTAGAGCGCAGATTAACGTTTGTGTGATGAAATACTTTGTTTTCAAAGAGAGCCTGCTTGTAGTTGTCGTGACTTGTATTTTTTTTTTACAACTTCTTTACTTATGCCCTTAGCCTTCTTCATTACAGAAGTCTGGCTAGCAACACTATACATCTTTGACCGCAGACCAACATATTCTTGTATAACTGTTCCATTAAGTTCGTCCTTCATCTTTCCAATCACTTTCTTGTTTACAGTTGAATGCAAAGGGTTGTTCTTTGGGTAGTCACATGTGTCGTACCAGCCGTCAGGCCCTTTGGTCACCTCCGCTTCTAAGTCTTTGTAAAAATCTTCTGTTGGGACATCCAGAATAAAAGAATCAGTGTCTGTGTAAAGGACTCTAGACTTTGGGTACAGCGGCTTAAAGTAGTCATACAAAAATTCAAGCATTAACAATTTTGACAACTCTAACACAGTAAACCCAATAAACACCGGCTTGTCCAACTTCACATTCTGTTTCTTCATCATAACGCCAACCAGACTGTCGCTAAATCTTCTAAAGTCTTGGTAGTTAGGTTTAGAGACCAGCTTAATTGCTCTTTGTTCTTTTGTAACTAATCTTACATCTTTACGATTGTGTACGTTCTCCATGGTTTTGCCAAAACAATTGTTGTTCATTAGTTTAAAAAAGTCTTTTTCTGAAGCATCAGTGGCCGCAGTCCTAAGATCAGTATTCTTCATGATGTATGGCCTCATAAAGGGCCCTTGTTCAAATTCTATTATTCTATGAATGGCGGTAAGTTTCAGTCCGTGTCTTAAGTAAAACTGTAGCAGTCTGTAATGACATACGTACTTAGTCTTGTCTCGAAGATTGGGCACAAGCTTAGGTGGTTCGGTGGGGCTCATCTTTAATCTTTCTGCTGCTAGGGGATAATCATTATGGAGGTCATGCAACTCTGTAGGATATTCTAAGTCTACCTCTAAAATTAGTCCTATTGGATAATCGGGTGTAAGACGCGGTAGATAACTCAACATATTATTAACGTCGTGAGGTCCTACGAACATTTTAAAGTTTCTTAATGGCAGTGCCTGGCTCATGGCCCACCCATACAAATTGTTGGCGTCTAAGTACATTAGATAGTTGGATGGTTTAGTTGGGTCATAATCATCTAAGTACTTGTTGTTGGCTTTGCAGTAAGGATGTGAAGCCATGCTAATGCCTCCCCTCAGCCCATCTTCAATCATCTGGAGTGTGGCCAGATCAGATATTAAGTCAATCTCAATGTTTGTATACTTTAAGAATGCGTCCCAAGACAACCCCGGGGCAGAAATGTAATGCGATGAATCTAGGCCGTAATGTTTCATGCATGTAGATCTGTAATTCTGAAAGACATCCGCCAATAAACACACGTCGGCCATCAAGTATTGATCATGATAATCGTCCATTGTTCGGCAGTGTAATTCTGTCCAGGCTTTCTGTGCGTATTCATAGTCAGCGTCAGTTATGCCTCCACCTCTAAGACGGCTGTAAAAATCATCTTTATGTGGTAGGACTGGCTCGTCAAACCTCTCCCATGAGTCCATGTATTCATAAGGGTAAACGCCTTTACGTACTAAAGCCGAGTTAAAATATTTTTTAGTTATTGGGCAGTCTTGTAGAGATTCTGCTAGTTTGCTTAAGCTCCCCATCAGATGTTGGGCAGAGTCATAGAAGGATAAACAGTCTACAGTAAAGGTCATGTACTTTTCTGATGATTGTGCAATACAGCTAACCCTCTTACATTCAGAAGTTATTGCTTGCATGATAAAGTGAGAATCATAGCCTCGTAAGTTATGAAAGAAGATAGGCAGTTTCCATTTTTTGGGGTCGACCTTAAGTTGAAGATTGCAACTGTTGTGTGCTGCTCCCCTAAATTTGCCAGTAATGTGATCGTGGTCTCTCACTGTCGCGTCTTTACTGTTGGGAGTTAGCTCTGAGCCGCATATCCAACAGTGTGTAGATGATTCATAGCGCCTTTGGTCTTCGGGAGTCATCATAATGTCTGAGAGATTTAGCTGAATAGAGAATTGATTGCGAAGATGCTTCATGTGTTGTAAAAATCGACCGGCTGCGTTGGGGCCTCTGTAAATCTCTGGTTGTGTGTGTCCGCCATCTGACCTAACAACAACAAATGCATAAGAACAAATCTGATGGTGGGTTAATAAAGCCGTTTTTTGTTGTGCCCGCTCTTGAGGGCCGTAGTACTGTGGCAAAATCGCTTCAAAGTCAGCATAAACTACGTATGGTCTCATCTGCATTTTGTGTATGTTTTTAAAACTAACTTTAGACCCGGGTGGGGGCGTAAGAAGTTCGGTTTTACAGTCTACAAAACTTTTACAATGTTTCTTATGTTCAGCAGCCGCCTCTATAGATGGGATTCTGACCAAACACCTTCTACAAAGCTCCTGTTTAAATTTGTTCGTTGTAGTATAGGCCATAAGTCTGCTAATTGATCTGATTAATACATAATGATTCTTGGAGCCGTCTGTAAACAGAATCAGGTCTACATGCTTGTTAAGGGGTTCGCCTAAAGTGGGAGCATTGGGAGAAATCCTTAGAGGCCGTAGATTGTCTGCTACAGACCATGTGTATACATTTACGGTTATTGGTTTGTTTTGCTCTTCAAACTGGCCGATACTGTCTATGCTTACTGGGAAGTTTATGTTATTCAAGTTCAGCTCATTTATATACTGCCCATAATTAGATACTCTGTTTGCATTATTTTTAACTGGGTGTAAATGCGCCAAAACACACCATATGAAGCATAAGTTATCTGAATTATGTATGTTTAAGACTGCTCGTTTTAACTCTAACTCTCTGGGGAGAGGAAGGTAAGAATTGCCAACTATAGGATAGAACTTTGTTTGTTTTAATCTGATTTCAAGGACTGTTCCTTCAGACCAGCCGGAGCCGCGTAATTTCGCTTCTTCACTTGCATGGTTAAACTGTGTAAGCATGTAATCAGCCCATTCAGAATTAAAGTCGTAATAGCTGATTACTTCTTTCTGTCTAGTTGAAACCCAGACTTGCATGTTTTTATCATCGGGGGTTATATATTCAATCAGAATGGCCAACAACACTTTTACTGGCGGGTCAATTTGAAGAGACTCTGGGATTTTAGAAATGGCATGTGTTACGCTTTCCTGAACGCTTGAGGGGTTAATGATGTCCATGTCTAATTCACTAAACATATTGCCCACCGATTCGGCAAATATCTCATCCAGCGTCTTTGTGATCGTCATTTTTAAGATCAAATATATAGGTAATACAAAAAAATAAATACTAAAATTTAGCTAATATTTATTAAATTGAGGTAATACAAAAAAATAAATACTAAAATTTAGCTAATATTTATTAAATTGAATAGCTACTCCTTCAGTGTTAGTAAAAATAGACAATTCAGCGTCATCAGGAACCATAATATTAACTAAAATTGCAATACACTTTATAACTGGGTTGGGCCAAGAATCTGGCATTTTACTGATTACATTGGTTACACTTTCACGAATATCTGTGTGCTCAAAAAGATTCGTAATTAATTCGTCAAACTTGTTTCTTAACTCTTCTTCATTAGCCCCCCGCTCCATCATTAACTCTAAGGTGCAGCATATATTTTTAAGCTCTGTAACTACTTTGGTCGTCATTTTTAAGATCAAATATATAGGTAATACAATAATTAAATCAGGCTCATTTTTAACCTATTTTGGGTTTAGTTGATCGTTTGCAAGGTTCTGCTTTGCAATGTTCTTTCTGATTGCTTCGGTGTCCACCTGTTGTGAAGTAAAAGTCTTTCTCCATTTCTTTTGGAGGTCAATTTTTTGTCGTCTGTAATCATCGCCGTCAGCCATGGCTCGTTTAAATTCTTCGTCTGTTACTTTTCCATCCGGTAATGTATTGCTTATAATCAGCCTTAATGAATGAAGTTTTGCTGTTGCTAGGGCTACAATGGCGGTGTGCTTTTGTAATTTGGGCGTTAGCTTTTTTAAAACGGCACTTACAATCGTGGACATGGCACCTAAACCCAAACCAACACTCCCAAAAGCTATAGACATCGGTGTCCCAACTCCAGTAGCTAAAAGAGCGACACTAGACCCGGTGCTTAAGCTGGCTACAACTGATGAGCCGGTGATTATATAAGAAAGGGCATTCAAAGCTTTAGCATATTTCTTTCTAGTAGCCCTATACTTGTTCAAGTCACTTTCTATTTCCTCTTCAAGCTCAGTCATGTGCTTTAATCTAAACTGTTGGCCGTCTTCCATTTTAAAACAAGATTATTTTTTAATCCTGTACATATCTTCTTATTAACCCTTCTGGCAGCACTTCATCAACAGAGTAAAACCCAATAAAATCAACATACTTAATGAAAATAAAATCAAGTACTGTTAGTTTGGTTTTGTCAACCATCACAGTGACTTTGTCAGATGATAAGAAAGTCTTTATTTCATCCCCGTTTTTAGTAATAGCAATAACAAGCCTGAGAGGCCCGTCCAAGTTTTCAGACTTTATTTGTACACCTCTGATTAACGTATGCTCTGGCAAACTAGGATCAGACTCCCTCGGAGTAATAAATAAGCGAAAAAGCATCGTCATTTTTCTAGGCAGTGATTCTAGTTTTGGGTTAAATTCTAAGCCAACGGTGTCATCCCCCACTTCAGCTAAGGATTGCCTTCTCCGCAGCATATATTCGGGGCCCTGCTTAGTTATTTCAATCTGCTTTTTCTGTTGTAATCCTGGGACTAGGCTAATAAGAAGGTGTCTTTCATTCAAAGCTTTTTTAAAATTGTATTTCTTATCAAAGTATACATATTGGCTTCGTAGTTCAAACTTTAAATCCCAGTTAATGTCAGGAAGCAACGCCCAGGCATTCTCTCGTTTATGAAGTTTGTATTCGCGTTTGCCAAAATCGTTTGCCCTTAGATTTCTTATCTCTTCCAGGGCAGGATATTGCTGTCGTTTTTTATCTTCAATTTCTGTTCGTTTGTAAACACCATCGTCGGTGTACTCAAATCCATAAACATTTCCTGCCACTCCTATTAGATCAAAGTCAGTTGTGTCTGCTAGATCTTTTAGCTCTACTTAAACGCATTTAGGAGCTAACTCCACTTTTGATTCTGGCCCTCGAGACATTCTTTTTAATATAAACAATTTATTATAAACAATTTATTATAAACAATCTATAATAAACAATCTATAATAAACAATCTATAATAAGCAAACGTATTGAACTGGCGGGTCAGTCCGTAAGCATAGTTTAGCGTGCTTAGATTTTTCTAGCTGCTCTTTTATTTTTTTTAGTTCATCCCTGTCCCTGATTATATAGTTTTCACTTAAACACTCCTCAAAACTGTCCTTGTCCTTAGTATAGAATAAGACGACTGATTTTAACTGCGATCTAAAGTCTTTTAAGACAGCATTGTATTTTTGAGTTAAGAGCCAAACAGAAACTAATGCGTGTCTTCCGCTAAAGGCTAGCTTAGACAGAGTCCTTCTTTTTTTTAACAATGTCTTGTTTGGCTGAACAGTCATCAATAATAAACAGCGTTTCAGTTCCCTCAAATAGCCTATAGTAATGTTCTAAACAGTCGCTTAGCTTGTCAGTAGGATCAACTAAAAATATATTCTCGTCTGTCCAAACAAACTGCCTTTCTTTGTAAGACTTGTTGTGCTTAATGGTTGTGCAGAATATAACAATGTACTCGTAATGAAATCTGTAGACTGTTTGTAACAAATCAAGCACGAAGACAGTTTTCCCACACCCAGTAATCCCACAAATAAGCGAACAGTGCGGGTCTTTGGGCAAAAAGTTCAAACTATCCATCTGTTTTAATAGGTCATTTCTTTCAGTCTATTTTCTTCAATGTTCAGCTGGGCGTCATAAACCACAAAAACGTGCATTTGTATCTGGCCATTCTCCTCCTTTTCCTTATTAATCTGTATGAGTATGCCATCTGACCCTACCCTTCTTCCACTCCCGTGCAGTCTGTTGTCATACGTGGATCTAAAATCCAGCCATAGTCCATATTTGTCTGTTAGATAATCTTCGAGTCTTACATCGTGAAGGTGAAGTTTTTTACACACATGATCGGCTGTGGGGCTTGTCTGTCTGCCTCCAGCAAACAATTTTCTTATTTCATCAAAGTGTTGGTCAGGTAAAAGTCCGGCCGAATACAACTGAAAAGGCTTGCCATCTACTGTGCAAGACAACTGCTCAATTTTGGGGTTGTAAAACACCTCAGATTCTCTCTGAAAAGGGGTCGGGGGTTTAGTAAATAGCAAGAGAACCCCCTTTAGGGACCTTAAAGAATTGCTTATAGCTATTTCCCAGACAGCGTCTTGCTTGATTTTAATCGCTAGACTGTGGTGTAAAACTCTTTCAAAGTAAACAGCCGTCTTACTTTTATACTGGCTTAAGATTGTTGTAGCCAGTTCAGGGTTAGTAACAACGTCAAAATTAAGAGAGATGTTACTAACAGTGTATCTAGCTGTTGGGTCTTCGGACAGAATAACAGACTCGCTGTCATTGAATGTCAGTTCATAAGTAAGTCTATCCC
This sequence comes from Conus canariensis, assembly GCA_033310375.1. Taxonomy (NCBI): domain Eukaryota; kingdom Metazoa; phylum Mollusca; class Gastropoda; order Neogastropoda; family Conidae; genus Conus; species Conus canariensis. The sequence continues at coordinate 40,973,736 of CM065747.1, read as the reverse complement.
TTAGTGCGCCTTGGTAATATGGCTGATGGGTTTTTAACAGTTCAAAATCTAGAGGGATGCAAAATCTGTTCTTAAATGCTCGTGCTATTGCCTGGTCTCCCACGTCTTCCTTTGCATCTGCAGCATTAAGCCTGTGCTTAAGACCGTTTGGGCTCTGGATTCCTTGAAAGATTTTGTCTTTTCTTTCTGGTTTGGGCAGCCACAGATCAGAATAGATATTAAAAATGTCTGCGCTACTCAGTGCGAAGACTTCTTTACCTTCAAGTCTAATTACCATATTTTTAATGATGGCCCTGCCCAGGTTAGCAACGACAGTAGCATTAGGATCCGCCGAATCAATGTCTATTTTGAATGATAGCTTGGCAGTGCCTGGCATTATAACATCGTCAGGCCCGAGGTCACTAAATCTTACTGTTAACATTTCATTGGGCTCAATTGTTGATGGATTATTTACAACGCGCACAGTCTGTCTTATGCCTTTTATGCCATGGGGCTCCTTCGCTTTTCTGTATGGATCAAGGTCGCAGCCGTACGAGTTCATTTTTATAAAACAAAAAATAATAAATATATAAATATGGCTGATGAAGATTTTGACGCGATTGATCCTATTGAAGAAGAAGAAGATGAAACAGAACTGGGCCGTTCATTGCGAGATGAACTTGAAGAAGCAGGTTCTTTACTCCCTAGACAGCCTCAAGATGTAGGAGCAGGTTCTGTACTCCTTAGAACTCGTCAAGAACTTTTAGGAGTAGGCTCTTCACTCCCTAGACAGCGTCAAGAACTATTGCGACAACGAATTGAATTATTCTATAGAAGCATAGAGCGAAAGCTACCGGACGTACTTGATCCTAACGATTTTGAAGAAGACGGCGGTCATTTGTATATAAAAACTAAAGGGGACCGTGTAAGAGTTACTACAATGCAAAACCCAACTAGGTTTTTAAGTCTAAGTACAATTAAACAAAGATTCCCTGCTGCTGATGCAGAACGATTAAACATTACAAATCTAAAGCCTGAGGCCGTTAGAGTTTTACAGAACGTGGAGCGGAGGTTGCCAACACGATCTGAAATACAAATGTTCTCTATTGAAGAGTTAGGTCAAAAAAACAGATGAAGTAATAGCAGAAGTTGAGACGAGTTTTAATGAAGAAACGCAGTTAAAAACAATTGTCGATTCTTCATCGTCTAGTCAACGAGAAGATGAGCTGAGTGCTGAAGAAGAAGCAGCTTTAGAAACAATTGATGATCCTCCATTGTCTGAGCGGAACTCAGGGATCTTAAAGCTGAGCTGCGTGAACTCAGGGATCTTAAAGCTGATCTGCGTGAACGCGAGGATCTTAAAGCTGAACTGCGTGAACTCAGGGCTACTAAGTCTGCTTTAACAACTATAAAACGAAGAACTAAAAAACAATTTGGCAAATTTTAGTGTGCTAGAGAGAGAAATAGAAGAAGAAAAAAATAAACTGGCTAATGATAACAATTTAGGACAAGAAGAAAAGGCTAAAAGACAGAGGAACTTGCAGGATTTAATGGAACAAAGAAAAAAACAGGTTAATAGCGTTGCATAGAAACAGAGAAAAAATAGCATACCAAACAAGCAGAATCAGAGAAACTATAAACAGAATACTTAAAAAAAATACTACGTTAGCAGAAAGAATAAGAATTCTGTTCAGAGAGCAGGGAATTACAATAGTTAGTATATTAACAGCCGTTGGGTTTGCTATCTCTACACTGGTTTATGCGTTAACTGGCGGTGCACCAGCGGGGCCAGTAGCGCCTCCAACGCCTCAGCCCGGTAAAAGTTGGATTAGAAAACAATTGCACCATCTAGCAAACCTATTAAAGAAGTTAGCTGTCAAAGCGCTTGATGCTCTGCCTGGCATAATAGGCAGTGTTGTTAGTTGGGTTTTGTCTACTATAGGCAAAGTGGCTGGTTATATGGCCGACCATCTGTGGACGTTAGGAGTGCTGGCTGCCGGTTTAATTTTTAGTGAAATAAAGTATGGCTAATCCAGTAAAAGTTAAAACAAGAGCTGTCTTTTCGCTAGTGTGTCTGTCGGGGTGAGGTACATCAACAGGTGGGGGGCTGCTTTCTGGCTGTGGGCTGCTTATAACTGGTGGGGGGTCGCTTTCAGGGCTAGATACTTTTTTAAAAATGGCTGGCGCGGGCCTTGTGTTTAAGCCTTGATTGTGTCCTAAGTCTTGGTCGTCTCCGGCTATGAGAATTTCATTATTATAATTCTGTATCATGCCAATCTGTAGTCTAAGGTCAGAAGGCAGCATGTATAATCCATGGCCCACAACAAAGTCAACCTTTGACCTAGCATGTGAAAGAACGTTTTGGTACCTTTGTATGCTGGAACGCAAATCAACAGCAGAGTTAATAGCATCTTCTAAATTGGCTAGAAATTGTTTTCTGGCGTCAAAGCCTGTAGACTGATCCACTATGCTAGACTCGGTCTGTGCTTGTGCTCCTAATAGACACCAAACATACGTCCGTATGGAGTCATTAAGTCTTTGCACTCCTGGCATTGTTAGGCCTTCACTTTTATCCAAGATAAATGTTGCCCAGGCATTGGGGTGCTTTTGTTCTATTGATCCCAGTCTAACTTGTTTGTTTGGCCTAAAAGAGGTGTGGCCGGGCCAGTAGTCAAAATTATATTCTCTATGTGTGCCCCACAAATACAATGTGCCTAACCCGTGATTGCGGTCTAACTTTTGTCTAAAGTCAGTTGAAGGGTTAATGTTAAATTCGTTGCAGATTCTTTCATATGCATTATTGTCCATTGAGCTGTTGAATGGATTAAACGCGTTGTCGTTGGGGAGGCGCACCTGTAGTTCAGTTAGTATGTGTCTATACTGGTAATAAACATGAAAGTTATATACTGACCTTACTAAGAGGTTGGGGTGGTTTAAATGGTTTGCATATGAAACACCGCAGCCGGTGGTTGAGCAGTAAACTGCAAAATTTAACTGATTCTGGTAAAAAGCCATGGGGTGAGTTGACCATGCTGATGGCACTCTATCACTCTTTATTGGAGGATTTAAATATCTAGTTAGTGGGTTTACAAGTCTGACTAAGAAACCATATGATTCATCCACTGCGATGGTTAGGTTACTAAAGTCCAAAGATTTGGGCTCATAAACCCCTCCTACATCGTAAGTGGCACTTTCATTATATTTAAAAGGCTCCATTTTAAATAGATTTTTAAAAAAGGATTTAAAAAGGATGCACATTTATATAACTAAACAAAGCACACGTGTGTTCTTAAAGTATCCAATTGCCAATAGGCGCGGTAATAATAGGGTTGCCCTTAGAGAAATTGGTTTTAAAGTTAAGTGGATTAATATATCTGAAAAAGCTAAGAATAACTGGGTGAATATTAAGGGCGGGCAAGGTAATTTATTAAAGCAGTTAAAAATACCTGATGGTTACTACAACTTTTGTTCTTTAAAAGAAGTATTTAGCAATTTTGGCATTAAGTTAAAAATTAATGAGGCAAATCTTATAATTACTATGCACTTTCCAGAAGAAAGAAGGGAGTACGTTTTTCCTAGAGGGCTTGCACGAATTTTGGGCTTTTATGATAGTGGTGAAACGTATCATATTAAAACACATATGTACTTAGAAAGTGGGCTTTATGAGTATGCAGGTACTAGACCATCTGATTTTCTAATTAACCCAAGGTTGTATGTTCATTTAAGTGAATTAAAAACAGATGCTAATTTGTTCAATGGTCAGCCATCTACGGTTCTAAGAGTACTACCATCACTTGAGGCGGGGTTTTGCGATTATCAGTCATATACATTTAATAACGCTCAATTTAAAAAATTAGTTGGTGAGGATATACATTCATTGTGTGTAAAAATAACTAACCAAGATGGAAGGCCGGTTGTTTGTTCTGATTTGTTGGTAGTGCTTGAGATAGAAGATTAATCAGAGAGAATGTCTATATGTGTGGTTCTAGAGCAGCAATATTATTTGCCCGCAGACCCCACTTTTCACGCGATTAAGTTTTTTGATTTTGTAGGTTTTTAGCTGTTTTTTTGGTTGAAGAAATTTACTTATGTGAAAAGTGGGGTTTGCGGGCGAAATAAGATGGCTGAGCTAGAAGGCACATTTAGACATTCTCTAACGATATTTCTAAACACACCCTACACAGAAGAGTTTGCAAAAAAGAAACACGGCGCAACACGGTTCGATGAGAAAGAACCCTCACATCAAAAGGGTTATTTGACAAAGGCTTCAAACAGAACAATCCTTGCATTCAAGGGATTAATAACAAACGAACCTTGCACTTCAGCGGTTAATGAAAAACAACTAACTTTCCATCTTAATTGATGCTAAAATAACCGACACCAAAAGAGTTCATCACAGAGAAACCTTACACCTAATTGATGGCTAATCAAAAACACACGACTGAAGACCCACAAAACACCGGACTCAGAATCAAGTCTTCCGCCAGAATGAAAATAACTGTTCTGAAGGAAAATATCAATGTTACGAGAGTAATGTTTCCAAAAGAACACTTGGCTGCCATTTTCGAGTGCTAAAACACCAACCATTTCATGCACCGCTCAGAAAACGCCACTATTTATAGTCCACGGGGGAAAAAAACTAATGCATGTATACTGTGTGTCCTTTTTGTCATGTAATCCTTACAGACAAACATGTATCTTGTTTGTTTTGATGGCCAAGTAGATTTCACACGGATCAAAACTGAATTAGCAAATAGGATTTTGAATATCGTCTGTGTTTTTCATCAGCGTCTTGTTTTATTCAGTATCCATACGTCTTTCTGCAAACACTGAGAATAAGAGACACAAAGTGCTGTTTCTGAGCTTTAAAGGAAAGTAGTGTTGCCCGGGCACGCGTGCGCGCGTGCGTGCGTGTGTGTGTGTGTGTGTGTGTGTGTGTGTGTGAGTGTGTGTGTGTGTGTGTGTGTGTGTGTGTGTGTGTGTGTGTGTGTGCGCGCCTGCGTGCTTTACAACAATGGGTTAATTTGACAATAAACTGGTTTCAGTCAGTCAATGTGTGTGTGTGTATGTGTGTGTGTGTGTGTGTGTGTGTGTGTGTGTGTGTGTGTGCACGCGCGCATGCTTCTGTCTCTCTTCTCTCTGCGGGCTGTGTGTGTGTGTGGTGTGTGTGTGTGTGTGTGTGTGTGTGTGTGTTGCGCGCGCGCGTGCGTCTGTGTGTGTGTGTGCGCGCGCGCGCCCTTCTGTGTGTGTGTGTGTGTGTGTGTGGCGCGCGCGCGCGCGCGCGCGTGTGTGGTGTGTGTGTGTGTGAAAGATGTCCAGCGAAACAAGAACATGCTCACGTCGATCATTATTTACATCACGTTTTACCCAGTTATGTTTTGCCCAGTCACAGTTTACCCAATCACGTTTTGCCCAGTCATGTTTTACCCAATCACGTTTTGCCAGCCATCTTTTAACGAATTACCTTCTGGCCAGTTATGTTTTACCCCCACACGTTTTGCCCAGTTGTGTTTCACCTAATCACATCTTGCCCAGTCACATTTTACCCAATCACGTTTTGCCAGTCATGTCTTACCCAATCACTTTTTGTCCAGTCATATTTCATTCAATTACGTTTTACCCAGTCATATTTTACCCATTACGTTTTTCCCAGTTGTGATTTACCTAATCACGTTTTGCCCTGTCATATTTTACCCAATCACATTTTTGCCCAGTTATATTTTACCCAATCACGTTTTGCCCTGTCATATTTTATCCAATCACGTTTTGCCCTGTAATATTTTACCCAATCACGTTTTGCCCTGTCATATTTTACCCAATCACGTTCTGCCCTGTCATATTTTACCCAATCACGTATTGCCTAGTCATATTTTACCCAATCACGTTTTGCCCTGTCATATTTTACCTAGTCGCGTTTTGCCTAGTCATATTTTACCCAATCACGTTTTGCCTAGTCATATTTTACCCAATCACATTTTGCCCTGTCATATTTTACCCAATCACGTTTTGCCTAGTCATATTTTATCCAATCACGTTTTGCCTAGTCATATTTTACCCAATCACGTTTTGCCTGGTCATATTTTACCCATTCACGTTTTGCCTAGTCATGTTTTACCCAGTCACGTTTTGCCCAGTCACGTTTTACCCAATTACGTTTTGCTTAGTCATATTTTACCCAATCACGTTTTGCACAGTCACGATTTATCCAATCATGTTTTTTTTTGCCCAGTCACATTTTTCCCTATCTCATTAAGCCCAGTCACATTTCGTCCAGTTATGTTTTACCCATTACGTTTAGCCCGGTCAAATTTGACATAATCATGTTTAGCCCAGTCACATTTACCCACCCAAATTTAGCCATGTTTTGTTCCCCAACACGTTTTGCCCAATTACATTCTATCCAATCACGTTTTGTTCAGTCATGTTTTATCCAATCATATTTCACCCAATCAAGTTTGGCCCTGTCATAGTTTAGCCCAGTCACATTTTATCCTATTACATCTACCCTGTGCCGTTTTGTCCTATCACGTTTCATCCAATTCGCCTTTTTCCCCATATTCAATCACGTTACGCCCCAAATCATGCATAATTAAACCGCTAAAAGAATCAGACACTTTAGAGCTGCGACCCTGATGTAATCAATCTCTTCACTGGATAGTAGAGAGAACTTTAAATCATGATGATTTATCGTTATAATTTGTTTTATCACAGTCATTTAGATCTACAGTAACCCCCACACCACGTATCTTAAATTCTGGTGGATCCTATTTTGTCTTTAAGTGGGGTAAGAATTCAGCTAAAGATTTCTTCTACTTCTTAACCGTATAACCAAGGGTTTGCCTTTATTCATGAGAAGACCAGATTTCTACCAAAAGATTTAACTGTTACGATCATGGTTTTGAATGACTTGGCATCACCCTCTCTCCTCGTCTGGAGGTGCTCTGCAAACTTGGCCATTTCTATTTTTCATTATTAACATAAATACGTTTAACCAGCGTATTTTCTCCGATTATAATTCCAAGTATTTCTGTGTACGCTAAGAATAGATAGGTCAAAACGAGTCAATCTGTCGGTAAGTTCTTTCCATCTTATACAGTGGATAACCCTGTCCATTTACGAGGACAGTAGATCTGATGATTCTGTAAACAATGATAATCCACTGACACAGAGCTGATACAAATCCAAACGCTCTAAATCCAATTTTAAAGAATGGAGAGCTTAAAAAAAATTGATACAAATCAACAATCCAGTTCTTTCCATAATATCTTAAACAAGGAACCAGATCATAAATCAGTCTTACATTGTCGACAGCGTATATGTCTATCAAGAAACCTGTCAGATCTTCATGTATGACACTCAGCAGTCCATATTTCAATCTACTAGCCATACACGAAGATCCCATTTTAGACACATGCGATGGTGAGATGGTCTCCCAGTTTTGCAGTCTTTGGGTTTATCTTGTTTATGTTAACAGACTGTTTTCTCAGTTTGGACGTGAAGGTAATTCTTCATGTCTAAAGCCATCAGTTAATGACCCATCATCAAATTCACTTGAATAGATCTGATCTCGGACATTTATTGTTCTCCATGTATTTCAAGGCGTTCGACGGGTTTCAGTATAATTTCCCATTCTATACAATCAGATTCTTCCTTGGATGTGGTTGAAATCATTCCCACCACATCATCCATTTTAAAATTTCGAACGATTCTTCCTTTGTCATAAAACAATTTTATTTCTTTGCTTATTTCTGTTTGTCTGTTTATCTTTTTAAATTTCCATTATTTCCTCACTGGCTTTGTCATACATTTGCTGACAAAACGTCCTTTTAT
>CM065747.1:40950927-40963427 GCA_033310375.1 Conus canariensis | reverse complement strand
AGAGAGGAGTAATAGAAACATCATCGGTTGATTAGACATGCTTTGGAGAGGTAAAAAAAACTGTTCAACAAACTGTTATCAAACGATTGATCAAATGATGTGGTTTCGTATTATGTAAAGAGCCAGTGAACAGCTCTAGCTATACCGGAGGAGAGAGAGAGAGAGAGAGAGAGAGAGAGAGAGAGGAAGAAGAGAGCACGTTCGTACATACACATACGTGCACACACGAACGCACGCACGCGTGCCAAAGAACACACACACACACACACACACACACACACACACACACACCACACACACACACACACACACACACACAACGCGCACACGCGTGTGCATAGAATGTAATTTCATACCCAGAATATGATCTCATGATGAAGTTCCCTTCTGCGTGCAAGAGGAAAAAAAGGTGTTGAATTTCTCCCCAACTATTGGCCTGCTTGTGCCCTTTAAGTTTGATTAATTAAGAGCAAATCTAATTGCTAAAAAATCGAATCATCTTATATCGTGTCATGATATGAAACGTAAGAGAGCTAGAGTTTCACGCATACGTATTATGTATGTGTTTAATAACACAAAGAAAGAAAGAAAGAAAGAAAGAAGAAAACTGAATTCAAACACAAACACAGACAGACAGCTATATCCTTTTCCACATCTTGCTTTCAACAGTGACTACAGCTTACGTCAGGTGCGTTGGCCCAAAACAGCAGGCCCAGGGGGCGCCACCAGTCCGTAGGCACGTTCTTCTTGGGTGCGCGCGCCTCTCGGAGCATCGTCCAATCAGCAGGCAGCGCCGAGCGTTTCATAACGGCTGGGCCATATTTGGTCACCGGGGGCGTGGCTTGGTAACACAAATGGAGGAAGCAGGCGTCGAACAGGCGATGGATGATGGTGTACCTGCCCGCAACGTAAACGCCTTTATTACTCCCTCGTTATCCTTTCAGTAATTGGCCATCTCTCTCTCTCTCTCTCTCTCTCTCTCTCTCTCTCTCTCTCTCTCGCCGCTGTCTGTTTTTAAATATGCTAATTGTTGTACGTTATAGTACATTTCTATATGCTCCCCCAGCCCGCCCCACCCAACCCATCCCCACTCCTCTTCTTCCCCTTCATTATCGTTTCTTCATTTCTCTTCTCTTTTCGTTGGATGTTCCGTTGTGACTGCATGACCGCTTTGTTTGTTTGTTTGTTTGCTTTCATACATTATTTCATTTCACTGAATGTTGTAGTCCCTACTCAGGGCGAGGACTGGATGTAAAAAAGCCGTCAGTGCTTATCTGTCATCCTCGTAGATAAAGAATGTTATCTTATTCTTATCTTATCTTATCTTCTCTCTCTCTCTCTCTCTCTCTCTCTCTCTCTCTCTCTCTCTCTCTCTCAATATTTTCATTGTGTCCTTGCACGTATAGCCTTCCTGTGCAGATATACTACACTATTTTAATACATGACCAGCCGCCGTAGCGCAGTCGTTAGCGTCACGGCCACCAGGCAAGAGGTCTTTTGTTCGATTCCCATCAGAGCAAATTTCTTTGTGCCATTTTCTGCCCTGGTCAGCTCCAGGCCAGAGCTGAGTTGGCCATGGACCCAGTAGGAAAGACTGGGACCACACAATAAGGTTCATCCACTGAGTGGATAAGACTGGGACCACACAATAAGGTTCATCCACTGAGTGGATAAGACTGGGACCACACAGTAAGGTTCATCCACTGATGGATAAGACTGGGACCACACAGTAAGGTTCATCCACTGAGTGGATAAGACTGGGACCACAACAGTAAGGTTCATCCACTGAATGGATAAGACTGGGACCACACAGTAAGTTTCATCCACTGAATGGATGCATCTTTGAAGCAGACTGATGGATGTGGTGGATTCATGCCAGATAGCCGGCATACAAGGTCATGGGACCTTCATGGATGGATGTGTGGATTCATGGCCAGATAGCCGGCACTGACAAGGTCATGGGGACCTTCATGGATGGATGTGGTGGATTCATGGCCAGATAGCCGGCACTGACAAGGTCATGGGGACCTTCGTGGGATGGATGTGGTGAATTCATGGCCAGATAGCCGGCACCGACAAGGTCATGGGGACCTTCATGGGATGGATGTGGTGATTCATGGCAGATAGCCGGCACTGACAAGGTCATGGGGACCTTCATGGGATGGATGTGGTGAATTCATGGCCAGATAGCCGGCACTGACAAGGTCATGGGGACCTTCATGGGATGGATGTGGTGAATTCATGGCCAGATAGCCGCACTGGACAAGGTCATGGGACCTTCATGGGATGGATGTGGTGGATTCATGGCCAGATAGCCGGCACTGACAAGGTCATGGGGACCTTCATGGGATGGATGTGGTGAATTCATGGCCAGATAGCCGGCACTGACAAGGTCATGGGGACCTTCATGGGATGGATGTGGTGAATTCATGGCCAGATAGCCGGCACTGACAAGGTCATGGGGACCTTCATGGGATGGATGTGGTGAATTCATGGCCAGATAGCCGGCACTGACAAGGTCATGGGGACCTTCATGGGATGGATGTGGTGAATTCATGGCCAGATAGCCGGCACTGACAAGGTCATGGGGACCTTCATGGGATGGATGTGGTGGCTGTCATCCGGAGGAGGACGCTCACACATGTTGGCCCCACATTCAGTAATGATTGTCGTCAGTAGGGTGGAGAGGTAGTAGGTGGTGTTCTGCAGCAGGGACTCGGCAGCAATGCAGTCTCCTCTGGTGGGTTGCCTCATGATGTGACACTGGCCGCTGTTTATGGACTGCCGGCGCCGAGGTTGTGGCTGGAGAAGCCAGAGTATGGCTGTGAAGTGGGTCCAGAATGGGGGGGCGGGGGGGGGGGGGGGGGGAGGGGGGGCAATGTTACCGTTTTGGCACAGAAGATGGGACAGAAACAGTATCTATGCCGTTCAACGTAACCAGTTCCATGCCTCTCACTCTGGCTCCCCCCAACACAGCCAGTCAGGAAGAGCGGTGTGTGTGTGTGTGTGTGTGTGTGTGTGTGTGTGTGTGTGTGTGTGTGTGTGCGTGCGTGCGTGCGCGGTGTGTGTGCGCATTGTGTGTGGGTCTGGCAAAAACTTAGCACCAACAGTCTACAGAGAGCTGTCACTATTGGGTCCTCATGGGGAACCCATCAGATGAGACCTGCACTATGACTAAATCAGTTCAGTGGTATTCAGTGGTGCCTGTTCTGATTCAACACGAGCAAGACACCATCTACAAAACCCCCCACTGATGACAGTAACCGCTGTCTCGCGGAGCCTGTGTGAGAAAGGATAGCGCCTCATCACGTCTATCCAACGGCAGTCTCCAAGAGCTTGCCGTCACTTGTGACTTCGACACCAACTTATACCATGCCTAGACATGGAGAGGAAACCGTAAATGACGTCATCACTCGAGCAGAGCCCGAAGGGTCATTGAATTTAAGACTTTTCCCCCAATGATGATTACTTAGGAGGAGGAGGAGGAGGAGGGTTTAACAGACTGCTATGGAGCTCCAGTTTGGTCTGAAACTGCATGGGGTACGCGTGGGACTACGCTTTCTTTCCTAACATCCCGGCGTCAACCAGGCCCAGGAGATACAGACACCTGCAGTCTTGGTCAGAAAATTTGAGCAACACTCAGAGATGCATCCATCAAGTGGAGGAAACTCAACTGGTTTCCGTTTGAGTTCATAGCACATTCACCAAGTGTGGGCAGGTGATGACAAATTCAGTTCTTTTATTTATAGCCGAACCAACTGCAGGGGGTAGAGGCTTTTGGGGTGATGGAGGGATATCAGGGCTGTCACACCGCCAATATTGGTTTCATGCCTGTTAGAAAAGAAACACATCAATAGGCCGCTTTCTTTCAAACATAGTCAAAAGGCTTTAAAACTGGAGTCATCTTCCATACACACTTTAGATCATACAGAAAAGTTTTGATCTCCTACATATTAAATAACACATCTGGTAGAGCATCTCTGAGCAAAGTCCTCATGCAGTCTGCTTCAAAGTGTTCTCAGCGAATTTCACGTGGATCCCAACTTGCTGTGAGGACGTCACAAAGGAGTGACTCATCACCTGTTAGGCACCACGGGGCGTCATCACATTGGGAATTCAAACATGCGTGTGAAGAGTGGCCAGCGTGTCATTGGAACAAAACGGCATCTTCCTCTTTACGGTCACTGGTAGGAGATGGCAAGAATTTTTTTTTCAGGTTCAAGACCAAAAACAAACAAATAAACAAAGAGGCAAACAGCTGCTGGTGTACAGCGTCCTCTTGCCGGAGGCCCCTGCAGAACTATGAAGTTTAGGGTTCAAATCTGTACCGGAGGTAGATGATGTGGACAGCTTTTTCTTTTTTAATTTTTGGGACTCTGAGCCAGATAGTTGCTATCTCCAACAGCAGAAACCAACGCGAGAACAATGCTGTATCCAACAGATTTCAGAGAAGTGAAAAGTTAAAAGGTCCAGGAGTTCCACGTGGTTAAGGTCACGGCCAGCTGTTATCCTCTAGAGACGAAAAGGAATGAACTCAAACAGTCCTTAGGTTTGAAGTGATAGATTATCACGAATGCCAAGACCAGGGCTGCGAGTTCAGCAGTGTTGGTGGAGCCGTCAGAGGGAAGATGTTTGGAGAATTCCTGAGCGGGAGCATGGAGCAACAAGCATCACCTTCTTCAGACTTGAAACTGTCAGTCAATGTTCTTTGACAGCTTGGGCATTCTGAGCAGAGTTCGGCGCAAAAGTCTTGTATACCAAAGAATGGGCAGAGTCCTTGCAGAATGAAAATGTTCATTTTGTGTTGCAACTTGCTGCCTTTGAGTGAGTGGTGCACAGTGATATATATATATATATATATATATATATATATATATGTGTGTGTGTGTGTGTGTGTGTGTGTGTGTATTCTATCCCTTCGCTCACCACATCCCCACATGCAGGCAAACATCCAGTCAGACAGTCTGCGACAGTGTGTGTGTGTGTGTGTGTGTGTGTGTGTGTGTGGGGTTGTGTGTGCGCTCAATGGCTAAAAAATATCACCTAAAATGTTAGGCATTTCTGCAGAGTAACGCTAAGTCTCTACATTCATTTTTCCTTGATAATGGGTCGTATACGGGCGCGATGACGGACTTTCCGGCAGTGACTGATCCCCAACAGCTCTGTCCTGTGTCACGCATGTAAGTGCAGAGGAGCTGTAACCAGCCCAGTTTGTGAAGTTGTCCATCGACAACTTGACAGAACACAAAAGGGAATCATCACCAGTAGGCGCCCACCTACACGCCCAGCAACATCAGTTCGATTATGACAACATCAGCGTTCTCGACCGTGACAATAGATGGTTTCAGCGTGGGGTGAAGGAGGCTATCCATAGTGCCGCCAACAACCCCACACTCAACCGGGACCGGGGCAGACACACCTTGCCATCGTGTACAACACCCTCATTGTTCAGTCACATGACCAGGGTTCGACCCGTGGTCGTGTCACTGAACTCCAGTTCACCCAGTAGCAACACCACCGCTGAAGAAGATGGACGGAGGTCTGTGGAAAGCTCCAAGCAAGTGCTATTCCCAGCTGAGTGACTGTCTAGTGACCTGTCTAAATCCGGTAGTTGTTACATCCACAACTTGTTGGGTCTGCCTTTAGGAAGCTGGCTGTCCACTGTACCCCCCCCACCCCCCTGTAGAATGGACCTGAAGCAGGGAGTCATGGCAACACACATGCTCACAGCAGGGAAGCTGACAGCCTTCAGTTACTGCCTGGAAAGTTCTTGTCTGTCAGCATATTTGCAGACTCACTGTTAGACACTGACATCTGTCCGATGTTCCGTGTATGAGGAAACAAAATCCAAACAAACCACACTCTGAGCATTCATTCTTTTCTTAACATCCGGAGTTTCCATCCTAAAACAGCCGTCCAGCTTTTGCATCCATATGACAGGATGAATTTCAACCAATGACATAAAACGCGTGTTGTCAAAAATTCATTTCTCTGTTGTGCACTGCGCAGTGACTAAGCATTCCTTCGCACCTTGATTATGGGTTATATTTTGTTTTGTCTTCAGTGACGCTGATGTCTGTGTCCTTTCCCAGTCACTTCTCGTTCTAGCGTCATTGTGGAGCTGACCAACGTGGTTTTCCAGGTGACACTAAGTTATGTCATGGCAGACACGGCTTGGGGCAGCCTGACGTGGGGCTATAGTGTTGAACTTTCGTCCCTGCTCACAATGGACCCAAGATATTCTTCCAGTTCTTCCAAAGTTTGTCTTTTTTTTCTTTTTTTTTTTTTTTTTTTATAGAATCATGTTTTATTTCAAACAAAATCACAAATTGCAGATAAGGACTACAAAACGGTAAGACAATAATAACAAGAACAAAACATAATCATCATGATCATCATCGTAATGATCGTAATCATCCTCATCGTTATTATCCATTAATGAGCATAATGCATGTATTTCTTTGTCAAACCAAATACAGATGTAAGCATAGTAGCCTAATGACCACAAAGGTCAGACACACAGTGTCAAACCAAATACAGATATCAGCATAGTAATAGCCACAAAGGACAAACACACAGAAAAAAAGTTTAATAACTAAAAACAGAATGACTTAAACAGGCAAATGTATTAATCAAGCAAAGAAAAACAAAACAACTGGCCGTATTCTAACTGTTGACTACTGAATGCTTTCTTACATTTTGGACCGAAGTTTCGCTTTTTTTTTTCTGAGCCGACTTCCGTTCCAAATGTTTCAGACGCTGTTTCCAGTATGGTGGTGAGTTTCCTGATTTCCACACTGGTGCCTTCCAGCATGTCGATGTCACCGACGAAACACAGACTGCATAGTAATGTTCATAGGTATTTTCTGAACAACATTGCTCACCAAGATTTTGAACAGCATAGGAGAGAGGATGCAGCCTTTGCATATTCCCACTGTTATTCGGAAGAAGTCTCAGATGTGTCGTTCAGGACATCAGCAAAAATATGTACCTGTATGAAATGCTGCAGTGACCATGGTGAGATTGTAGACACAGTTACCATGCCTGCCTCAGATTATTTCTAGCCAGACTCTGTCAAAGGTTTTCTTGAAGTCGAAGTTTTCGTAGCTGTATTAGCAATCTGATGTTGAGGATCTAATGTGGTGCTTTTCAGCCTGGACCCTACGTGTATTTCACGTGGATTAGTCCTGTCTTCCTTTGTGTCTGTTCTATGATACCCTGAACATCACCTTACTGATGTAGCTTATTGAATGGATGATAACGATACATAAAGCCTGCAGTCTATATGATACATAAAGCCTGCAGTATATACGATACATACAGCCTGCAGTATATACGATACATACAGCCTGCAAGTAATAACGATATACATACAGCCTGCTTGTCAGTATATATACGATACATACAGCCTGCAGTATATACGATACATACAGCCTGCAGTATATACGATACATACAGCCTGCTTAGTACATATAGAATACATACATGCCTGCAGTCATAATACATATGAGTATGAAGGCAGGTATGGGGGATATTTGCTTTCCTTGTTCATACCTTCTTTTGTGTTCTTTCTGTCCGCATGTTCTCTCCTCTCTCTCTCTCTCTCTCTCTCTCTCTCTCTCTCTCTCTCTCTCTCTCTCTCGTGGTGGTGGTTGTTTTTTCCCTTCCTTTTAGCTGTTGCCTCTCTCTCTCTCTCTCTCTCTCTTCTCTCTCTCTCTCCTCTCTTCTCTCTCTCTCTCTCTCAATTATATCTGTCTGGCTGTCCTTTTGTTTTCCATGTTTAACACATTTTTCATTCCTGTGTTCCCCTTTATCTGTCTATCTGTTATCTGTCTTTCAAACTTCCTGTTTCTTCCTATCTTGTCTGTCTTTGGCTCTGTGCTTTCATATCTTGTCTGTCTTTGGCTCTGTGCTTTCCTATCTTGTCTGTCTTTGGCTCTGTGCTTTCCTATCTTGTCTGTCTTTGGCTCGTGCTTTCCTATCTTGTCTGTCTTTGGCTCTGTGCTTTCCTATCTTGTCTGTCTTTGGCTCTGTGCTTTCCTATCTTGTCTGTCTTTGGCTCTGTGCTTTCCCTATCTTGTCTGTCTTTGGCTCTGTGCTTTCCTATCTTGTCTGTCTTTGGCTCTGTGCTTTCCTATCTTGTCTGTCTTTGGCTCTGTGCTTTCATATCTTGTCTATCTTTGGCTCTGTGCTTTCCTATCTTGTCTGTCTTTTCTGGCTTCCTCTTGTTTTCTTTCTATGTCTTGTCTGTCTTTGGCTCTGTGCTTCCTATCTTGTCTGTCTTTGGCTCTGTGCTTTCTATCTTGTCTGTCTTTGGCTCTGTGCTTTCCTATCTTGTCTGTCTTTGGCTCTGTGCTTTCCTATCTTGTCTGTCTTTGGCTCTGTGCTTTCCTATCTTGTCTGTCTTTGGCTCTGTGCTTTCCTATCTTGTCTGTCTTTGGCTCTGTGCTTTCCTATCTTGTCTGTCTTTGGCTCTGTGCTTTCCTATCTTGTCTGTCTTTGGCTCTGTGCTTTCTTCTTGTCTGTCTTTGGCTCTGTGCTTTCATATCTTGTCTGTCTTTGGCTCTGTGCTTTCCTATCTTGTCTGTCTTTGGCTCTGTGCTTTCCTATCTTGTCTGTCTTTGGCTCTGTGCTTTCCTATCTTGTCTGTCTTTGGCTCTGTGCTTTCCTATCTTGTCTGTCTTGCTCTGTGCTTCTTCTTGTCTGTCTTGGCTCTGTGCTTTCCTATTTGTGTCTTTGTCTGTGTTCTTCTGTCTGTCTTTGTCTGTGCTTTCCTATCTTGTTGTCTTTGGCTCTGTGCTTCTATCTTGTCTGCTTTGGCTCTGTGCTTTCCTATCTTGTCTGTCTTTGGCTCTGTGCTTTCCTATCTTGTCTGTCTTTGGCTCTGTGCTGCCCTGAAGGAAAGAGCAATGGGATGCACTCTTGCTCTCGGGTTCAGATGATGATCTCACGGCACCCGGCAGGGTGAAACAGGAACCACTTTCACATTGAGATTAACAGAGACAGTGGGTGATGCCAAACAAACTCTGTTTAAACAACATCGTCAGAAAAAACAAGGTCGTGGATCCTGGGGGCCTAATCATTTCCTCCACGCGTGGACATTGCATTGCTTATCAACTGCTGCGATGCTTTTTGGGTGTTCATGTCAGGCAGTGATTAGTGTGGATCCCCGGTCATACTGCCTCCAAAGTTTGAGTCAGAACTGCATGCAATTTTGTCTAACACACACACACACACACACACACACACACACACACACACACACACACACACACTCACAGACAGACAGACAGACAGACAGACAGACAACACACACACACACACACCACACACACACACGCACATACACACACTCTCTCTCTCATTCACACACACACACACACACACACACACACACACACACACACGCATACACGCGCGCGCGTGCGCACACACGCACACACACACTCACACACACACACAATGTACGCATACACGCACGCACGCATGCGCACACACACACACACACACACACACACACACACACACACACACACACACACACATACGAGTAAGCACGCGCACGCGCGCGCACACACACCTGACGGTCCGGGCCTTTTAAATATATTGCGCCCTGAGACGATGAAAAAAACATTCCGAGTCCGGAATAAATGGCATAAACGAGGAGGGGGTGGGGAGGTGGAGAGGGATCGGTGCTTGCTGTGGATTCGTCTTGAAAACGCGAGATATGCGTTTCTTGGTTTGCGAACAATTTTTTTCCTCCGGTATTTTGCCTCAGATATTTCTTAGATACCGTAAGATTTGACCAGTGGAAGATCTTGCACATACAGACTGCCCTGTGAAATTCAAGGAAGATTTACTGAATCGTCTTTGATTTGACAGTTCACGGTGTCATTTTCTTTCCGCTTACCTGACCACACGGGCCTTTTTAGAGGCACCTCTACAGTGACAAGCTAGGAGCGCAGTCTGGAGAGCCACACAGAGTTCTTTGCTGCCATGGGAAAATATAATGGATACACACTGACAGAGCTACTTACTGTGCGTTTCTTTGTGACAGGGCATGTGAAGTAGGATAGTCTGAAGTTATCTCACTACAAAGTTTTTTTACATTCCAAGAAACACATCATCTCAGAGATACTTACTGAATGGTCAACAGGAACTTCGCCTTGTTCATGTTCAACGGACACTTTGTAATACTCTTCCTGACTGGATCCTGCCTACACTCTTTGATCCAGATCCACACAACGGATCCTCACCAACACCTTCGTCTTTTCGTATCTGGGTCACACTCCATTTTTCTGCCGTTGTGTTTGTTGCAGCAAGTACTAGCAGGAGTTCGTCTGTTTCAAAACACTTTTCAATACAGGTAGGTGACCAACAGTCCGCGCAAACCATGTATCATCTTCTGCCTCCTCAGGTAACCAAACTGTTGGAGCCCAACTTCATCTCACCCCTCTGACGGCGAAAAGCAGGACAGGAAGAAGCAAGCGACTCAGGATAACTGTTTCGATATAGAGAAAAAAAAACCCCAAACGATCCTAGAAGGTATACAAGTTGCAAAGCATATGAACGTACTCCCAGTTTATCCTGAATACGCGTGAGATATTCCATAAAGAGGAAAAACCGTCTTGGGCTGGTGTATCCGTTAGTAATGGCTATTCTGGTAAACATTGGCCATCATCTGTGACCTATAATGAACATACTTACAAATTTTCAGAAAGATCGGCCAAGAACTTTCTGAGATTTTCCATAAAGAAGAAAACCATTATGAGCCGCTAGTAACGGCTATAACGGTAAACTTAAACGTTGGGCATCATCTGTGACCCATGATGAACATACAAATTTTCAGAAATATCGGCCACGTACTTTCTGAGATATTCCACGAAGAAGAAAAACCGTTAAGGGGCCGTTATAGCCGTTAGTAACGGTTATAACGGTAAAATAAAACATCGGGCATCATCCGTGACCCATAATAAACATACCTAGAAAATTTCAGAAAGATTGGCCAAGTACTTTCTGAGAGATTCCATAAACAAGAAAAACCGTTATGGGCCGCTAGTAACGGCTATAACGGTAAAATAAAACATCGGGCATCATCCATGACCCATAATGAACATACCTACAAATTTTCAGAAAGATCGGCCCAGACGTTTTGTCTGGAGTGAGTGGAACACATTTTGACCACGGACAGACAGACACACAGACAGACAGCATTTCTTCATTCTCATTCTAAAGTACTCCCTGTTCTATAAGAACTGGGAGTACAAAAACGATCCTAGAATGTATAAAAGAGAAACTGGCTTTCGTTTGCCTGAGAGACGACGTCCAAACACTCAGAGAGGAAATGTCCCAACGGTCTGACACCCTGACCCGTAGAGTGGACACAGTAGAAGGGAACCTCTTGGACATGCAAAAAGACAAGAGAGGAGCTCCAAGAGAACGGGAGACAGCTAAAGAAGGGCAGCACCTGGCGATGTGTCCAGCTAGAAGCAGCAGAAAGGACGGCCGTGAAATGAGTAATAACATTAAAAAAAGAAAAGAATGTGCAGTAGATGCATATGTAAATGTAAATTAAACATTAGTTGAAACCCTACCGTCTTCCATTGCCTATATTGTTTTTTTTGCACTTTCTGCTGATTAAAGTAAAATCACAGACATCTGCATATACTACTATGAAAAAAAAATCACGCTGACAAACTAACAACTAAACAGTACTGAAAACTTTCAGGAAGAAACATCCTACCCTACTCATATGTGCGTTATCTGCGCGCAGTGTAACATGAAAAAGACTCTATGAATCCTCAGCTCTTCAATTTCCAGATGAAAAACGTGGGGGAAGGTCTGAATAGAAGGAAGATACAGAGCAGACAGGATCAGCATCCTTTTTTCCCCCCTCAATAGAGTGGAATACCAATGTGCACACTGAAGGCATTGACCACTTCCTGTTGATCTGATCGGCTTCCTGCCTGTCTGCCTCCCGTTGATGGGTTGGCTGTCTGTACACCATGTCCCAGCTGACAGTGCCCAGTTTAAAGCACACACACACGGTGCGTCACGCACGGGCCGAGCGAGGCAACGTGCAGACAAACAGGCCTACCTCGCTGAAAGGGGGACACCAAGAACCCGACACACGTGGCTACCTGGCCGGGCGGGCCATCCCACTGAATAATTCTCATGGCTGGAAGGGGTCAGTGTAACTAGAGGGAGCGAAAGGCGCTCTGACAAAGGCGAAAAGCTAGGGCGACCCCCCCCCCCCCCCACACACACACACACATCCTCTTCCCTCTGTATCTTTGAGCAAAATTTCAACAACAACAACAAAAAAGTTTAGAATGGACCTACGCCATTAGATCCTTTTTATCCCACTGTTTGGGAAAACTGATTTACAGTGATGGTGAAAACACATGACTGACGGGCAAAGTGTCTTCGATCAACTGATTCTTCAATGTCATATTTTATTTATCTATTTATTCATATATTTATTTACTCATATATTTATC
>CM065747.1:40930927-40938427 GCA_033310375.1 Conus canariensis | reverse complement strand
ATAAATGAACTGGTACAGGTACAAAATGTTTTGTACAATACATATGTAATTCATGAATTTGCACATGAACGCCAAACTTCAGTTGCGTTTGCTGGTCTAGGTTCCGTCTGTATGCAAATAATGTCCAGAAACACAGCCATGCTTACAATTCACCTTAAAAATGTGTTTAAATGATTTCAAGTTTTCTCCAACACAACTTTTTCCTCGTCGACAATACAATTTAAGCTTAAACTTAATTTCATCGTAAAGGTCATTCCTCTGAACTTGTGAAGGAGTGAACTGGGCTCCATATAACCTTTTTTGTGTGCTTTAATATACGCCCACCCACTCTGAACGCTATAGTAATTTTCCTGTCCAAGTTGACTGTTTAACGTAAAAGATCAGCTTGAGAGAGAGAGAGAGAGAGAGAAGAGAGAGAGAGAGAGAGAGAGAGAGAGAGAGAGAGAGAGAGAGAGAGAGAGAGATGCCGTTTGATGTAACGTCTCTTCACAATAGTTGAATCAGGCAATGAAGAGGCTTAGAACCACACATTGAATAATTGTCACTTGCATCTTTACAATCTACATACAGAACCAAACAGTATTTTTTTTAAACAAAAATCCAGCAACTTTGCTTTCAGCAAAGATGCAGAGGAGGAGGGGGGATGGGAGGATCGGCGTATCACTTCACCTGGCCACTGTCCACCCTGTGTTCGGAGTCCCCTTCACTCGCACGGTCACTGATCTTTTCCGGAGGAGGGAGCATCGTTCAGTTGGCTGGCTGCCCTCTACAGTAAGCATCTAGGCCAGCTTCCTCTTGAGCCTTGTTCAGTTGGCTGGCTGCCCTCTACAGTAAGCAGTAGGTCAGCTTCCTCTTGAGCCTTGTTCAGTGAGGTTGGCCCACTGCACGTGGCCCTTGCCCGCCAGCGACCCACCGTGTGTGTGTGTGTGTGTGTGTGTGTGTGTGTGTGTGTGTGTGTGTGTGTGTGTGTGTGGGGTGTTTGTGCGTGCGTGCGTGCGTACGTGCGTGTGTGTGTGTGTGTGTGTGTGTGTGTGTGTGTGTGTGTGGTGTGTGTGTTGTGTGTGTGTGTGTGTGTGTGTGTGTGTGTGTGTGTGTGTGTGTGTGTGTGTGCGCGTGTGTGTGTGTGCGTGCGTGTTTCAAATATAACACTTTGCCACTCTCAGCTGTGCAGTGTGATAAACATACTGACGACCCAAGCATAGGAGACAGAAGACACAGAACCAGATGTACAAGAAGGGACAAACAATGCCTCAAATGGTCACGATGGAACTCCACCTAGCCTAGAGCCAAGATGCGGATCCTGTTACTTCTGTGTCACTGGTCTGAGCAACATCAGCATGTGAATACGACACGAATCATACACAATATAGCTTGTATGTTGACAGTTATCAATAGGAACACCTTTCCCGTTGTCAATTCCTCGTTAATAATCATACACAATGTAGCTTGTATGTTGACAGTTGTCAAGAGGAACACCTTTCCCGTTGTCAATTCCTCGTTAATAATCATACACAATGTAGCTTGTATGTTGACAGTTGTCAAGAGGAACACCTTTCCCGTTGTCAATTCCTCGTTAATAATCATACACAATGTAGCTTGTATGTTGACAGTTGTCAGTAGGAACACTTTCCCGTTGTCAATTCCTCGATAATAATCATACACAATGTAGCTTGTATGTTGACAGTTGTCAGTAGGAACACCTTTCCCGTTGTCAATTCCTCGATAATAATCATACACAATGTAGCTTGTATGTTGACAATTCCTTGTTAATCTTGAACGACCCGTAATACGTTGTGCGACTTGTCAATCAGCTCTCTCTCTGTCTCTCTCTCTCTGTCTCTCTCTCTCTCTGTCTCTCTGTCTTGTCTGTCTGTCTGTCTGTCTGTCTGTCTGTCTCTGTCTGTCTCTCTCTCTCTCTCTCTCTCTCTCTCTCTCTCTCGTGTGTGTGTGTGTGTGTGTGTGTGTGTGTGTGTGTGTGTGTGTGTGTGTGTGTGTGTGTGTGAGTGCGTGCGTGCGATTGTGAGAGAGAGAGAGAGAGAGAGAGAGAGAGAGAGTCAGAGACAGAGAGACAGAGACAGAGAGAGGCGCTTTGACGATTTATTGTCTTTAGCTTCACCAGCCATTAAGACAATTGGGGGGGGGGGGGGGGGAGGGGGGGAGGGGAGGTGCACATACTAATTGACATACTGCACCATTGAAGGGTATAAGGAAAATAAATAATGATGCAATTGATAAAATCTTCAGAACGTAATGGATTAAACATCGCTCACATTGTTGGGAAGATACAGCTGTTTAGAACATACACTAGCTCACATGTGAACAATCTACTCAGGTTGAGTTCCCTACAGACCATCCTTTCCCACCCCACCATTCCCATTCCCTCAGTTCCAGCTCACATTTCCCATTCCCTTCTCGCACCTTGCACGCACAAACACCAGCAGGCACCACGAGCTGACAATGACCCATTGACCCTGGCTCCCGCATCCTCACCCTCTGACCGCCCTCTCCCTCTTCCCTCTCCCGCCTCCATTTCCCCTCCTCGCTATCCGATATGCATGCACACACACACACACACACACACACACACACACACACACACACACACACACACACACACACACACACATCATTAGCATTAACTGAGAATCCGATTTTAACTTACTGTATGAGCGTAGTTTATTGTATCTTTATAATTGATGTTACTTCGATGTTTTGAATTGTTGATGTGTGATTTTTCTTTTAATTCATTTTTTTTTTTTATCTTGATTTTTTTTTTTTATTCATTGTTGCATTGTCTTTGTCTAAGATCACATAACGTAAATAGACATTAAATGGAAGAACACACACACACACACACACACACACACACACACACACACACACACACACACACACACACACACACACGCACGCACGCACACACACACACAGACACAGAGACTGCATGGCCATCTACTTATTACGAAAGAACATAATAAAACAGAACAAGGAGAATTAGATCACAATACTACGGCAGTAAGTTCCAATTTCTTGTTCCTCGCATCAACAGCCTCAGTCAAATACTTAGCAAGGGCGATAATAGTTGTATCATTATCTGATGACAAAAAATTCCGTATACCGTTCACCGTAGGCTCGATATGAGTCATATTGAAAAATGAATATTTTCGGGGAATGTCTGAAAGGCAAGAACATTGGAAAAGAAAGTACTAGTGCACTTTATCTTCCTTATTATGACCGCACATTGGACAGTCAGCACTTCGTTCACTGGTCAAAACCCAGTGTTTTGCAAGACCCAGACTATGCACTCTTGACCTAAACTGTACCAGATCGCTCAACTTTTTTTATTTTGTTATTAAATGCAGATACCTCTCCGACTCAAAAGGTAATTTTAAAGGAATGATACCGCGCATATTTATCATTATCTTTGATTTTGGAATGACAGTTTTGTTTGTGACATGAAACAAGCCTGTTCTTAAATCTGATATGAGCCCCTCTCGGAGCCAACACCTTGACCCAACCACGCTATTACGACACCGTTTTCTGCTAGAGTGCTCCTGACTTTTGATGTCCTGTTCTATCTGCCTGCTTCTGATTGTATTAACGACATATCATACGTATTCTATTAGTCGGTAACCTTACCCGTCACTAGTCGGTAACCTTACCTGTCGCAACCAGTATTTAACACAGTTTACTGCTACTGGAAGGAACAAAGGATAACCTCCTGTTTCTCTGTAGGTCATTTTGTTTGAAGAGTGTAAGGGTAGACCCATTCATTGCTTAATGGCAAAGCATGTACTCTTTCTGTTAGCCGTGTATCTTACTACCCCCTATACTTCTGCTGCGTAAATCAAGAGAGAGAGAGAGAGAGAGAGAGAGAGAGAGAGAGAGAGAGAGAGAGAGAGAGAGACTCAAGACTCAAGACTCAAGATAATTTATTCATTTTAGGCCTTTGCCCCTCATGAAGGGGTGCAAGAAAATACAATCATAGAAGTACCATAAGCACTAGACACAGATAACAAACATGAATTCAGAAACGATCTTAAGATAGCATAAGGGATCGCAGTTTAAACGCTTTAAATAGATAAATCGACAAATTTCGGACTGTTTGTTCATGAGTACATGCCAAAAGCAGTACTAATCTGAAATGGTTTGGGTCTTTGTAATACTTCAACGGTATATACTGAGTTCTTAAGTTTTGCAGGACAGGACAACATAACACAAAATGCAATTCGCTTTCTGTCTCCTCTCTGCAAAGCTGGCACATTAAATCTTCATCGCTATGGAATCGATGACGGTAATAATGCACAGCAATTTCAGAAATACCAAGTCTAAATCTAGTAGTTACATACCTTAAATGCGTATTCAGATGAAGCAAAAGATAAGTTTTAACATTAGGCACAATGCAAAACGTCCTGTAAACATTAAATCTTTCACTATTACTAATATGATAATTCCACTCTTGCCATCTGCACGCAATTAGTCTATCTCTAAAGATTCGGAGAAAATCATCAATTGCATCAACCCCTTGGTTCAACCAGACATAACCAAACCCATACATGTATAATTTACAACGAACATTTGAAGCCCAGTTTCTTTTATCACGTTCGTCCAAATCAAACAACATGCGATAAGCCTTATATGGTAATCTATGCTCATCCATTCTTGTTAATTTTAACCAAAACCTAATACATTTTATAACAGAATTTATGTAAATAGGATACCTGTTCGTTTCTCCATACACCAGATCGTTTGGTGTTCGAAAATCGACGCCTAGAAAACGTTTGAGAGCGTACAAATGTACTTTTTCGCAATGTACAGCTGCATTATCCAGTCCCCATAATTCCGCACCATACTGAAGCATTGGATGAATCTGTGAGTCGAATAATTTTAGAAGCGTGTTCAGAGAATTATTTTTCAACTTATATAGTTTTTGCAAAATGCATAACAGAGCATTCTTGGCTCGGCTGGAAAGGCTATTGCACGCGGCTACAAAACTAAGCCTTGTAGAGAAGTATATTCCTAGGTATTTGTATACGTTAACAACAGGCATTCTTATTCCATTATAAGTCCATTTCTCATTAGCAGATAAATAACCCCCTTTCCTAAATACAACAACATTACTTTTATTCATATTCACCTTCAAATGTAGTGCTGACGCTGCACCATACAAACTGTTTATCTGTGTTTGCAGGCCAATAACTGTTTCTGCCAGCAAAGCTACATCATCAGCCAGTAATAATATAAACAGCTCAAAGTAATCATGTGTAAATACTGCACCATGTTTGCCTCTTCTTATAACTTCTAATGCTAATTCGTTGATAAATAAAGAGAACAATATAGGGCTGCAAACATCACCTTGTTTCACCCCACGTGTACAATTAATATACTCAGTCAATTTAACTCCACATCTGACCCTAGCTTTCACATTTATGTACATACTACGAATACATTTATACAACTTGCCTTTAATCCCATTTTTCAAAAGGATCGGCCATAACAAGTTTATTTCTATGGAGTCAAACGCCTTTTCAAAGTCAATGAAGGCAACGTAAAGTTTACGGTTGAAACAAAACTGTTTTTGTATTAATGCTAACAAAGTAAACATATGGTCTGTTGTAGAATATCCTCTTTTAAATCCCGCATGATGTTCGCCTGTCAAGTTATATTCTTCTATCCATTCTCTAAGTCTATTATTTATGACTGCACTATAAATTTTACTGCTAATGTCACACAAAGATATACCTCTATAATTGCTAGGATTATTTACATCGCCTTTTTTAAATAAAGGAATTATTATAGACTCTGTCCAGCTGTCGGGGAAAATTCCCTGGTCAAACAATACGTTGAAAAATTTCACAAAAAAATCAACTGTCCGATCTCCTGCATATTTCAGCATTTCCCCAATTATACCATCTGGTCCTGCAGCTTTGCCATTTTTTAATTTCCTTATTGCAACCATTACTTCTTCTCTTGATATAGGGCGGTTCACAGCTGTCATTTCCTCTTCGTCCTGATAAATGTATTCTAAATCAGTGTCTGTCGTATCTACGCTTGGAGTTGCATCTATTTCAAGTAGGTCTTTAAAATGCTTAAACCAGTCATCGATAGTTAAGTTATTATGAACTTGTTTACGTTTAAAGGATATCCTATGAACAGTTTCCCAAAACTCTCTTTGACTGTTGACTGTTGAGACAAGTTTTTCCAACAACATATCATTGTACTGTTTTTCTTTTCTTTTCAACATATTCTTATATTCTCTTCTCGCAATACAGTAAGCATCACCGTCACTTTTACCCCTTGTTTTCCTGAATATCAAGAGCAAACCTTTCGCACTACTCTTACTTAATCTGCATTCCTTGTCATACCAGTCATTTTCATCCCTTTTTGACAAACAAATATTCTTTTTCATACAGCTAGCTTGTTTTCTAATACATTCATTGAACATGTTCAAAGCATCGTTACAATCATGATCAACCAAATCAATCGCACGATCGAAGAGCGACAATGTTTCCTCAGACTGCATGGCATTAGTATAAACATTCTCAAAGTCAGAGTTCCACACAAATTTTTCAGTATACTGTTGTACATCCACCAGAGCGGAAACACATACCTTGTTTGAACTCCCAGGCAATTGCATATATAACTCAACAGGTAAATGGTCTGATTCCAATCTTTCTGATACAATCAGTTTACAAGAAGAAAACAGAAGGGTTAGTAGTTCTTTAGAGACTAGAAAATAATCATTAACGCTGTTTCCTGTTTCTGATATATATGTGTAATTGCCATCAGTGTCACCATTGCAAATGCCATTAAGTATACATAAACCAAGCGCTGTACACATGTTTAACAAACATTTTCCATAAGAATTAAGTACACTGTCAGCAGATTTTCTTACATGACCAGTGGAAACAGAATGGCTATTAAAATGATTTCCAAATAAACCATCATCAAACACATCAGGAGAAAAACTGAAAGTTCCCCCGTTTAAATCTCCTGATAAAATCACAAAAACATCATCAAACCCAGTCATACAATCAAAAATACATTCCTCAAGTGCACTTATACCGTTATCAATATCAAAATGTGTATAATAAGGTGAGCCCTCTGGTGGAACATAGGCACATGCATATATGACATCTGCTGTTAAACCAAAAAGACTTTTATCAATCAGAAACAAGAGAACATTTGGCGAATTAATCTTGACTTCTTGAATATAAAACATAATTTCATTTCGAATAAGACACAGTACGCCACCTGACATTCTTCCTTTTTTAGTGAATTTAATGGCTGGCTTGGAAAAAATAGTATAACCTGGAAATGTGACATATTGGATATTATCTACAAACGTTTCTACTAGACATACAACATCAAATTTAAACAAATAAGACATGAAATCTCTGTTATTCACCTTGGACAGTAGACCATTTACATTCCAATGTATAAACGAAAGAGAAGTCTCGCATTTTCTAGAACCATCACTAACATTGCATAATATGCCAC
>CM065747.1:40918427-40920927 GCA_033310375.1 Conus canariensis | reverse complement strand
CTACCCACAGCTGTGTTTACTGTGGTCGGCGAGCGGAATAAATGACATTGCGTGCTTACCGCCATGCTTTAAATAACCACAAAAATAGCCTCATCATCATCATCATCATCATCTATTATCATCATCATCATCATCATATCCTCATTATTATCACACACACATCATCATCATCATCATATTATCACCATCAACATCATCATCATCATCATCATCATCATCATCATTATTATCACCATCAACATCATCATCATCATCATTATTATCACCATCAACATCATCATCATCATCATCATCATCATCATTATTATCACCATCAACATCATCATCATCATCATCATCATTATTATCACCATCATCATCATCATCATCATCATCATTATCAAGTCATAATGACGACAACACTAACGTCAATATTTGCCGCGTCCAATAGTTAGAATAAACAGAATTGTAAGCTTCGACACCATGCTTTATCATCTTTCATCATCATCATCATCATCATCATCACCACCACCACCACCACCACCACCCACCCTCATCATCATCATGTTCATCATCATCATCATCAACATCATCATCGCCATCATCATCATCATCCTCATCCTCATCATCAACATCATCACCATCATCATCATCACCACCACCACCACCACCACCACCACCACCATCACCACCACCACCACCACCACCACCATCATCATCATCATCATCATCATCATCATCATCATCCTTGTTATACTGGGTAGTCACAGTATCAATATTGCCTGTTTTACCATCATGATTCTTCGGCACTGGTTGTCTAGAGCACGCCAAAGGCAAGGGAAATAACTCCAAATGAAAAAAAAAACCTCACAGAAACACTTTGAGTGCTCCCTGTCTATAACATCAAGTCTCTGGTATTACTTTGCGTGTAGACAGAGTCAGTCTGAGAGAGAGAGAGAGAGAGAGAGAGAGAGAGAGAGAGAGAGAGAGAGAGAGAGAGAGAGAGAGAGAGTCGAAAAATTCCCAAAGCAAATCTCATTTGAGAAAAAGAGCCCCCTCCCTTCCCCTCCTCTCCCCTTTGCCCCCCCCCCCACCCACCCTACCACACATACACTTTGAGAGAGAGAGAGAGAGAGAGAGAGAGAGAGAGAGAGTCTCGAAGAGGAGGGGACAGAGGTATGGCAGGAGCCAAAAGGTTAGAGGAGAGACGGAAGTGACGTGTAAGTTTCCATTAGGAAGGGATTGGAGTTGCAACTTCCGGTGTGTAGGCGTCGGCATCGACGATCTACGTTCCAAATTTCCGGTTGTGTCTCCGTTGACCAGGCCATTGCTGGAGGTGGCCAGCCACCCCCGCCACTTCCCCTCCATCGCCTTCTCCTTCTTTTCCTTTTTTTTCCAGAGTTTATTGACTATCTTTTTATTTATTTTATTTTTTCATTTATTTATCTATTCATTTATTTATTTATTTATAGATCTAGTTGCAAAGTGAGACGACTGCAGGCGGAAATCTAAACAAATCTGAAATAAATGTTAGCGAACCGCCAAGAGAAACGTGGACAAACGAGTCACAAGACAAAACACGACGCGTTTCGACCTCTTAGGTCTTCTTCAGGAAGACACAAACAAATAAGGCAATGAAAATGAACGAAAATTTTTTTTCACTTAGCTTAGATCTCTTCAGCGCAAGGTAGACAGGCGTTTAATGAAAACGAGGCTGTTAGAAGGGAGATAATGTGTGAGTCAAGGTAGTAATGATGACGTATTTATTTATGTTTTTTTAAAATTTATTTGCTTATCTGTTTATTTATTTATTCAGTTATTCATTTTTATTTATTCATTTATCTATTCATTTATCTTATCATTATTACAATTTTTTTTGTTGTCTCCTTTTCCGTGTAACGTCAGTGGTATTTACCCCCCCCCCCCCCCCCCCCCCCCCCCACACACACACACACTCATTTCGGCCCCCCGTCTCAGGCCACTCCCTGGCTTGTCCCCTCACAGCCCTGATACCGACAATCAACAGGGAGCAGTCAATATGAAGTCGTCATGAGGAAACCCACCTGAGGAGACACTGCGCCGCTGCTGAGTCAGTTCGGTGGCATCCAGTGGTGTCTTTCCAGATATAAAACACGCAGGACACTACCTATTAAGCCCCTCCCCCTCCCCCTCTTAGTGACGACAGTAATTGCTTAGCCACGGAGCCAGTGTGAGTGAGCACCCCCCCCCCCCCCTTCACGAGGTAGCCTCAGGATTTGTTCTAAACTGATAAACCGGTGGCATTCTTACATGCCACTGGTATTTCTTGGTATGTTACTGGTGAATTGTAGTTAGAGAGATGGATTACAATAGGTTAGGAATACATTCCTCAACGTCATGTCGCTACACAATCTGCATCAATCAAGCTTCCGTCACACATATGCAAAGCTCTAACTAAGAACGGTAATGACGGGAAATGCAGGAATTTGTGCAAAGCTCTAACTAAGAACGGTAATGACAGAAAATGCAGGAATTTGTGCAG
>CM065747.1:40880927-40903427 GCA_033310375.1 Conus canariensis | reverse complement strand
ACCTCGGCCTGGAACAGATGGTGACCTTTCCTACAAGAGGAGAAAACACCCTTGATCTGTTCCTCACAAATCACCCCTCACTAGTCCCAAGGGTCGAAAGCATGCCAGGACTCTCAGACCATGACATCCCATACATGGAATTCCAAACTCATCCAGTCCACCAAAAGCAGACCCAACGGCCTGTCCTTCAGTACAACAAGGCCGACTGGCCAAATCTACGTAAAGCCACGATACAGCTGTCAAACGACATTACGTCAAAGTATAATGACCAAAGCAACTCAGAGGAAGTCTGGACAGAGCTGAAGGAAAAGCTCCACTCGGCAGTCGAGGCACACATCCCAGTCACTACTCTCCGACCAAAGAACAGCAAGCCATGGGTGGAGTACTACACCAAGAAGCTGATCAAGAGGAGAGACAGACTGTATAAACGATGGAAAAAGACTGGAGATGAAAAAATCCACTCCAAAGTCAGAGTCCTCAAACGCCAAGTTCAGCGCAGACTCCGTAGAGCCTACTGGTCCTATACTGAAAACCTGATCTCTGACAGCCAAGAAACAAAGCCTGGAACGAAGAAATCATTCTAGTCATACATCAAGTCCCAGCGCACGGAAGCAGCCAGTGTCTCTCCACTGAAAGTAGCTGGTAAGCTAGCTACTGAACCCAAGGAAAAGGCAGAAATACTGAATGCACAGTTTCAGTCAGCATTCAGCAGCAAGCTGTCCTGTTCACCAGAAGAACTTGAGTCCTGGACTGACATGAGCCCAGAGCCTGAAGGACCTACATGTGACCACATCCACATCTCAATAGCGGGAGTTAGAAAACTGTTAAAAGGCCTAGACCCGACCAAAGCCCCTGGACCAGACGGAATCACCCCTCGCCTCCTGAAGGAAATTGGTGATGAAATTGCCCCAGCTCTTACGCTTCTCTTCCAGTCCTCCATAGATACGGGCATTGTACCAAAAGACTGGAAAAGGGCAAACGTCTCTCCGGTGTTCAAGAAGGGTGAACGATACAGGCCTGAAAACTATCGCCCCATCTCCCTCACGAGTGTGCCATGCAAAATCCTAGAGCACATTGTGGTAAGCACAATTATGGGATTTGCAGAGGCAAACAACATCCTGCGTGAGGAACAGCATGGCTTCCGGCGAGGCAGATCCTGTGAAAGCCAACTGCTGGGGCTTGTGGATGAGCTATCCTACAATATGGAAAAGGGAAAACAATCAGACGTCTTAGTGATGGATTTCTCAAAAGCCTTTGACAAAGTCTGCCACTCCCTTCTAATCCACAAGCTCCGACATTACGGGATCACTGGCCAGGTCCATGAATGGATAAAGAACTTCCAGGCAAACCGACAGCAGGCAGTGGTAGTTGATGGAGCTTCTTCAAAGGCCGTCCCAGTAGAGTCAGGAGTCCCCCAGGGATCAGTCCTGGGCCCAGCCCTTTTTCTCCTCTACATAAACGACCTCCCTGAACAACTCTCCTCAACAACACGGCTCTTTGCAGATGACACTCTCTGCCACAGAACTGTAGTTTCCCCCCCAAGACCAAAGGAAGCTACAACAGGACCTGGACCACATGGCAGCCTGGGAAACAAAATGGAAAATGTCCTTCCACCCAGACAAGTGTCAAGCCCTCCACGTCTCCAGGAAGAAAAACACACTGACTGGCACATACCATCTCCATGGCCAAAATCTCAAAAGCGTCGAAGAGACAAAGTACCTGGGGGTCACCATTTCCCAAGATCTTAGCTGGGACACCCACATCTCCAATATAACAAACAGGGCAAACAAGACCTTAGGGTTCCTCAGGCGAAACCTGCGAGTAGGCTCTATTAACATCAAGGAAACTGCCTACAAAGCCCTAGTTCGCCCCACCCTAGAATATGCCTCACCTGTCTGGGACCCCTACACTGCCAAAAACATCAACAACATGGAAAAAGTTCAACGCCGTGCAGCTCGATGGGTTGTGAACCGCCACCGTCACACCTCAAGTGTCGATTCCATGCTGACACATCTACAGTGGTCCACTCTGGCAGACAGAAGAAGAGCAGCAAGGCTGACCACCTTCTTCAAATACCATCATGAAGAGGTCAGCATAAACACCCCATTCAGGCCTACACCAAACACCCCAGCACGGACTACAAGACAGTCTCATGGGGAGACTTATCTTCTCCCCGCCTGTAAAACCAACAGAGAAAGATTAAACCCACCTTCTAGATCAGCAATCTTATTTCGCCCGCAAACCCCCCTTTTCACATAATCAAATTCTCTTAATAAAAAAAAAATAGCTAAAAACCTACAAAATTAAACAAATCTAATTGCGCGAAAAGTGGGGTTTGCGGGCAAAATAATTTTCCTGCTCTAGAACCGCACATTTAATCTTTCTCTCTGATTAACTAACGGGCACTGTGTTTGGTGGAACAACTTGCAGCTCTTCACGAACAAACGATCTTTTAGGGGCAGGCTTTTTAGACGTAGTAGCACCGCTAGAAGAAAGAGGCTCTCTTAAATAATACACGGGAGGGGTTGTTTTCATAATTCTTTCAACTTCATATACATCTACGCTCCATATAGGGTCTGTGGCTCTAATTCTAACATCGCCCTCTGCCTCTCCAGGCGCATACAAGTATCTTACTTTTAGTCCAAAAGGCAAGAGTTTTTGATTACCTAGGATGTCTTCAGTAATGCTAATTTTTTTCAATTTGATCGCGTTTACTGGCTTAAGGCCCGTTGCTTTAAATTCTTCGTTGTTCATGGCGCGTAAGACTGCTGGCAATCTCCTAACCCATTCTGTGTTGCGTGTTTTGTCCATAAGGTCTCTATGATATTGATAGGTAAACAGGCGTTCAGCTAGATTCTTATTAAAGTTTACTACTAGAGCTTGTGAGCGATGGTTGCCTGGGATCCCTCTCTTAACTGTAACCCGATGTCTTAAAAACAGTTGGTTTACAGCTCCTTTAAACTCTTTTCCATCATCAACCTGAATCAGCCTAGGATACTTTAATGGACCTCGCATGTATATTTGTTGTAAAGCCACAGCCACAGCAGTTGAGCTTTATCCGTTAAAGGCTCAGCATCTTTATACCTCGAAGCCATGTCAACAACTGTAAGAGCATACTTAAACTTTTTTCTTCTAACTTTGTCATGTGGAAGGTACAACAAGTCCATCTGGTGGGTGTCATTAGGAACTGAGTTAACAAATCGAGGTCTTATTATTCTTTTTGGGGCAGGCAGATATATTTGCCAGATCGCTTGTTTTGAAAGCCAGTCTTTTGCTTCTGATTCAGACACCCTAGCAGCTTTACTCAGTTTATCAATAGCGGCCTTTCCTTTCCAATACCCTCTAGGAGAATAATATATTTTGTACTTTGTATCGTCCATAAGAAGGGACTGTTTTTTATTACATTTTTAACTATGTTTTTTTAGATTGAATATGCAAGAAGAAAGATTGCTCCCATGGCACCTATAATAAAGCCTATTTCTACCATTTTCTGATCCTCAGACGGTTCATAAAAGTCAGACAGTTCTGGCGGTGACGATGTTAGAAACTTCTTTCCTGTCACTAAGTAATATTCATTCATTGCGTCATCAACGTCTGTAAATGTGTGCTCTGCATGTCCCTGCTCTCTTAACTTTTTATTAATAAAGTCTAAGTGAGCAATTCTCCTTTTCTCGTAAGCGTCTCTTGCCTTAGCTAAATCTTCCATTGCCTTGTTATGGCGTTCTCTCTCTTCATCAGACCGCAATTTACTAAACATATAATTGCTGCCAGAGAAAGCCAATGCATTAACAATAGCTCCTCCCACCATCAGAACTAATCCAGACATCTTTTTATAAATGAATGAATCTTTTTTTTATAATCAATATTTTTTAGAATGAATCTTTTTTTATAAATCAATCTTTTTTATAAATCAATCTTTCTATGCATTGATGTTTTCTGGGATAATCCCCTGCGCAACAAGAAAGTCTTTTGAGGCAATCCCCGCCGTTATTACAGCTATAACCTTAACAACATCCTCAATGTCTAACCTTCCTAGATCAGCCGGCCTCATCTTAAACATGTTTTTTGCTAACATGCTATATCCTATACTAAGACCGCCGATTACAGCAGAGTGGTAAATAGTATTGATGATCTTTGTGGTGCTCATGTTTTTTATTAACTAAAAAAATAATTAAAATAATCATAATATGAAAGACTGTCTATGTGCTTTTTAATCAGATAATCTTTTGTTGCCAGAGCTAAAAATAAGGTTGTGACTAGTTTCGGCGAATCTTCTATCTTTCCCATGTTGGGCGGTTTTATTCTTAACAAACATTTTGCTAGGGTTGAGTAAACTATAACGCCAACAATAGGCACTGCATAATTAACCAGCGTTAAACTCATGGTTTTTATTTTTTTTATTGCTTTTTAAAAAGGGCTTTAAAATGGATTGTGACGAGCTATTAAAGTGTGAGGAGGCAGCAGACCTCTGTCATAAAGAAAGATTATACTCTCTAGCTGCATGTGGGAAAACCAGGCAGTATTTAGGCGTTGAACTAAGTATCGAACAGATTCAGCAATTGTCTACATCAGACGTTGAGAAGTATTACGCCAGGTACGAAGCACAGCTAGGATAAAAAATGGTTAGATCAGTGGGGCAGACAATAATTAGTTTATATGCTAAGTTAGTAGGCAAGATAGCGCCGATTGATTCATCAGAAGATTTAAAATATGACTTAACACAAGATCCGGTTTTAACCAAGTCTCTAGAATCTCTTGCATGTGACATGTATTATAGATTTGGGACGTTGCTATGTCCATTCATCATGGGATTAATTACTTTCAATCATATTAATTTCAATCATATTAATTTTAATCGCACTAAAAAAAATGAGCGAGCAGGAGAAGACTCCACAGGCGAGTGCCCCACAAGTGAATTGTCCACAAGTGAATTTACAGGCGAGTGCCCCACAAGTGAGTGCCCCACAAGTGAATCCACAACTGAGTGTCCCGCAGGTGAGTAGTGTTACTAAGTCTAAAAATCCTGGACGTGTTGAGGCCGGTCGTAAACTAGTTGAATACAACAGACTGCAAAAAGCAAACCAAGCAGCAAAACAAAAATTATTAGATAGTAATACAACATCTGCACCAGCACCAGCACCGCCACCAACAACAACACAATGAAACTATAAGATGTATTATTATGTACTGGGGGGTATTGTTGTTGGTGGAGGGCTTTTAGTATACAAGCGCCTAAAGCCATACTTAGCAACAAAGTCACAAACCCCCACAAAAACAGTAAAAGAACCAGCTTCTGCAAAAAAAGTACAACCTCCTGCTGTAGACCCATTTTCAATAAATTAGTTTTTTTTTAAATGTGTTGTTAAGTACTGGTTAAGTACAAGCTAAGTACTGGTTAAGTAAAGCTAAGTACAAGCTAAGTACTGTTAGGTCAGTTATACAAGTTAAGTGTAAGTAAAGTGCAAGTAAAGTGCAAGTTAGGTGCAAGTCATGTTATGATCGTAAGTTAAGTACTAGTTAAGTACTAGTTAAGATCTTAAGTTAAGTACTAGTTAAGTACTAGTTAAGATCTTAAGTTAAGTACTAGTTAAGTACTAGTTAAGATCTTAAGTTAAGTACTAGTTAAGTTCTTAAGTAAAGTACTAGTTAAGTACTAGTTAAGATCTTAAGTTAAGTACTAGTTAAGTTCTTAAGTAAAGTACTAGTTAAGTACTAGTTAAGTCGGTCAAGTCGATTCTCCAGTGGTCTATAGCGTATGAAAACTCGGGGTTAACGGAAGTTCGCTTGCTATTGGTAGAGTCTAGCGACTTCTTATTAACAGCGGTTGTGTTTACTTGATGAAGAGTAGAGCGCAGATTAACATTTGTGTGATAAAATACTTTGCGTTCAAAGAGAGCCTGCTTGTAGTCGTCGTGACTTATTTTTTTTTTTGACAACTTCTTTACCTATGCCCTTAGCTTTCTTCATTACAGAAGTCTGGGTAGCAATACTATACATCTTTGCCCGTAAGCCAACATATTCTTGTATAACCATCCCATTAAGTTCATCCTTCATCTTTCCAATCACTTTCTTGTTCACAGTTGAATGTAGAGGCGAATCTTTTGGGTAGTCACATGTGTCGTACCACCCATCAGCTCCCTTGGCTATCTCCGCCTCTAAGTCCTTATAGAAGTCTTCAGTTGGGATGTCCATAATAAAACTATCAGTGTCTGTGTAAACAGCATTTGATTCTGGGTACAACGGTTTAAAGTAGTCGTATAGAAATTCTAGCATCAATAACTTTGACAGCTCTAACACGGCAAACCCGATAAACACCGGCTTGTCCAACTTCACATTCTGTTTCTTCATCATAACTCCAACCAAGTCATCGCTAAACCGTCTAAAGTCTTGGTAGTTAGGTTTAGAGACCAGCTTAATTGCTTGTTTTTCTTTTGTAACTAATCTTACATCTTTACGCTTGTGTGGATTTTCCATGGTTTTGCCAAAACAACTGTTGTTCATTAGTTTAAAAAAGTCTTTTTCTGAAGCGTCAGTGGCCTTGGTTCTAAGGTCGGTGTTCTTCATGATGTATGGTCTCATGAAAGGCTCTTGTTCAAATTCTATAATTCTGTGAACAGCCGTCAGCTTTAACCCGTGTCTTAAGTAAAACTGTAGCAGTCTGTAATGACAGACATATTTAGTCTTGTGTCGAAGATTAGGCACGAGTTTGGGCGGTTCTGTGGGACTCATCTTTAATCTTTCTGCTGCTAGAGGATAATCATTATGAAGGTCATGCAACTCTGCGGGATAATCTAAGTCCACTTCTAAGACTAGTCCTATTGGACTATCGGGTGTAAGCTGTGATAGCATACTCAACACGGCAGTAACCTCATGAGGCCCGTTTATCATTTTAAAGTTTCTTAATGGCAGTGCCTGGCTCATGGCCCACCCATACAGATTGTTGGCGTCTAAGTACATCAGATAGTTGGATGGCTTGGTAGGGTCATAATCGTCTAAATACTTGTTGTTGGCTCTGCGTAAGGATGACAGGCCATGCTAATGCCTCCTCTCAGCCCATCCTCAATCATCTGAAGTGTATCCAGATCAGATATTAAGTCAATCTCAATGTTTGTAGACTTCAAGAATGCGTCCCAAGAAAGGCCCGGGGCAGAGATGTACTGTGATGAATCTAGACCGTAGTGTTTCATGCAAGTAGCTCTGTAATTCTGAAAGACGTCAGCTAATAAACACACGTCGGCCAATAAATATTGATCGTGATAGTCGCCCATCGTTTTGCAGCGTAATTTGTCCAGGCTTTCTGTGCGTATTCATAGTCAGCGTCAGATATGCCTCCGCCTCTAAGACGGCTGTAAAAATCGTCTTTATGTGGCAGCGCCGGCTCGTCAAACCTGTCCCACGAGTCCATGTATTCATAAGGGTAAACGCCTTTACGGACTAAAGATGGGTCAAAATATTTTTTAGTGATTGGATAGTCTTGCAGAGATTCTGCTAACTTACTTAAACTCCCCATCAGATGCTGGGCAGAGTCATAGAAGGATAAACAGTCTACAGTAAAGGTCATGTACTTTTCTGATGATTGTGCAATACAGCTAACCCTCTTACATTCAGAAGTTATTGCTTGCATGATGAAATGAGAATCATAGCCTCGTAAGTTATGAAAGAAGATTGGCAGTTTCCATTTTTTTGGGTCAACCTTGAGTTGAAGATTGCAACTGTTATGCGCAGCCCCTCTGAATTTCCCAGTAATGTGATCGTGGTCTCTCACTGTTGGGTTTTCTTTACTGTTAGGTGTTAGCTCTGAGCCGCATATCCAGCAGTGTGTAGATGATTCATAGCGCCTTTGGTCTTCGGGAGTCATCTTAATGCCTGAGAGATTTAGCTGATTGGAGAATTGATTGCGAAGGTGTTTCATCTGCTCCAAAAATCGACCAGCTGCGTCGGGACCTCTGTAAATCTCTGGTTCTGTGTATCCGCCATCTGACCTAACAACGACGAATGCATAAGAACAGATCTGATGACAGGATAATATGGTTGTTTTTTGTTCTTGTTGAGGGCCGTAGTACTGTGGCAAGATCGCCTCAAAGTCAGCATAGACTACGTATGACCTCATCTGCAGTTTGTGTACATTCTTAAAACCAACCTTAGACCCTGGTGGGGGCGTAAGAAGTTCGATTTTGCAGTCTACAAAACTTTTACAATGCTTCTTATGTTTGTCAGCTGCTTCTATAGATGGGATCCTGACTAAACACCTTCTACAGAGCTCTTGTTTAAATTTGTCCTTTGTAGTATAAGCCAGAAGTCTGCTAATTGTTCTAATTAATACATAATGGCTCTTGGAACCGTCTGCAAACAGAATCAGGTCTACATGATTCTCAAGTGATTCGCCTAAAGTAGGGGCTTCGGGAGAAATCCTTAAAGGGACTAGATTGTCTACTGGGTCCCAGGTGTATACGTTCACGGTGATTGGTTTGTTTTGTTCTTCAAACTGGCCGATACTTTCTACACTCACTGGAAAGTTTATGTTATCAAAGTTCAGGCTATCTTTATACTGCCAATAATTAGATACTCTGTTTGCATTATTTTTAACTGGGTGTAAATGCGCCAAAACACACCACACGAAACACATATTGTCAGAATTATGTATATTTAAGACTGCTCGTTTTAACTCTAACTCTCTTGGGAGAGGGATGTAAGAATTGCCGACAATAGGAGAGTATTTGGCCTGTCTTAATCTGATTTCAATGACCGTTCCTTCAGACCAACCGGAGCCGCGCAATTTTGCTTCTTCACTCGCATGGTTAAACTGTGTAAGCATGTAATCAGCCCAGTCAGAATTAAAGTCGTAATAGCTGATTACTTCTTTCTGTCTAGTTGAAACCCAGACTAGTATACTATAATCATCGGGGGTTATATATTCAATCTGAATGGCCAACAACACTTTTACCGGCGGGTCAATTTGAAGAGACTCTGGGATTTTAGAAATGGCATGTGTTACGCTTTCCTGAACGTTTGTGGGGTTAATGATGTCCATGACTAATTCGCTGAACATATTGCCCACCGGTTTAGCATCCATCGCTTTTGTGATCGTCATTTTTAAGATCAAATAAATAGGTAATACAAAAAAAATAAATACTAAAATTTAGCTAATATTTACTAATTTGAGGTAATACAAAAAAATAAATACTAAAATTTAGTTAAATTGAATAGCTGCTCCTTCAGAGCTAGTAAAAATAGACAATTCGACGTCATCAGGAGCCATAATATCAACTAAAATGGCAATACACTTTATAACTGGGTTGGGCCAAGAATCTGGCATTTTACTGATTACGTTGGTTACACTTTCGCGAATATCTGTGTGCTCAAAAAGATCCGCAATTAATTCGCCAAACTTGTTTCTTAACTCTTCTTCATTAGCCCCCCACTCCATCATTAACTTAAGGCGCAGCATATATTTTTAAGCTCTGTAACTACTTTGGTCGTCATTTTTAAGATCGAATATATAAGCAATACAATAATTAAATCGGGTTCGTTTTTGGGTTTAATTGATCGTTTGCAAGGTTCTGCTTTGCAATGTTCTTTCTGATTGCCTCAGCGTCTACCTGTTGTGAAGTAAAAGTCTTTCTCCATTTCTTTTGGAGGTCGATCTTTTGGCGTCTGTAATTATCGCCGTCAGCCATGGCTCGTTTAAATTCTTCGTCTGTTACTTTTCCATCCAGTAATGTATTGCTTATAATCAGCCTTAATGAATGAAGTTTTGCTGTTGCTAGAGCTACAATGGCGGTGTGCTTTTGTAATTTGGGTGTTAGCTTCTTTAAAACAGCACTTACAATCGTGGACATGGCAACTAAACCCAAACCAACACTCCCAAAAGCTATGGATATCGGTGCCCCAACTCCAGTAGCTAAAAGAGCGACACTAGACCCGGTGCTTAAGCTGGCTACAACTGATGAGCCGGTGATTATATAAGAAAGGACATTTAAAGCTTTAGCATATTTCTTTCTAGTAACCCTATACTTGTTCAAATCACTTTCTATTTCCTCTTCAAGCTTAGTCATGTGCTTTAATCTAAACTGCTGACCGTCTTCCATTTTAAACAAGATTATTTTTTTAGTCCTGTACATATCTTCTTATTAACCCTTCTGGCAGCACTTCATCAACAGAGTAAAACGCAATAAAATCAACATACTTAATAAAAATAAAATCAAGCACTGTTAGTTTAGCATTGTCAACAATCACAGTGACTTTGTCAGATGATACAGAAGTGTTTATTTCATCCCCGTTTTTAGTAATAACAATAACAAGCCTAAGAGGCCCATCCAAGTTTTCAGACTTTATTTGTACGCCTCTGATTAACGTATGTTCTGGCAAACTAGGATCAGACTCCCTTGGAGTAATAAATAAGCGAAAAAGCATCGTCATTTTTCTAGGCAGTGATTCTAGTTTTGGGTTAAATTCTAAACCAACGGTGTCATCCCCCACTTCAGCTAAGGACTTCTTTCTCTGCAGCATGTATTCAGAGCCCCGCTTAGTTATTTCAATCTGCTTTTTCTGTTGTGTTCCTGGGACTAGGCTAGCAAGAAGGCGTCCTTCATTCAAAGCTTTTCTAAAATTGTATTTCTTATCAAAGTATACATAGGGGCTTCGTAGTTCAAACTTTAAATGCCAGTTAATGTCAGGAAGCAACGCCCAGGCATTCTCTCGTTTATGAAGTTTGTATTCGTGTTTACCAAAATCGTTTGCTCTTAGATTTCTTATCTCTTCCAGGGCAGGATATTGC
Source organism: Conus canariensis (assembly GCA_033310375.1). Lineage (NCBI taxonomy): Eukaryota > Metazoa > Mollusca > Gastropoda > Neogastropoda > Conidae > Conus > Conus canariensis. Next base: position 40,892,650 of record CM065747.1, on the reverse strand, counting down.
TGTCGTTTTTTATCTTCAATTTCTATTCGTTTGTAAACGCCATCGTCTGTGTACTCAAATCCATAAACATTTCCTGCCACTCCTATTAGATCAAAGTCCGTTGTATCTGCTAGATCTTTTAGCTCTACTGCAACGCATTTAGGAGCTAACTCTGCTTTTGATTCTGGCCCTCGAGACATTTTTTTTAATATAAACAATTTATTATTAAACAATCTATAGTAAGCAATCTATAATAAACAATCTATAATGTGCAATCTATAATAAATAATCTATAGTAAACAATCTATAATAAACAATCTATAATGAGCAATCTATAATAAGCAAACGTATTGAACTGGCGGGTCAGTCCGTAAGCATAGTTTAGCGTGCTTAGATTTTTCTAGCTGCTCTTTTATTTTTTTTAGTTCATCCTTGTCCCTGATTATATAGTTTTCACTTAAACATTCTTCAAAACTATCCCTGTCCTTAGTATAGAATAAGATGACTGATTTTAACTGTGATCTAAAGTCTTTTAAGACGGCATTGTATTTTTGAGTTAAGAGCCAAACAGAAACTAATGCGTGTCTTCCGCTAAAGGCTAGCTTAGACAGAGTCCTTCTTTTTTTAACAATGTCTTGTTCGGCTGAACAGTCATCAATAATAAACAGCGTTTCAGTTCCCTCAAATAGCCTATAGTAATGTTCTAAACAGTCGCTTAGCTTGTCAGTAGGATCAACTAAAAATATATTCTCGTCTGTCCAAACAAACTGTCTTTCTTTGTAAGACTTGTTGTGCTTAATGGTTGTGCAGAATATAACAATGTACTCGTAATGAAACCTGTAGACAGTTTGTAACAAATCAAGCACGAAGACAGTTTTCCCACACCCAGTAATCCCACAAATAAGCGAACAGTGCGGGTCTTTGGGCAAAAAGTTCAAACTATCCATCTGTTTTAATAGGCTATTTCTTTCAGTCTATTTTCTTCAATGTTCAGCTGGGCGTCATAAACCACAAAAACGTGCATTTGTATCTGGCCATTCTCCTCCTCTTCCTTATTAATCTGTATGAGTATGCCATCTGACCCTACCCTTCTTCCACTCCCGTGCAGTCTGTTGTCATACGTGGATCTAAAATCCAGCCATTGTCCATATTTGTCTGTTAGATAATCTTCGAGTCTTACATCGTGAAGGTGAAGTTTTTTACACACATGATCGGCTATGGGGCTTGTCTGTCTGCCTCCAGCAAACAATTTTCTTATTTCATCAAAGTGTTGGTCGGGTAAAAGTCCGGCTGAATACAGCTGAAAAGGCTTGCCATCTACTGTGCAAGACAACTGCTCAATTTTTGGGTTGTAAAACACCTCAGATTCTCTCTGAAAAGGAGCTGAGGGTTTAGTAAATAGCAAGAGAACCCCCTTTAGGGACCTTAAAGAATTGCTTATAGCTATTTCCCAGACAGTGTCTTGCTTGTTTTTAATCGCTAGACTGTGGTGTAAAACTCTTTCAAAGTAAACAACCGCCCTACTTTTATACTGGTTTAAGATTATTCTAGCTAGTTCAGGGTTAGTAACAACGTCAAAATTAAGAGAGATGTTACTAACAGTGTATTTGGCTAAGGGATCATCTGATAGAATAACAGACCCACTGTCATTGAATGTCAGTTCATAAGTAAGTCTGTCTCTTAGTGCGCCTTGGTAATATGGCTGATGGGTTTTTAACAGTTCAAAATCTAAAGGGATGCAAAATCTGTTCTTAAATGCTCGCGCTATTGCCTGGTCTCCCTCGTCTTCCTTTGCATCTGCAGCATTGAGCCTGTGCTTAAGACCGTTTGGGCTCTGGATTCCTTGAAAGATTTTGTCTTTCCTTTCTGTTCTAGGCAGCCATAGATCAGAATAGAGATTAAAAATGTCTGCGCTACTCAGTGAGAAGACTTCTCTACCCTCCAGTTTAATTACCATATTTTTAATGATGGCCCTGCCCAGGTTAGCAACGACAGTAGCATTAGGATCCGCCGACTCAATGTCTATTTTGAATGACAGCCTGGCAGTGCCCGGCATTATAACATCGTCAGGCCCAAGGTCACTAAATCTTACTGTTAATATTTCATTGGGCTCAATTGTTGATGGATTATTTACAACGCGCACAGTCTGTCTTATGCCTTTTATGCCGTGGGGTTCCTTCGCTTTTCTGAATGGATCAAGGTCGCAGCCGTATGGGTTCATTTTTTATAAAACAAAAAATAATAAATATATAAATATGGCTGATGAAGATTTTGACGCGATTGATCCTATTGAGGAAGATGATGAAACAGAATCGGGCCCTTCATTGCAAGATGAACTTGAAGGAGCAGGTTCTTTACTCCCTAGACGGCCTCAAGATGTAGGATCTTCACTCCTTAGTGCTCGTCAAGAACTTTTAGGAGTAGGCTCTTCACTCCCTAAAGCCCGTCACGAACTATTGCGACAACGAATTAAATCATTCTATAAAAGTATAGGACGGGGGCTGCCAGACGTGTTTGATCCTAACGATTTTGAAGAAGATGGCGGTCATTTGTATATAAAAACTAAAGTGGACCGTGTAAGAGTTACTTCAGTGCAAAACCCAACTAGGTTTTTAAGTCTAAGTACAATTAAACAAAGGCTCCCTGCTGCTGATGCAGAACGATTAAACATTACAAATCTAAAGCCTGAGGTCGTTAGAGTTTTACAGAACGTGGAGCGGAGGCTGCCAACACGATCTGAAATAGAAATGATCTCTATTGGAGAGTTAGGTCAAAGAACAGATGAGGCAATAGCAGAAATTGAGACGAGTTTTAATGAGGAGACACAGTTAAAAACAATTGCTGGTTCGCCTAGTCAAAGAGAACGTGAGCTGAGTCCTGAAGAAGAAGCAGCTTTACAAACAATTGATGATCCTCCATTGCCTGAGAGTGTACACAAGAATCTTAAAGCTGCTATACGTGAACTCAGGGGTCTTGATGATGCTCTGCGGAGAATAAATGGCGAGCTAAAAAACAACTTGTCAAAACTTGGTGAGCTAGAGAGAGAGATAAGAGAAGAAAAAAATAAACTGGCTGATGCAGATGATAACAATTTAGGGACAGAAGAAAAGGCTAGAATACAGGCGAAAATACAGGAGTTAATGTTACTAAAGGCAGCCAGGTTAGAAACGCTGTCTACTAACAGAGAACAAATAGCATCACAAACAAACAGAATCAGAGAAACTATAAACAGACTCCTTCATGAAAATACTACGTTAGCAGAAAGAATAAGGACTCTGTTCAGAGAGCAGGGGATTACAATAGTTAGTATATTAACAGCCGTTGGGTTTGCTATCTCTACACTGGTTTATGCATTAACTGGCAGTACGCCAACAGGGCCAGTAGCTCCTCCAACGCCTCAGCCCGGTAAAAGTTGGATTAGAAATCAATTGCGCCATCTAGCAAACTTATTAAAGAAGTTAGCTGTCAAAGCGCTTGATGCTCTGCCTGGCATAATAGGCAGTGTTGTTAGTTGGGTTTTGTCTACCATAGGCAAAGTGGCTGGCTATATGGCTGACCATCTGTGGGCGTTAGGAGTGCTGGCTGCTGGTTTAATTTTTAGTGAAATAAAGTATGGCTAATCCAGTAAAAGTTAAAAACACAACAAGGGCAGTCTTTTCGCTAGTGTGTCTGTCGGGGTGAGGCACATCAACGGGTGGGGGGTCGCTTTCTGGGCTGCTTATAACTGGCGGGGGTCGCTTTCTGCAGGTTCTGGGCTAGATACTTTTTTTAAAATGGCTGGCGCGGGCCTTGTGTTTAAACCTTGATTGTGTCCTAAGTTTTGATCGTCTCCGGCTATGAGGATTTCATTATTATAATTCTGTATCATGCCAATCTGCAGTCTGAGGTCAGAAGGCAGCATGTATAATCCATGGCCCACAACAAAGTCAACCTTTGACCTAGCATGTGAAAGAACGTTTTGGTACCTTTGTATGCTGGAAGGTAAATCAACAGCAGAGTTAATAGCATCTTCTAAATTGGCTAGAAATTGTTTTCTGGCGTCAAAACCTGTAGATTGATCCACTATGCTAGACTTGGTCTGTGCTTGCGCTCCTAATAGACACCAAACGTACGTGCGTATGGAGTCATTAAGTCTTTGCACTCCTGGCATTGTTAGGCCTTTACTTTCATCTAAGATAAATGTTGTCCAAGCATTGGGGTGTTTTTGTTCTATTGATCCCAATCTAACTTGGGAGTTTGGCTTAAAAGAGGTGTGACCGGGCCAGTAGTCAAAATTATACTCTCTACGCTGACCCCACAAATACAATGTGCCTAACCCGTGATTGCGGTCTAACTTTTGTCTAAAGTTATTTGAAGGGTTAATGTTAAATTCGTTGCAGATTCTTTCATATGCATTCTTGTCCATTGGGCTGTTGAATGGATTAAACGCGTTGTCGTTGGGGAGGGGTACTTGTAGTTCAGTTAGTATGCGTCTATACTGATAATAAACATGAAAGTTATATACTGACCTTACTAAGAGATTGGGGTGGTATAAATGGTTTCATATGAAACACCGCAGCCAGTGGTTGAGCAGTAAACTGCAAAATTTAACTGATTTTGGTAAAAAAACCATAGGGTTGGATGACCATGCTGATGGCACTCTATCACTCTTTATTGGAGGATTTAAATATCTAGTTAGTGGGTTTACAAGTCTGACTAGAAAGCCATATGATTCATCCACTGCGATGGTTAGGTTACTAAAGTCCAAAGATTTGGGCTCATAAACCCCCCTACTCGTAAGTGGCACTTTCATTATATTTAAAAGGTTCCATTTTAAATAGATTTTTAAAAAGGATTTAAAAAGGATGCACATTTATATAACTAAACAAAACACGCGTGTGTTCTTAAAGTATCCAATTGACAATAGGCGCGGTGATAGTAGGGTTGCTCTTAGAGAAATTGGTTTTAAAGTTAAGTGGTTTAATATATCTGAAAAGCTCAGAATAACTGGATTAATGTTAGTAACGAGGGGGGCAATCAAATAACTCATGAAAAAATACCAGAAGGTTATTACAACTTTTGTTCTTTAAAAGAAGTATTTATCGAATTAGGCATATTGCTAAAAATTAACGAAGCAAACCTCAGAATTACTGTGCATTTTCCACCAGAAGAAAGAAGAGAATACACTTTTCCTAAAGGTCTTGCTAAAATCTTGGGCTTCCACAGTACTAGCAGATCTTATAAATTTAGTACAAGAGAAGACATCTATCAATTTGAAAGCAATGAACCATCTGATTTTCTCGTGAACCCAATGTTGTATGTCCATTTACAAGAGTTAAAAACAGATACTAATTTATTTGATGGCCATCCATCTACAGTTCTAAGAGTACTACCATCAATTAAGGCGGGGTTTTGCGATTATCAGTTAAGCACATTTGGTGAAAACAGTCGGTTTAAAGAATTAGTTGCAGGGTCTATAAATTCAGTGTGTGTAAAAATAACTAACCAAGATGGAAGGCCGGTTGTTTGTTCTGATTTGTTAGTAGTGCTTGAGGTAGAAGAGCGTAACTAGAAAAATAGTAAGGGCTCAATCCCGCGGGCGTTAATCAGAGAGAAAGATTAAATGTGCGGTTCTAGAGCAGGAAAATTATTTTGCCGCAAACCCCACTTTTCGCGCAATTAGGTTTGTTTAATTTTGTAGGTTTTTAGCTATTTTTTTTGATTAAGAGAATTTGATTATGTGAAAAGGGGGGTTTGCGGGCGAAATAAGATTGCTGATCTAGAAGGTGGGTTTAATCTTTCTCTCCAACTACAGGAAGTTTTCTTTCTTCCCAAGGACTGTCAGGGACTGGAACAGCCTGCCTCCTGAGGTTATTTCCTCAACCTCAGTGGAGTGTTTCAAGTCCCAAATCTGACCAACCAGTGCCCTCCCCCCACTCCCCCACTACCACCCCCCCACAAGTTCCACCCCCCCCCCCCCCGGCTGTCAGTCCTACATGTCTATGTCAACACCCTGTGGAAACCCCCCCAAAGTTTTTACACACATCAGAACCATCAAAATGATGATGGCGGATGTTCAAAGAAAGAAGAAGAAGAAAGTTTTAACACGTAAAACGAGTTTCGAAAGCAGCAAGTATCAGAGACACCGAAAAATGCGACATTAGTGTCATGTAATCCTGGGCTTGAATGACGTGATGATGTGAGTAATATCCCTGCATATGTGCGTATTACTGGTGAAGCCGCGTAATGGCGGAACAAACATGTGCTTGACAACTAGAACAGTGTCAATTTAGCTTAGAACAGAGGCAAGATTACGCCTTTCTTTACGCATTTCAATTTCCCTTGCCTCGCATGTTTGTGAGTGAGTTTTATACAGACACAGTCATCAAGAGAAGGAATTGAACAAACCGTTGAAAAAAAAAGAATTTGAGGGTTTTTTACCTCCATTTTTTAAAGTTCGGCATCTTCCGAAGCGGATGCGAAACTGACTAACCAACCCCAAAAGCCCGAGACAGTCGGTGTGACAAACCGGAATGCATCCCTGGTTGGATTATACCCGGTATATAATGACATAGACGCGGGCTCTGTTGTGTGTGTATGTGTGTGTGTGTGTGTGTGTGTGTGTGTGTGTGTGTGTGTGTGTGTGTGTGTGTGTGTACTTGTGCGCAAATTGCGTACACATTGAATGCTGGTTTACCAGATTGTTTACACGATGAAATTACAATCTAGTGTTTATTTAGTTAAGATTTAATTTTGCTTTCGTTTTCGTCTGGCTTGGTTTTGTGCTCCAAGTGATTGTAGCACATTTGTGACGCAAACATGTCATCTGCATCTCTTGGCTCAGTTTACCCCACAGACGACAGGCTTGGGGTGAAAGCTTCGGACTGTACCTCTACCATTGGGGATGTTTGGCGCGTTACACCCAGCAACCTTTTCGGACTGTACCTCTACCATTGGGGATGTTTGGCGCGTTACACCCAGCAACCTTTTCGGACTGTACCTCTACATTGGGGATGTTTGGCGCGTTACACCCAGCAACCTTTTCGGACTGTACCTCTACCATTGGGGATGTTTGGCGCATTACACCCAGCAACCTTTTCGGATTGTACCTCTACCATTGGGGATGTTTGGCGCGTTACACCCAGCAACCTTTTGTCGAGTGATTTTTTTTTCTGCGCGCTTAGAGCGTCTAATATGCAAAGGTTTCCACTTTAAAACCTGGTGATTATATCAGTGAGCACAGCCATGAAAACATCACACACACACACCCCACACACACACACACCACACACACACACACACACACACACACACACACTCTCTCTCTCTCTCTCTCTCTCTCACACACACACACACACACACACACACACACACACACACACACACACACACACACACACGCTATCACATGATTATAGACAGAGATGTAGACAGACGCAGAAAGAGAGACAGAACGCATACAGGCATATGGATGGTATATTTTGAGCATAAATTCATTGACATCTGAATACACACACACACACACACACACACACACACACACACACACACACACACACACACAGAGCACACACAGCACACAGACAAATACACACTGTGCACACCGACACACACAGACACAGAAACACATAGACACATATAGACAGACATAGAAGACAGACAAACAGACAGGCACACAGACACACACACACAGACACTGCATTCTCTCTCTCTCCTCCTCTCCTCCCCCCCTCTCTCTCTTACGCACATACACACACTGTGCACTCCAACACACACACACACACACACACACACACACACACACACACTGTGTATGCACCCCCGTCCCACTCCTACACACACACACACACACACACACACACACACACACACACACACACACACACACACACGTACACACAAACTGTGCACTCCAACACACACACACACACACACAACACACACACACACACACACACACACACACACAAGCACACACCGTGCACCCCGCGACAGACTCACACACACACACACACACACACACACACACACACACACACACACACACACACACACACACACGGAGCAAAACCATAATGAGTAAACTGGGTCACTAGCTTTGCACAAGAACAGAAAAAAAAAAAAAAATGAGTCTGAGTCACTACTTAAAATCCTGATCTTAAGGGAGTCAGATCCCGCGTGTACACGTGCAGATTAAAAGCTCAGTCTAAACTTAAAACATCAGATTTTCAAAATGAGAAAGGTTCGAATTATGGCAACTCAAGCGAGTCAAAATTCATCCCGAGTCATTTACAACGCTCAACGTCACTGTGGATAAGAGGTCTGTGCGTTCAGCAGCACGTGAGCTCGTGCACAAACACATGTGTACCTGCCCGATTGTCTCTAAAAAGTATAAAACGCTCTCGATTGTCTCTGAAAAGTATAAAACGCTCTCTCTCTCTCTCCTCTCTCTCTCTCTCTCTCTCTCTCTCTCTCTCTCTCTCTCTTCTCTCTCTCTCTGCGCATGCATACATACACGCCCATTTCGTTCCTCAGGAAGGACCACAACTGCCATTCTGTCTTGACCTTCCAAGAGTCACCACCATCTCTTAGAACCCTTCCCTCCAACCCGTGTGCGTATTTGGAGCTTTCCCGGACCTTCAGCCCTCTTCACACAGTCCCTCGCACTACACAGCAGACGTTGACATGCCACCGCCTAAGCCGCCACCACCACCGCCACCACCATCCTCCCTACCGCGGTCAGCAGATGGAGATTGGCCCCTGCCGCTGACCTCAGACAGCGGCAACTGATCTCCACCGGGTCTGGAATGCAAGGGCTGTTTCTCACCAGCCTGACAATCTGAAAGCGTGTTGTTAGCTTCTCCAGAAGGTGAAGGCTGTTTGTCACCATCTCTGGAGGGTGAAGATTTGTTGTCGCCCTTTTCAGAAGGTGAAGATGTGTTGTCGCCCTTTACAGAAGGTGAAGATGTGTTGTCGCCCTTTTTAGAAGGTGAAGATGTGTTGTCGCCCTTTACAGAAGGTGAAGATGTGTTGTCGCCCTTTACAGAAGGTGAAGATGTGTTGTCGCCCTTTTTAGAAGGTGAAGATGTGTTGTCGCCCTTTACAGAAGGTGATGTGTTGTCGCCCTTTACAGAAGGTGATGTGTTGTCGCCCTTTTCAGGAGGTGAAGATGTGTTGTCGCCCTTTACAGAAGGTGATGTGTTGTCGCCCTTTACAGAAGGTGATGTGTTGTCGCCCTTTTCAGGAGGTGAAGATTTGTTGTCACCCTCTCCAGAAGGAGAGGACTGGCTGTCACCCTCTCCAGAGGGGGAGGACTGGCTGTCACCCTCTCCAGAGGGGGAGGACTGGCTGTCACCCTCTCCAGAAGGGCAGGACTGGCTGTAACCCTCTCCAGAAGGGCAGGACTGGCTGTCACCCTCTCCAGAAGGGCAGGACTGGCTGTCACCCTCTACAGAAGGGAAACGTTGGCTGATTTCGGTGGCGGAAGGGAAAGTGTGGTTGCTATCAACAGCCGCAGGCGAAGTGTGGTTGCTATCAACAGCAGCAGGCAAAGTGTGGTTGCTATCAACAGCAGAAGCTGAAGGCTGGTTCCCACTAGCCTGGAAAGGTGAAGGCTGATTACCATCAGGCCCAGAAGGTGAAGGCTGGTTCCCGTCAGCTCCAAAAGGTGACAGTTGGCGGCTACCAGCTTCGAGCAGCGAGGAGGGTCGAGCGTCTCTATGAACGACGGAAACCGATCCAAAGCACTCTCCCCCAGCCGTGGGAGGCCCGCAGCAGTCAGGGCAGACCCTCGGCCCGAGGTGCAGCAGCAAGCACTGCGTGACCCCTATGACCGTGAAGAGCACGTGACCCACGAGGCTCAGGTACAGTCCGGCGCCCAGCTCCACGTCCCGCACGTCTGGCCGCTCCAGATGCTGCTGCTGCCGGAGGTACTCCACGCAGCCCGCCACGCCGATGACACCTGATGGGACAGACGTCTGAAAGTGAGTGGGGTGCCAGACATGGACAGGGGGGGGGGGGGGGGGGAGATACCATCACACGGCTGAAACACGCTGAGGAACAAGGACACACACACACACACGCACGCACGCGCGCACGCACGCACGCACGCACCCACACACACACACACTTGCGAGCGTACTCACTAGAAAAGATAGAGGGAGGGAAACCAAAGAAGGAAGAAAGAAACCACTGATCGAACGAGTTATTAAACAAATGAATTCAAACGAAAGGGGACGAATTTGATTCTGATCGCATAGTTGTGTTTTGTTTTGTGTGTAATTTAATTTTCAATATTTGGCCAACCCAGCAATTGTGTTGAGATCTAAATTACAGGTTTTTAAAAGATTTATCTTATCTTTTATTTTACTTATTCTATTTTATTTTATTTTATTATTATTATTATTTTTTTTTTTTGGGGGGGGGGGGGGGTTGGGGGTCGGGGGGTGGGTGGTATGGAAGACAAAGTTGACTGTAAACCAAAACGTTTTTCGACAAGAAGAAGGAACAATAATAACCTGGCCCTCTAGACTAAAGAGTAAAGTGGAGAAAGAGAACAAAGGCGAAAGAAAAAAGTGCAGAGCGAGTTAGAAAAATAAAAGACATGGAAGACGACATGAATCCTCCAGCTTCTGCGTGATGCCACCTGATATCACACTGTGACCCCCGTCAGTTCTCCAAGAACCTCCGTCACGTGACACTGTGTCTCCGCTTAAGCTCTGTCACGTGACACTGTGTCTCCGCTTAAGCTCTGTCACATGATACTGTGTCCCCGCTTAAGCTCTGTCACAGCTTGATCTCTTGTCACGTGACACTGTGTCCCCGTTTAAGATCTGTCACATGACAAAGTGTCCCTACTTAGCCTCTGTCACATGACAAAGTGTCCCTACTTAGCCTCTGTCACATGACAAAGTGTCCCTACTTAACCTCTGTCATATGACAAAGTGTCCCTACTTAGTCTCTGTCACATGACAAAGTGTCCCTACTTAACCTCTGTCACATGACACTGTGTCCCAGCTTAACCTCTGTCACGTGACAAAGTGTCCCTGCATAACCTCTTTCACATGACAAAGTGTCCCTGCTTAACCTCTTTCACATGACAAAGTGTCCCTATTTAACCTCTGTCACGTGACAATGTGCGCCAACTAATCCTCCGTCACATGATAATGTGTCCCAACTTAACCTGTGTCACAACTCAACCTTTGTAACGTGACAAAGTGTCCCAGCTTAAACACGTTTTCCAAGGAGGTGGCAAGAAATCATGCAAGGGGAGGTGTCAAAGGTGTATGGACACGTTTCCTGTAGAACCGAGGAACCACCAAGACAGGACACTCCGCGCTGGCTTCCGTCCCATTTCAGCAACACGACGGCAGCGCATTCTGAACTCAGCCTGTACCCCTCATCTCTGGATGGTAGCGGCCTGTTTTCACAGACACAGGCACAGACATAGTCGTTGGAATGCTCCGCAGCAAAATTACATGACCTCCTCAACTGGTGGCATGATGCTGCCGATGGCACAGCTGTAGTCCAGAATTCACGGTCAGTTCCAGTCCCAGTTCCAGCCGTTGGCCTGCTCTGGATCCCTGTTCCTTTCAGCCCCCCCCCCACCCCCGCGCGTGTCTGATTCCATGGGTCAGGTAAGTTGGAACAAAACGATCAAGAGGAAATTTTCATAGGTCATCGGTAAGGGTCAGTAACAAGTTAGTGGAAATAATGTCACTGATATATGCCTTGAAGAAAAACAAACCTTAAACATGTTGTTCATA
>CM065747.1:40863427-40875927 GCA_033310375.1 Conus canariensis | reverse complement strand
ATTTACTGTCAGATATCAAATCTTTTAAAAAAAACTGCCCCTTTACTTTGCGGTGTTCCCAGACACATTATCACGGTACTCATCATCCTCATAACAATGTGACAAGAAGTCTGATGTCTCTGTGAAACAATGTTTTCTACCGTCAAGACTGCACAACTTCACAAAGTGGGAGCGGTGTGTCAAAGGGAGACAAGACAGGTACTCATCATCCTCATAACAATGTGACAAGGAGTCTAATGTCTCTGTGAAACAATGTTTTCCACCGTCAAGGCTGCACAGCTTCACCAAGTGAGAGCGCTGTGTCAAAGGGAGACAAGACAACCATGGCGAAGCTCCACACACACACAACGCTGCAATGTGCCATGTCGCCGCGCCTTCCTGCCCCTCAAGCTTCACTGTGCAAGCCTGTGTGCATGTCCGCTTGCATTGAGGGGCATGTAGCAGGCGACTCCAAACTGACCCGACCAGTGTACTGATAGTTGGTCGTGTTGTACACAGCCAACCTAGAACACACACACACACACACACACACACAAAGCGCGCGCGCGCGCGCCGCACGCACGCACGCACGCACGCACGCACGCACACACACACACACACACACACACACACACACACACACATACACACACTGGAGCCATTCTCAATCACTTGAAGAGTCTTCTTCGCCACGATTCAAGAATGCAGGTAAGTGCTCTTGATGTTGATGAACAGGTTAAGATGTAGGAACGTTGGCAAATATTTCATGCCAACTGTCACTAGGACAAAGACACACTCTGACAGGCTTCAGGGCTGTTGTGTCCACAGCATGAACTGAAAACACGGGTGCAGAGCAACGCCTATTTCACAGACAAAACAAACCACAGTACACTTCGACAGGTATGTCTTCTTTACACGTCACAAATGACAGACACACAAACTGAACAACACAGGACTTCCCAGCGGCTTTCAGGAGCAGACAGACAATGTGAAAGAGAGAAACGAAGGAGTGAGAACTGTTTAGAATCAAGAAGAGCAGACAGACAATGTGAAAGAGAGAAATGGAGTGAGAACTGTTTAGAATCAAGGAGAGCAGGAACGTAAAGTAAGGGGGAGAAAGAAATAAGCTTATCTCTTTAAACACAAGTGACACAAAGCTGAGTGTTTTGTAAATGAGAACTGTTTTCTTCCCCGATAATGAAAGTTCTATTCTCATGGAAAAACACGTTACATCCATACAACAACATCACTGACAATAATCAACCTGTTCCAGCAAACCTTGGTGGGAGGACAAACTGTTTTCTGATGTCTTAAGCCTTAGAAAAGGTGGCTCAAGGGCGTACAGAGCGCTTTGTGTCTGCTGTATGGCTGGCTGGCTATTTACAGCCTGTCTGCTTTAAGGTTGGCTGGCTATTTACAGCCTGTTTCCTGTAGGGCTGGCTGGATATTTACAGCCTGTCTGCTGTATGGCTGGCTGGCTATTTACAGCCTGTCTGCTGTATGGCTGGCTGGCTATTTACAGCCTGTTTGCTGTATGGCTGGCTGGCTATTTACAGCCTGTTTGCTGTATGGCTGGCTGGCTATTTACAGCCTGTCTGCTGTATGGTTAGCTGGTTATTTACAGCCTGTCTGCTTTATGACTGGTTGGCTATTTACAGCCCGTCTGCTTTAAGGCTGGCTGGCTATTTACAGCCTGTTTGCTGTATGGCTGGTTGGCTATTTACAGCCTGTCTGCTTTAAGGTTGGCTGGCTATTTACAGCCTGTTTGCTGTATGGCTGGCTGGCTATTTACAGCCTGTTTGCTGTATGGCTGGTTGGCTATTTACAGCCTGTTTGCTGTATGGCTGGCTGGCTATTTACAGCCTGTCTGCTGTATGGCTGGCTGGCTATTTACAGCCTGTCTGCTGTATGGCTGGCTGGCTATTTACAGCCTGTCTGCTGTAGGGCTGGCTGGCCATTTACAGCCTGTCTGCTGTATGGCTGGCTGGCTATTTACAGCCTGTCTGCTGTAGGGCTGGCTGGCTATTTACAGCCTGTCTGCTGTATGGCTGGCTGGCCATTTACAGCCTGTCTGCTGTAGGGCTGGCTGGCTATTTACAGCCTGTCTGGACTCAGTGTCTGAACGGACAGAACTCGCTTTGACCGGAAACAGAGAGAACTACATGACGTCAACAAAGCAAAAATAGTCCAGCTGTGTATGAGCTTCTAAACACTCTAACCTCCTCGCCCCCCCCCTCCCCACAAACCTGCCCTTCCCCCTCTGCCATTAAGGTGTGAGAACTCTACCAGGACAGCGACAGACGTCTCATTAAGCGTCAGCGGTGTTGGCTGGAATTGGTCATGCAGGCCGTGCAGTTCTGTGAAGCAGTTTGTCCCCCCCTGCCACACCTATTTCTGACCATTATCTTTTCAGTGACGTACGACATTCATCCACTTCAATATCTTTACAAAAAAGCGCGACCCATTGCTGGTTAGGGCCGACACAGACAGATGAGGAACTTGCTGCTAAAAGGAGGGAGGGTCTGGGATCTAAAGGGGCCAGCTAAGGTCTGACCCAAGCGCAGCTCGCAACCACCGAGGCACCGAGGAGTAAATGGGGGAAAAAGGGGACAGCATCAAGACTCCCCCCTCCCTCCCCCTTTGCATCCACCCCCCATCCCCCTCTCCCCTTTGCAGACACAGCTATGATGGAAACGTCTTCAAAGCTTCCCTTGAAAAAAAAAACAAACAAACAACAACACGGGAAGGGAGTGAAGTGGTTGGGAGGAAGGTGGCGCTAAACAGGAAGTCAGATATTGCATAGAAATAACTGAACACAACAAACAAAAATGAATAATCAATCCTCAGTTTTCAAAGACATTTTGGAAGTGTTTTTTTTAAACTCTCCAATATGATTTGATGAAGAAATCATGATTCACTTCGACCCGGTACAAATGTAGTTTATCTCTGATTCTATTTGATAGAAAACTAGCTGTTTAGCTTGCCCCCACCCCTCTCCCACCTTCTCCCACAATTATCTCTGCCTCCCCCCCCTCCTTTCTCACGTTCCTCTACATCTTTCCCTCTTTTATCCCACTATCTCTTGAGTCTGACTGATTCGGGCTGTACAGATTTTAAAAACAACAACAACTAAGGACCAGTAAAAAGCATTCAAACTTCATTTCCTTGTTAAGACGTACAATACAGGCCAGACAGAGTCAATTTAAAGTGCATCAATCTGTCAATGACAACTGAAGCTAAAACAGACGGGACGATAAATAAATAATGAGCAATTCACACACACACACACACGCACGCACGCACGCACGCACACGCACACGCTCTCTCTCTCTCTCTCTCTCTCTCTCTCTCTCAAAGTTGATTATGAAAGTATACAGTGTGGCTGCCGCTCTGTGTTAGTTCATCTCCAAGAGTAACTCCGAACATGAGACTTGTCGATGCCAGTTGTTGATACGTCATTTGTCCATAAATTTATACACCAGTATATTCTTCATACCCTGCTTTTCCTTGGACTTTACTTTTACCCGAGTAAATGATAATAAATTATCCCTTTAATTTTCGTCACTTTCGATTAACTGTTTACCATAATGCCATTTCTGTCGCATCTAACAGGCCATAGGTTTACAAAAGTGATACAAGTTTTTGTCTTCATACATAATTTGCAATACATTCTTCAACACATTTATGTGAGGGAATTCTTCTCGTATTTTGCATTTGTAAACAGAGATTTTTTTTCTAAAAGAAAAATCAAGTCTAGAATTTTATCAGACCTATGTCGCTCATCATTTCCAAACAGTTTGAAATTTTTGTTCAAAGAGAAGGAAGTTAAAAACAAAGTGAAAATGGTGGTATGTAATATCGAATTGCTTGTAAAAGCATAGTCTTAATTTTCTTGGGCACGCAACAGCTTTAAATCTGGTTGGTGGATGACTGTCTATGTTGTGACATCATCCCTGTCAGTGGAATATGCACCAGGAGACGAGAACCAGTTCCAGAGAGTGGATGACTGTGACACGGTTCACTCTTTGGTTTACCTGTCAAAAGGGCATATACACGCTACATCTCTTGGTAAAACCCTTACGTGTCTGCCGAAGTGGAATGATTCGGCTACGACTTGTGCTCCTCACTTGCCTCAACGACTAGGGCTCACCATGCGCTGCTCTTTTGCTGACAACAATGAAAGAACGCATAGATGACATGACCCAAATTATACCCCAGGACAACCTTGCCACCATGGTAAAAAAAAATCATAAAGAGGGAGGAGGACAGCGGAGCAGGGAAGGGTGGTGATGGTAAACTTTCGCCCAACACGTTAAACTGGAATGCATGATTCTCAACGTATATGCATCTTTACTACCGTTACAGATACTACCCAGATTGTACAACAAAATAACGAGCTTACTAAAGCTTTTCAGTGTTTGTGCAAGTTTCGTAATTGTGACTGACGAAGGAAGCGTTTGTGGCATAGAAAGAAAACACTTAATAAGGTAATTTCTTATTTAGAATGGTAAATTTCTCTTTGACAAAGTTTCTATTTGTCGTATATTTTCTGTCTGTCTGTCTCTGAATGGAACTATTTGGAAAATATCCTTTTCAGAGACAGTATGTCGTCCTTTCAGCTCTATAGCATCCAGAAAAGAGAGTTTCTGACGGTTCATTTATACGGATATTGTAGATCTCTGAAGTATTTCTCAGCTTTTTCTTCTTCTTCGGAATTTTCTCTTTTTGTCCATATCTATTCTTCGTGCTGGTAAGTTAAATATCTTGGGGAGGGGGGGGGGGGGGGGGGGGGGGGGTAGGGTGGGGGGAAGCGGACTGCATATTCTTCTTCTTATCATTATTATCATCATTATCATCATCATTATTAACAATAGTTACTATAATTGATGCTATTATTGTTATAATTATTATCATTATTATTATTACTATTGTTTTGTTGTTGTTGTCGTCCTCCTCATTCTCATTGTTATCACTGTCATTTCTTGCATGCGCGGTTGTTTTGTGATTGTTGGGGACACATATTCTGTTACGCCATGTTCAGTGTGCATAATCTGGTTATTTCATGGGCCCGTGGGGGGGGGGGGGGGGGGGGGGGGGGGGGAGAGAGAGAGAGTGAGGAGATCCTTCAGGGCAAAAGGTTTATACAACCCCGTACATTGTCGCTGCGTTTCGCGGCCATGGTTAGGTGGCTTGGGGGTGTGGGTGGGCTAAGAGGGTTGGGGGATGAGGAGGGATGAGGGATTCTGGACGGAGTTGATCGCAATCGCATCATGACTTCTTCAGGGATTTTCTTGTTACAGATGAAACGCAGACACAGCCGCCAGTGCGTCTTGTCTGCGTTTCATCTGTAGCAAGAAAAGTAATAAGAAGCCATGGCTGTCCTGACGTGATGTGCTCAGAGAATTGCAGACTTCCCTCTTTGGCGGGAATCAAAATGGCGTCGAGTCAATGGTACTGAACAAACTTGGATTGCCTATTCTTTTATTTAAGATTAACGTTCAGAAACTGATCCACCATAAGCCCTGGACATCGGGGTTTACGGGTCTCCTTCAAAATCTCGCTAGATCAATTCTGTCAGAAAGAGATCACCTTTCCGTCAAAGGCTAGGACCGAGTTAGTGGAAAGGCAGAGGCTGCGCAGCAACAGGCAAGAGAAGACAATCTATTGACGGAAAGAAGCCTAGCGGAAAACTCAGAAGCTTCTTTCCATCTGTTGATGATCTCCCCTGATTTCATTCCTTGACCTTTGTCCTGTCTATACGTTATCTTCTCTTAGCTGTGGGTAGGATGCCGCTGTATGGCGGAAATGCCCAACTCTGGAATGTATCTGGCTTTTGAAGAACATGTAGGATGTGATTCAGTTCCATTCATTTTGATCCGTAGCGGGGAAAAAAACCATGTTAGAAAAAGAAATGGCGCATCAAGGCGAGCGAGTGTGGACAGGAAGAGTCCCCTAAGCTTCAGTTTCAGTTTCAGTTTCATCAAGGAGGCGTCACTGCGTGCGGACTAGTCCATATACGCTACACCACATCCGCTAAGTTTTGAGACCACACTACGCATGATTCGAAGCTGATGGATAAATGAATTAACAACTAAGATGAGACAATAGAAGAAGAGGGTCTCGTGGCTACGACTCAGCGGATGTCTGACCTACGCATTAGCCTGACGCGCTGGTCAGACCTTGAGTACCTACCTACCTACTGCCTAAGCTTCAGTGTTGCCGCAGTGAGTTTAACGTGGTCATTCTTTCTGCTAGGCGTTGAGGTCAAAGAGTAGCGCCACTCAGGCGGCAAGAGAGAAGAGGGAGCTAAACTGCGCTTTGACCAAAAAAAAAAAAAAAAGAAAAAAAAAGAAAAAAAAAGTAAAGAAAATAAAAACGCAAGTGTTGAAAGGAAATCATTCCAGTATTATGAAACTGACCTTTTTTGTTTGGTAGGAGACAAGCGAGACGTGGAAGCACAGCGTTTTGCCAAAGAGACGTTGCACCACACTCAACACAGCTCACTGCTTCAACACTCCTCAGCCAGTGAGTGGATGAAAGGCACACAGCGGCCCGGGACATAACAACGCCTCAAGAGCACGTATGGCAGCCCACTCAGACCAAAACTCATGATCTTGCCCTTCAACTTCCGCTTTGACAGACAGGCCATAGCTCACTGCGGCGTTGCAGCAGATGAAAGCTCTCAGTGCTCCCTACCAATGACAATAAAGTTGACAAACTTCGGACAGTACTTGGCCTGACATACTTATGACTGATAAACGACTACAAAATGGCGAAGTCAGTTAAAAACAACAACAAAAACCCCATGCAGCACAAAGTTTAAAAAATATTTAACAAGTAAATGTTCAGAGATATTCTTTTTCTCAAGTGCTACCAACCATATGCACATTAAACTCAACACAACATCCATACACGCGCGCGCGCACGCGCGCATGCACACACGCACGCAGGCACGCACGCACACATACCTACACAAACGCACACACACATACACACGCACGCACACACACGCACACGCGCGTGCGCGCACGCACACACACACACACACACACACACACACACACACACACACACACACACACACACACACACACCACACACACACACACTCACACCCACCCACACCCACACTCCCCCCCCCCCCCCCCCCCCCCCCCCCCACACACACACATACACACACATGCACGTGCGCTCCGTGACAGAGAAACCAGTTTCTTGTTACGGTTGCTCTCTCTCTCTCTCACTCTCTCTCTCTCTCTCTCTCTCTCTCTCTCTCTCTCTGTCCTGGGATTTGTGTTCCTTTTCAGGACGCCGAAGAGAGGGTTTCATTGAAACATTAGGCCAGAAATCTGGCGAGAATGCGATTTGTTCATCAAGCAGGAAAAGCATTTTAGGTCATCCAGACGTGAGTTAAGGCCACAAAGAACTTCTTTTGTAGCTGCATCCACGGTCATGTGTCTAGTGTTTGGGTTCTGTCTAGTGATTGAAGAACGTCTCTCTCTCTCTCTCTCTCTCTCTCTCTCTCTCTCTCTCTCTCTCTCTCTCCCTCCCTCCCTCTCTCTCTCTCTCTCTCTCTCTCTCTCTCTCTCTCTCTCTCTCTCTCTCTCAGAGGTCCGTTCACTGTGAGTAAAAATCCTACCATCGAGTCACTGCTTAACCACATGAACCATAGGCGTCTTAGAATACTGCAAGATCATTAAAGCAGTTACCTTCCTTTTGAATGTAAAAGAGTGTATGTGGACTATGCTTTCACACGTGATTCAAAACCCACTCTGAGCCATCTAATGAAAACCAAATTCACATGTGAGTTTAGACGTAGGCTCACACGGCGTACATCATTCCATACTGAATTAAGAGGACTGTATCTCTATTTGTGCGAGTCAAACATCATGTTTAGCGATATAATGCCCAGCTTCTTATAAAGTTGTCTACACGTGCGTTCCTTTGTTTTAATTATCATTATGATTTGTCTAGAAAAGATTTAATCTCTCTCTCTCTCTCTCTCTCTCTCTCTCTCTCTCTCTCTCTCTCTCTCTCTCTGTGTTCCTCTCCAAGGGGTGATAATTGCTATCCTGCCTATGTCTTGCCGTGAGTTACCGGCCCTGAGAACGGAACCCGTCCCGGCAACTGTGCCGTCCTCCCCACTAGCCTGGAACTCCCACCTTCCTCACATCCTCCCAGACTACACAGAAGACGTCACCAGGCCGCCATCATCATCATCTCAGTTCCACTGTTGTCGTCAGACGACGACTGGCCGCTGCTGTCCACTTCACAGAGTGGACACTGACCGCAACCAGCTCCAGAGGATGGAGGCTGACTCCAGCTAGCTCCAGAAGGTGAAGGACGATCGCCACTGGTTCCTCAAGGCCGACGGTGGTCATCCCAACAGCCTTGCAAAGCCGGTGGATCAGATGCAGGAGCCTGCACATGGGCAGCTGGCCAGCCTTCATCGCCGGTGAAGAACTGGCGCCTGTTCAGGACAACGTGGTAGGCCTTCTTCAGGATCGTTTCTATTATTGCCTGGGTCGTGGCCTATCAGGGCGATGTTGAAGCCTGTTCCGAATCTTTCGTCCCAGAAAACGCACGGTACGGCCGCCTGAACATGATGCTGAATGAAGAACATCCACACAATGCTGAATGAAGAACATCCACATGATGCTGAATGAAGAACATCCACACAGTGCTGAATGAAGAACATCCACACAATGCTGAATGAAGAATATCCACATGATGCTGAATGAAGAACATCCACGTGATGCTGAATGAAGAACATCCACATGATGCTGAATGAAGAACATCCACATGATGCTGAATGAAGAACATCCACATAATGCTGAATGAAGAACATCCACATGATGCTAAATGAACATCCACATGATGCTGAATGAAGAACATCCACATGATGCTGAATGAAGAACATCCACACAATGCTGAATGAAGAACATCCACACAATGCTGAATGAAGAACATCCACATGATGCTGAATGAAGAACATCCACATGATGCTGAATGAAGAACATCCACACAATGCTGAATGAAGAACATCCACACAATGCTGAATGAAGAACATCCACATGATGCTGAATGAAGAACATCCACATGATGCTGAATGAAGAACATCTACATGATGCTGAATGAACATCCACATGATGCTGAATGAAGAACATCCACATGATGCTGAATGAAGAACATCTACATGATGCTGAATGAAGAACATCCACATGATGCTGAATGAAGAACATCCACATGATGCTGAGTGAAGAACATCCACATGATGCTGAATGAAGAACATCAAACATGATGCTGAATGAAGAACATCCACATGATGCTGAATGAAGAACATCAAACATGATGCTGAATGAAGAACATCCACATGATGCTGAATGGACATCCACATGATGCTGAATGAAGAACATCAAACATGATGCTGAATGAAGAACATCCACATGATGCTGAATGAAGAACATCAAACATGATGCTGAATGAAGAACATCCACATGATGCTGAGTGAAGAACATCCACATGATGCTGAATGAAGAACATCAAACATGATGCTGAATCAAGAACATCCACACAATGCTGAATGAAGAACATCCACATGATGCTGAATGAAGAACATCCACATGATGCTGAATGAACTTCGTCAAACAGGTGACCAGACCAAAAACACTTGATGGAATAACGTACTGAGCGAGGACACAAGACGACAGGAAATGGAGCGATGGACAAAGGAGACCTCAGCGCAGGAGGGATACAGTCCATTCTTTAACCTGAGGAATTGTTACAAAGAGATGGATTTTTACTTTGTCATCGTTTGCCGATTTAGATCCATGTGTGGGTTTTGCTTCAAGAAATGTGTGAAGTTCCAAGTGTCCTAGTTTACCAGATGACGTGGACACTGTCTACGTAATAGTTCTGGAATTTTTTTTCCGAGTCCCAGAACCAACCTAAATGTGTAAGAAGTTTGAGAAGGTTCCAGAAAATGTTTCTAGAACGTTCTGTTCATGCTGTTTGAACTATGTCTATGTTATAGAACTTATTTGAATGTCCCAAGCATTTGGATGGGCCATAATACGCCATGATTTCCAAGCTTTCAAGAATGGTCCATGCATTTTGTTTGACATGTCATGTTTTTTTCGAGCTGTTTTCAATATTCCGTGTTTATTAATTGGCTGGCCTGTGCCACGTTTCTCGAACTTTTGATTTCATGAACTACCAGTAACAAGGATTCAGGTTGTCAGATACAGTGACCTGAAGAAGTGATCTGTTAGTTTTGTTTAGATGGGGTGCTTTTAGTTTGATTATTCATTACTGTTTGCATCATTGGAATGGAAACATGGAGATTGATGGAGCAGAATGATCTACTGGGAAAGAAAGTATTTTGATCTTAGGTTGTTTTATTTTAATTGTTCCTTACTTTGAGGACAGTTGTACTGGTCATATGGAGCCTGAAATTACAATATTCTGCTGAAAACAATAACCCCAACAACCTACGAACTTGTCAACCATTTTTCTGTGTGGATCTGATTTCACGAGTGATCACAAGCAGCTCCAGTAGGTCACCTCTGTCCATGGTTTACGTACACCAATGTGTCAAAGAATAGAAGTTTGAGTCTTCATTTCAACAGGAATATTCCACCACTTCCTCAACCCACCCTCCCATCTCCTTTCTCCCCCCCCCCCACTTCTTTTTCCAATCTCCCATCCCTCCAAATTTCCTCCAGACAGCAGACCATGTTCAGAAGCATTGTAACACTGGAACTTACATACCACTTTTTTTTTAATTGGCATAGCACAGCCAACTACACAAGGCCTTTTCAGAGCTGCCCAACTCCCACAAGAGGAAAAAGCTGCTTCATGACAAAGCCAGGCCCTGACAACAGTTTATATCCTGAAAAAAGCCTGATTTCCTTAAAAAAGACAGCTTGATCAACACACGACAGGGTGGCTAAACTAATGAATGGTTTAAAAGTGATAAGACGTTTCTCTGCTGAGATGCCAGATATTCCTCTTAATTCATTGAACTCAAATTAAACAAACAAATAAATCAATGAAAAATATGTAATGGGCACAAAAATACATCAAAAGCCATGATTATGGGCAGGCCGACTGTCAAGACCTGACAGTCAGTGTTCACTGGGTGGTGTACAGTATGTACAATGTTCACTGGGTGGTGTACAGTATGTACAATGTTCACCAGGTAGTGTACAGTATGTACAATGTTCACTGGGTGGTGTACAGTATGTACAATGTCAACTACCACATCGCCAGAGTACGAGAAAAGCTGGCTTGTCATATACTGCGATCAGAAAAAAAAGATGTACAAGAGTTCCCAACAGACAGGGGAACAGTTCCCAACAGACAGGGGAACAGTTCCCAACAGACAGGGGAACAGTTCCCAACAGACAGGGGAACAGTTCCCAACAGACAGGGGAACAGTTCCCAACAGTTCCCAACAGACAGGGGAACAGTTCCCAACAGACAGTGGAACAGTTCCCAACAGACAAGGGAACAGTTCCCAACAGACAGGGGTTCAGTTCCCAACAGACAGGGGAACAGTCCCCAACAGACAAGGGAACAGTTCCCAACAGACAGGGGAACAGTTCCCAACAGACAGACATGGGAACAGTTCCCAACAGACAGGGGAACAGTTCCCAACAGACAGGGGAACAGTTCCCAACAGACAGACAGGGGAACCGTTCCCAACAGACAGGGGAACAGTTTCCAACAGACAGTGGAACAGTTCCCAACAGAGAGACAAGGGAACAGTTCCCAACAGACAGGGGTTCAGCTCCCAACAGACAGGGGAACAGTTCCCAATAGACAGGGGAACCATTCCCAACAGACAGGGGAACTGTTCCCAACAGACATGGGAACAGTTCCCAACAGATAGGGGAACAGTTCCCAACAGACAGGGGAACAGTTCCCAACAGACAGACAAGGGAACAGTTCCCAACAGACAGGGGAACAGTTCCCAACAGACAGGGGAACAGTTCCCAACAGACAGACAAGGGAACAGTTCCCAACAGACAGGGGAATAGTTCCCAACAGAGAGGGGAACAGTTCCCAACAGACAGGGAACAGTTCACAAAGGCAAGGGCAGAAACGAAACAAACCAAAATAAAATGGTAAACAACAATAACAACAATAACTACAGTAACGACAGAGGAAAATCAGATAACAACAGCAGGGAAACAACAATAACAACAGTAAAGACAAAGGTAAATCAAATAAAGGCAGGAGGTAAACAACAATAACAACAGTAAAGACAAAGGTAAATCAAATAAAGGCAGGAGGTAAACAACAATAACAACAGTAAAGACAAAGGTAAATCAAATAAAGGCAGGAGGTAAACAACAATAACAACAGTAAAGACAAAGGTAAATCAAATAAAGGCAGGAGGTAAACAACAATAACAACAGTAAAGACAGAGGGCAATCAGATAAAGGCAGCAGGTAAACCGGGACCAGAATAGCTCAGTTGGTAGAGCGCCGGACTCATAATCTTAGTGATCCTGGGGT
>CM065747.1:40825927-40858427 GCA_033310375.1 Conus canariensis | reverse complement strand
TTAGGGGGTTTTGAAATGGGTCTGGAATAGCTCAGTTGCTGAAGCGCCGGACTCTGGTTATGGCGATCCTGGGATTACAGGTTCGAATCTTCGCCGGGCTGTTTTGGTTCATGAGGATTTTTCTCCTGGTGTTAACATAGGTTCTGACTCCAAAGGTCTTTTGAATGAACCTATAAATTGAGGTTCCGTGTGTGAACAAACGCGTAATGTCTCGCACCCACGTAATATGCCATCACCAACTTTTAGAAGAGAAGGCCTGGTTGGCCGTTGGTATGGATGTCACGTATACACATGGCACGCATCTACTGTAGATGAAAAATGAAAAGAATGACAGAGTGACTGATTTAAGTGTGAGTGAAATGGCAAACGACTGAATGTACCACCAGCAAGCAGCTCTTCAGTCGGCTCTACCCTGGTAGGCAGCCCGATGTGTGAAAGAAAGCGTGGACTATAAAAAGCGCTTAGAGCTTGGTCTGTGACCGAGGACAGGCGCATTAGAAATACCCTGACATAAATAATAATGATAATGATGATGCTGCTGATTATGCTGATCATTTTGATGATGGTGCTGATATCAATGATAATAATATTCATAAAATAACAGCAATAACAATAATGATAATAATGATGGTGATTATGATATTAATGATAATGATACTTATAAAATAACAACAATAATAATAACAATAATGATAATGATGATGAGGATGATGATATCAATAATAATGATGATGATAATAATAATATAATGATAACAATAATAATAACAATATACTGCTACTACTACTACTACTACTACTAACGATAATCATAATGATAATACTCATAATAATAATGATAATAAACGGGAAGAGATTGATCGTTTATACAGGGAGATCCGGATAGCGCTGTTTGAAAACAGCGGCCGTGATCAAGTATCCGCAACGTATTCGCAAGTTGGTCTTTTCCCGATGTCAGGCAAAGAAATATTGGGAGCAGGCTTTATTTTTAGAATCGGATAAATCCGCTGCCATATTTCATGGTCGGTCAATTCACGCTGGCTATTAATATTAATTCTGGAACGAGATGTTTATAGCAGATAACCTATTACATTCAGAATTAAAAAAAAAAAATCTGCATGCTTTCTTGCATTCATTTTCTGTGCCGGGAAGGTAAAATATTTGAAGTCTTCAATTTGTTCGTTGTGACCAAACAGGCTGCTACGTCAATTCCTCTGGACGTCGTTTTGTTTGACGTAGGACTTGCGTCAGTAGCCCCCCCCCCCTCCCCCCAAAAAAAAAAAAAAAAAAGAAATGACATAATCATTCAATCAGAGTGTGGTTCCGTGACCCCTGAATTTGCTGTGACCTATCCACAACGCTGAACAGAAACCTAGCGGAGAAAATGGACGTGTACTGAACGTGAAGTCTGCTCGCTGCCAGTGGCGACTTATCCTTTTGAAAGACACGGTTGTAGATGTCTAATTCGAAACTTCCGAAATTGCTCTTTGATGATCAAAACATTCAAAGAAAGGCCTTTCCCTTAAGCGGAGAGCCGCTAATGTTTAGGCTATTCGGGGGTTGAAGTCCATTGGACAGGTCTGGATTTTGTGGATCCGGATCGTCAAACCGGGGTTTCCTGCATACGGACAGTTTTTTTTCTTCTAAGTCATCTGGTTAGAAAGTAATCGAGAACAGAGAGCTTGTATCCAGCTTTCCCACATGGCAGTGTCAGTGTCGGTTTCATCAAGGAGACGTCACGGCGTGCGGACTAGTCCATATACGCTACACCACATCCTTCAAGTTTTGAGACCACGCTGCACCTGATTTAAAGCTGATGGATAAATGAATTAATTATTCAGATGAGATAATTTGAGAAGAGGGTCTCGTTGCTACGACTTAGCAGATGTCTGACCTACGCATTGGCCCAACGCTCTGGTCAGACCTTGAGTGCCTACCTAACACTGGATGTGCCTACATGGCGCAACTGATAAATAGGGATACATCCCACAGACAGACAGACAGTCTAGGACAAAGCCGACAGACGAGCCACTGACTGGTACTGTCAGGATGAATGGCACCTTTCTCCTGATCCTGGCGGCGGGGCTCCTGCACGTTAGCTGTACCCTCGCCATGTGGGGTCGTGACACAGGCTCGCTGCACTCTTACCATGTAGGGACGTGACACAGGTTAGCTGCACCTCACCATGTAGGATCGTGACACAGGTTAGCTGCACCCTCACCACGTAGGGACGTGACACAGGTTAGCTGCACCCTCACCACGTAGGATCGTGACACAGGTTAGCTGCACCCTCACCACGTAGGGACGTGACACAGGTTAGCTGTACCCTCACCACGTAGGGACGTGACACAGGTTAGCTGTACCCTCACCATGTAGGGACGTGACACAGGTTAGCTGTACCCTCACCATGTGGGGACATGACACAGGTCAGCTGTACCCTCACCATGTGGGGACATGACACAGGTCAGCTGCACCCTCACCATGTGGGGACATGACACAGGTCAGCTGCACCCTCACCAGGTAGGGTCGTGACACAGGTCAGCTGCACCCTCACCATGTGGGGACATGACGCAGGTCAGCTGCACCCTCACCATGTAGGGACATGACACAGGTCAGCTGCACCCTCACCATGTAGGGACATGACGCAGGTCAGCTGCACCCTCACCATGTAGGGACGTGACACAGGTTAGCTGTACCCTTACTATGTGGGGACGTGACACAGGTTAGCTGCACCATCACCATGTAGGGACGTGACACAGGTTAGCTGCACCATCACCATGTAGGGACGTGACACAGGTTAGCTGTACCCTCACCATGAATGAACGTGACACAGGTTGGTTGCGGCATCACCATGTGGGGATGTAACAAAAAAAAAGACATCACAACATCACTAATGAACATCACCATCAGAAAGAGAAAACGAAACAAGTCCAAACAAAAACAAAAACACCCAACCTCCATCTTCACCTGAGCAACGCAGTTGGCAGAAACCTCTTTCCACTACGTCATGCTGCCTTCTGTTCTCTTCCTTCGTGTAGGATTCAGGCGCGACAACTCGCTATCAGGTCCAGCTATTGGCGGACCATGCGCAGAAGCACATGGGAAAGCACGCGTGCGCGCGTGTGTGCTTTATCATTGTTGCCCTTTATTTCTTATTTTTTCCCAAATCAATAGTGTTTAACACAAATTGCTGCCTCACTGAGAAAGTGTGTGTGTGTGTGTGTGTGTGTGTGTGTGTGTGTGTGTGTGTGTGTGGTGTGTGGTGTGTGTGTGTGTGTGTGTGTGTGTGTGTGTGTGTGTGTGTGTGTCTGTGTGTCTGTGTGTGTGCCCGCGCGCGTTGTGGGAGGTGAGGAGATACAGAATTTCTTCATTTCTTCCTGTATCTGCCTGATCTGAAAGTTAAACAGGTTTATCTAATCTGAATGCTCTGATACTGATTAAAACAGACTTTTCCGCTCACGTCTTTATCCTTGAGCACAGACATTTCACACTAGAAATACTGGCTGGAACTGTTGCTATCCACATGTCCTCTCCGAGTTACAGCACCTCCTTGTCGTCATGCTACAGACCTGCGTTTTATCCTCAAATATTGAGAAATCGTGGAAAGCATCCGATAGTTGGAAATGCTTTCATGGGTGTCAAAACCCCGCCTAACACTTCTTTCTGTCAAATATTGAGGATCGTTTGGCTGCAGGATGTATTCAAAGCATTTTAACACAAGAGAATATGAAACAGAATTAGACTTTAATAGGTCCCAACAGTTTGATGGAAAGAAGCCCCTGTTCAGGATGGGGCACAGGAGGAAATCTTTCTGAAAAAGGGCAAAGAAAGAATCTGTCAACCGTGGGATCAGAAAGGATGTATTGCCATCGTAACAGTTTGTTGTCTTGGGAGGGGGGGGGGGGGGGGGGTGCAAGGTTTGACTGAAACTTTTGGCTCGGAAGTGTACTGTGCCCACTAGTTTCTAGGTTATAACGGATTATGGTAAACGTGTCTCCCAGTTTCTGTGACATATGTTGTTACAGTATGCTGGGTCTTCCAGTTTCTACGATAGTCCGGTTTGAAGGTAAACTGGTTCTGTTCTGCCATTTTGTATGATTATACGGTTTTGAGATAGACTGGGTCTCGCAGTTTTTATGATATACTGTTTGGATTGTATGAACTGGAGCACTGGTTTGCATGAAACAATCTTTCTATTGTGTACTGGACCTCAAGTTTCTATGATATATACTGGTCGCCCCGAGTCTTTGATCGACTGCTTCTATGGTATATTGTTGATCTAGCGTTTATGAGGTACTGCGTAATGGTGTACCAGTGATCTGATTCCTGTAACACACTGCTATCGTTTGTGTGATGTGCTGTTTCTATGACATACTGGAAGTAAAAGTTTCTGTAAAGTACTGTTATATACTGGAGGTCCAGTTTCTGTAGTAGACCGTTTCTATGGTGTCCAGTTTCCATGGCGTATTGTTTCTGTTGTAGCCTATACTGGAGCCCAGTTTCTTTGGTATACCGTTTCTATAGTATACTGTTTACATGGTATGCTCTTTTCCTTGTATACTCTTTACATGGTATGGTCTTTACATGGTGTACCGGAGGCCCAATCTCTGTGGTAGACTGTTTCCATGGTAAAAGGCTTTTTTGGTACAAATGGAGTCCCGTTTCTATGCTATAGTGCTTCTATCGTGAATTGTGGCTTCAGTTTCTATGGTATACTGTTTGTAGGGGATAGAGGGGTATCAGTTTCTATGCTATACGGTTTGTATGGGATAGAGGGTAACAGTTTATCAACTGTTTTGGATAGAGGTATCAGTCCATGTATACTGTGTGTAGGGATAGAGGGGTATCAGTGTCCATCTATACTTGTGTATGATAAGGGGTATCAGTGTCATGCTATACGTGTGTATGGAGGGGTAACAGTGTCCATGCTATACTGTGTGTATGGATAGAGGGTATCAGTGTCCATGCTATACTGTGTGTATGGGATAGAGGGTATCAGTGTCCATGCTATACTGGTGTGTAGGGGATAGAGGGGTATCAGTGTCCATGCTATACTGTGTGTAGGGGATAGAGGGGTATCATGTCCATGCTATACTGTGTGTATGGGATAGAGGGGTATCAGTGTCCATGCTTACTGTGTAGGGGATAGGGGTATCAGTGTCCATGCTATACTGTGTGTATGGGATAGGGGGTATCAGTGTCCATGCCTACTATGTGTATAGGATAGAGGGGGTTCAGTTTCTATGGTTTACTGCTTCATTTGTTTTCTTGAAGAACTTGCATGCCAGTTAAAATACCGCTCAGGTCATCCTATCCCAGTTCTATCCCACAAACTTTCGGACGCGCGCGCGCGCGCGTGTGTGTGTGTGTGTGTGTGGTGTGTGTGTGTGTGTGTGTGTGTACGCGTGCGGTGTGTGTGTGGTGCGTGTGTGTGTGTGGTGTGTGTGTGTGTGTGCGTGTGTGTGCGTGCGTGCGTGCGTGTGTGAGTGTGGTGTGTGGTGTGTGTGTGGTGTGTGTGTGTGTGTGTGTGGTGTGTGTGTGTGAGCGTGCACGTGGGCACCCATTTGATTCTTGTTGCTCCTTGAAACATACGAGACCTCTCTCCTGTCGGTAAGGAATGTTATATCCTACTTCTCCTCGCAGGTAGTCCAGTTGTTGAGTTCATTGAGGTGTTGATGATATGGTTCCATGCTTTGTGCTTTGTGGCTCACACTGATCCGTGGATCCGCTCGGCAAACATGCCGCTCACAAGCTATGACAGAGCTGGAATTTTTTTTTTCCCAACTGGGCGTTTTCGGAGGTGGCGTCCGAATGTTTGTGGGATAGTACCAGGACAGGGTGACCTGAGCGGTATTTTAACCGGCATGCAAGTTCTTCACGAGTTCTCGAGATCGTTCACAATTACTAGTGACTGGTTTGACTTTTTCTTTTGGTAACATATTTCACCCGTTTTACTTCATTTACGTACTTCTTGTTTTTTCTCTAAAGTTGAATTCTAAAGTATTTTTACGCTCCTTCAACCAGTTGTCCCTGTCCCCCCCCTCCCCCATGCACAAGCGTGTGTGTGTGTGTGGGCGCGCGCGCGCGCGTGTGTGTGTGTGTGTGTGTGTGTGTGTGTGTACGCGTGCGTGTGTGTGTGTGGTGTGTGGTGTGTGTGTGTGTGTGTGTGTGTGTGTGTGGTGGAGAGAGAGAGAGAGAGAGAGAGAGAGAGAGAGAGAGAGAGAGAGAGAGAGCGTGTGTGCGCACGTGGGCACCCTTATGCGTGCATGCTTTCAACGAAGTGCCCGCCAGGTCGTCAAAATGACGGAAAACAGCATTTGGGTCAACTACCTCATGATGTTTGCTTTGCGTTGAAGTGATCCTTGCCTAGTCACACCCCAAACAGGCACCGCTACCACAGCTGAAGCGGCGTGGGTACGGTGGCAGTGGTACCGGTGGCAGTGGGTACCGGTGGCAGTGGGTACCGGTGGCAGTGGGTACGGGTGGCGTGGGTACCGGGTGGCAGTGTCAGGAGTGACGAGGACTGACTATCGCTGGCCCTACATCTGCTTTGCCTGAAGAGAAGAGCAACAGCTTGGTGGTGGTCACTTCATTAAATGCCTCGAGTGTGTCCGCCTTGCGGCTCCCTATCTCAACATTGACTTCCACGTTATAAAGAAATATGTCTTAATTATTGCATCACACGGCCTCGATTTTAATCCTAATTCTCGGAAGTATTCACGAAAGAAACCCTCATTTATCATACCTACAAACTATGCCATTTCAGTCTATCTTTTGGGTGGAAATTTGTGGTGAAAAAAAAAAACCCATAACGTATAAATTCCAACACAAAACGGGAGCACTCACGGTAATTTTCATCTGAAGAGCTGATATGATATACAAGCATGTAACATGAAGATGAAAAGTCACTTGAAAGACTCGTATCAGAACTCAAAGGTGACAAATGTACAGAACTACTACCGACAGCTAGACAAGACAGACCAACAAACGGGCAGACAGGGGGAACAGACAAACAGACAGACATACAGACATACAGACCAGGCAAGCATAAAGATACAAGCCAAACTATGCGTGTTTGAAACTACACTTTCTTCATTATTTATCATAAAAGAAAATGACCACCATTAACAATTACT
The DNA here is from genome assembly GCA_033310375.1 of Conus canariensis. NCBI lineage: Eukaryota > Metazoa > Mollusca > Gastropoda > Neogastropoda > Conidae > Conus > Conus canariensis. Next base: position 40,851,292 of record CM065747.1, on the reverse strand, counting down.
GCCACACGGAAAAGACAGCCACAAATTAAAACGTCCATGTAAACGAGCTGCAAGTTTTTAAGCTGCCGCTGCTGTTTTTATCAAGACGCTGTGTTACAAGTTTCAACACTTAAAAAAAACAATGGGCAGGTTAAAAGAATGCCAGTTTGCTACTGTCCCGTTTTCTAATCTGGTTTATTTGTTTAAATCTGGGCGCGCGCGTGCATACACACACACACACACACACACACACAAGAGAGAGAGAGAGAGAGAGAAGAGAGAGAGAGAGAGAGAGAGAGAGAGAGAGAGAGAGAGAACATACAAATGATACAGTTTCGCATTTTGTTGTTTATTTTGGTTGTGAAGATATTGAATTAAAACATGTACATCGTTTTAAAAAAATCTTGCATAAAACGAAAAAAAACCCCAACAACCAACAACCAAACAAAAAAAAAAAAAAAAAAAAAAAATATTGTGTTTGTCTTCTGGGAGGAGAGTCCTGCAGATGGCTACCAGCGATTCCAGCCATCGGCCCACGCGCAGTGCCCGCAAGCATCTGCCATTCACACACCGCAGAGGAAACGCAAAAAAAAAAAAAAAAAAAAAAAAAAGCCTCCCAGTTTCTGTGTAAGGGTCAACAGTGCGCTAATTAGCGCCTCGCAGCTCTGATTGGAGTGGATGTTGACTCGTTCCGGAAAGGTCCTGCCAGAAGGTATGGGGAAGGCGGGACGCCGCGTCTGGATGTCCTCTGTCAAACGTGGAACCCCCCTTCAAGCATCTCTTCTGCCTTCCCGGCCTTTCCCACTGCCTTTTCCTCTACCACTCTCACCACAAGACCTCCCCCATCCGTTCTGGAATTTTTTTTGGGGGGGAACCAGCACTGTAGTGGCTGCAGGTGAAAAGTGAGTTGGGTTGGTTTTTTTTAAGTTCTGAAATTTTGAATTCCTTGTTCGAATTATGTCCCTTTCTTCTTTGAACACTTTGAAGGTCGATTTCTGTGAATACTTCAGGTTGACTGAAACAGTTTATGCTGAATTGAAAACAAAATTGTATTTTTTTTCTTTATTTCGTTAAGTTCATTCGAGAGCATGTTGCATATTTTTGATGCGTAGACTGTATCAATGGCCGACTGGGTTCTAACATGCTCACTGACCAATATTTGTTTTAGGTTTGCCTCTTTCTGACTAATTCTGCAACTTCAAAAGGACACAAAAGATGAACAGTCTTCCCTGCTAAAATCCTCGTGGCCCCATTTTAGATGGCGTAAAAACTAAGGATTAAAATGAACTTACATATGCTGTACACACACACACACACACACACACACACACACACACACACACACACACACAACACCACACCCTCACACATACACACACGCGTGCGCGCGCTGCATTAAAGTTCTGACTTCTTACAGAACGCCAAATTTCACAGAGGAGTAAATGCAAGCACAGCTTACTAAGACCCCTACAAGTTGTAGCAGGTAAGACCACATCAAACGACCAAACGGCCTTGACAACATTATAACCCAAGGAACAGGCCAGGGGAAGGGAGGGAGGGGGTGTTGAGGGGGGGGGGGGGGTGGGGTGGTTAGAGAAGTCGAGGACGGACAACGGAGCATAAAAATGCCGATAGATGTTCCTACTAATCAGAGGACGTACGTGGCTATTTTTGGAACAAAGCGATAAAAATAATATCTGAACATAATTTTAAAAGATTTCCAATTTGACCCACGAGGCCTGCGAGACAACACTGACCTTCATAGAAACGATGATGTGGAATTTAAAACAGAAATAAAGGGAGTTAAAAGCTGGACTTAGTCTTTTGAATTTCATCTCCGACTCTTATTCATCAATATCAAAACATAATATGCCAGGCTACGCTCTTTGGTCAAACACTGTCAACTTCTTTTGCCGCTGGTGGGACATGCCAGCAGCACTGCTTGTTGAAACGCTGAAGGCGACAGTGGAAACGATGAAGCAACAATATGTGGGACCGGACAGGAGGGAGCATTCACCCGAAACACAAGCCCTCACCCATGAACGACCAAAGTCCTTCCCCCTCGCTTCCCTCTACCCTCCCCCCCTTCTTTCCTGACACCCACGCTATAGAGAGGTCGTTTCCATGACGTCACCGTCACCGTCACCATCACCACCCCCACCCTCGTTTCTGCCCCCCTCAAACTGCAGCTGCCCCTGGACATCAGAGACGTCAGGCAGAGGCACGTAACCCACACCAGCGGCGGACGACGACGGCGGCGGCGGCGACGCCCGCAGCGGGCCATCATAGGCGTAGGCCGAGGCGGGGTGGTCAGCGCGGGGTCCACGGGGGGACGACGCCCGGCCAGTCCTCCGGCGGGGCCGACGGTAAGGGACCGAGACGCCGCCGGCCATGAAGTTCCTGTAGCGCCGGGGGCAGAGGCGCGGGCAAAGAAAGAACATGGTGAACTCCACGCCGGCGAAGGCCATGAAGGTGAAGTGGAAGACGCCGATGACGATCAGGCACCAGCCGTAAGTCGCGTCCTGCGCGCCTGGCTTCTGGTCCAGGTCGAACTTGTGGGACAGGAAGACCAGGCAGCCGAACAGGCCCAGGCACCCTGTGCGGGGGGGGGAGAGAGACAGGGAGAGTTAGACCCAGGTCACACACACACACACACACACAATTAATGGTGTGTGTGTGTGTGTGTGTGTGTGTGTGTGTGTGTGTGTGTGTGTGCGCGCGCGCGCGCGCGTGCGCGTTCGTGCATGCATGCGTGTGGTGTGTGTGTGCGTGTGCGTGTGTGTGTGTGTGTGTGTGTGTGTGTTGTGTGCGCGATGATAAACCAGGACCCCAATGCCTATGATTTCCTGCTAGAGACTGAAGCAAACAACAAAACGACTAATCAGAAGAAGTCAATTTAAGACATACTTGCGACTGAGGGGAAAGTGATCCTTCTCCGGTGAGTAGTCTCCTTATTTCGATGTTCCTCCAAAGTTGGCGGAGGAGGGAGAGTGGGGGGAGGGGGGGGGGGCATGTCATCCGGACCAACAAGCCAAAGTTAGTCAGTGCTTCTAACCCTAACCCAGCCCCCGATCATAACATTGACGCTGCGACATACAGACACGATGATATAGACATAGTGACGTACAGGCATGATGGTATAGATAGTGACATACAGACACGATGATATAGCATAGCGACATACAGACACGATGATATAGACATAGCGACATACAGACACGATGATAGACATAGTGACATACAGACGATGATATAGACATAGTGACATACAGACACGATGATATAGACATAGTGACATACAGACATGATTATAGACATAGTGACATACAGACATGATTATAGAATTGACATACAGACACGATGATACATAGTGCCATACAGACATAGTGACATACAGACATGATATAGACATAATGACATACAGACAATGATATAGACAGTGACATACAGACACGATGATATAGACAGTGACATACAGACACGACATACAGACATGATAGACATAGTGACATACAGACACGATGATATAGACATAGTGACATACAGACACGATGTAGACATATGACATACAGACACGATGATATAGACATATGACTACAGACGATGATAGACATAATGACATACAGACACGATGATATAGACATAGTGACATACAGACACGATGATATAGACATAATGACATACAGACACGATGATATAGACATAATGACACAGACACGATGATATAGACATAGTGACATACAGACACGATGATATAGACATAGTGACATACAGACACGATGATATAGACATAATGACATACAGACATGATGATATAGACATAATGACATACAGACACGATGATACAGACATAGTGACATTTCAGACATGGTGACATAGACAACCCTCACTGACACGAAAAGTGAGCAGGAGACACGGTGACACAGACACAATGACACACAGACATGGTGACACATAGACATGGTGACACACCAGACCCCTCACTGAAACGAAAAGGTGACCAGGAGACACGATGACATGTAGGCATGCTGACACAGACACGATGACACACAGACACAATGACACAGACACGGTGACAGAAACGATGACACAGACATGGTGACGAATAGAACCCTCACCGAAACGAAAATGTGACTAGGAGACACGATAACACATAGACACGATAACACATAGACACGATAACACAAGACACGTGAACATCAACCAGGTGACACAGACACGTGACACATGGACACATGACACAGACACGGTGACAGAACGATGACACATATAGAACCCTCACTGAAACGAAAAGGCGACACAGACACGATGACACAAGACCATTGACAGATAGAAACACATATGACCCTCACTAAACGAAAAGGCACACACAGACACGATGTTGACACACAGGCAAGGTGACACGTAGAAACGATGACACAAACATGGCACACACAGACACGATGACACATCGCAGTGACACAGACCGACGACACAACCCGATGACACAAGACACGGTGACACACGGGAACTCATAAGAAACGAAAGGTGACATATAGACACGCGATAAATAGGCAGGGTAACATAGGAGAGGGTAACATATAGTCCGGGTAACATATAGACAGGGCAACACAGACGGGGCGATAGGCCCGGCTCCGCTGGGACCCACTGGTGCCAAGTCTTTCTGCGACCAAGCCCCAGCTACACGGAACAAAGTGAACCTCCCTCTCCGAGTCCCCCCAGTTCCCTTGCTGGCTTCAGGACAGGCCTCATCCGTCCCTCCCGTGATGAGTGGTCAAGCGTACAGCTTGCGTGATGGCTTGACAGTGATGGCGTGTGTGTGGGGGAGGAGGCTTAGCACCGAGTGTTGCGTGCTTGTGGCTTACGAGGAGTGTGCACGAATGAATGATTGAAGGAGAACTGGTTCAGTCATGAGGCAAGCTTGTGAACTGCTGCAAGGTCTCGACAACGTCGCTGAATAAGAATCTTCCTCTTCTTTCAGCAGCAGCAGCAGCAGCAGCAGCAACAGCAGCAACAGTAGTAGTATAGTAGTAGTAGTATAGTAGTAGTATAAAAGTAGCAGCAGCAGTAGTAGCAGCAGTATAGTAGCACCAGGAGCTGTGGTAGCAGTAGCAACAGGAGTGGCAGCAAGGTTGCGCGAGTGATCCCTACGTTCACCGACGGTCCCTTGAGGCGAACAACCAAGAGAGAGAACCAAGTCGTTTCAAAAGCCTTTGAGTCTGGATCCAGTTTCCGTCCGTCTGATATTCCCTTTCTCCGTCCCTCTGATATTCCCTTACTCTTCCCTTCAAAGAAGGTCAGGTCCCCTGAAAAGAGAGCGTCTTTTTACATGTACTGTCATCCTCCCCCCCCCCCCCCCCAACCCCTTTATCCAGAAAATGGCGGCGACCATGCCGGCGGCGAAGGTGGAGGTCGCCGTGGGGTGACTCACCGCCCGTGAAGGTGGTGCCCGTGACGACCACGCTGCAGCAGTCATGATGGTCGATGAACCTCCAACCGCCGCACAGGCAGCAGTTCATGATGGAGCCCGCCAGAATGGAAACCACGGCCAGAATCAACAGGATCTGGCGGCCAGCTGCTTCCCCTCTGCACACACACACACGCACACGCACACGCACACACACATATATATATACACACACACACACACATATATTGCTCCCAGTTGAGGACAGTACTTGACTAGGTTCCACCCGCACCTTCGGGTGTGTTCTTTTACTGTCATATATGCGCGCGCGCGCGCGTGCGTGCGTGCATACGCGCACGTGTGTATGCATGCGTGTGTGTGTGTGTGTGTGTGTGTGTGTGTGTGTGTGTGTGTGTGTGTGTGTGTGTGTGTGTGTGGACAAGCACAGACGCCAGCACGTACACACATACACAGACAGAGACAGGAGATTCAGATAATTCCCAGAAAGAAAGAGTCAACGCCTTCTGAACAAAGGTCTGTTACTCCTCGCTGAAAAAGGAAAGTGCAGTTTGACACAAATCCAAAGAATCCAATGCCGCGTTCAAACGGAAAGACACTCTGGAGAGCGCCGACGAGCACCAAGGTACAACGGATCCTGGATCCCCCTTCAACCCAATCCTCTTCACCGATCCACATCCAAATGTGCCCACTGTGTCTCCACACCCCATTCCGTCTCTTCACCAAGCTCCGTGAAAAATCCATTCAGTGATTTGGGTGTATGTTTTCCCCCTGCTGACCCACCAAAAACTATAAACCAAAACATGTGAGAACAATCATGTCGGAGATACTTAAAAAAAAAAAAAATCAAACCAACCAGATAGCATTCCACGTAGAACGCAGATACCATGGCTGAATTTAATGGGGGTGGATTCCACGCCTGGTGAACGGGAGCAAACAATCCACATAGTTGTAATATTTCGCCTGAAGTTCATTGAATCCCAACAGCACTAAAAACTGGACAGAACGTTATAAACCTATGGAGGGATCTATGTGAAAAGACATCCGGATTAGGGAAAAAGTGGGGTTACGGAAACAAAACAATACACAAACTCTGTATTATATATATGTGTGTGTGTGTGTGTGTGTGTGTGTGTGTGTGTGTGTGTGTGTGTGTGTGCGTGCGTGCGTGTGTGTATGCGAGACATTTCACGCTAGCCACGTGAAAAAAAAATTAAAAAAAAGCACTGACCGGCACCAACCCAGAGGTCGCGGCAGTCAAGGTCGTGGTCACGCTTGTAGCACGTCTGTAGGCCCTGCTGCACCTCCAGCCCCTTCAACTCCTCCTTGTACGTGACCCAGAACTGCGTGGGGAAGTTGTAGCAGGTCACCAGCGCCCCGCAGTAGATGAGCTGCACGACGGTCAGCTTGATGTGCTCGTTGATCCTGGGGTCCATGTCATCCCGCTCGTCGTCCCGGGACCCTGCTGCAGTCCGGGAGGCGGCGGCACTGGAGGTCGACGTGCTGGGCCTGGCGGTGGTGGTGGCGGTGGTGGTGGTGGTGGCTGTGGTAGTGGCGGTGGGCGGCAACATCCGCGGTGGTGGCGGGCTGGATTTCTGAGACGGCGTCCGTGGACAGGTGTTCCTTTGCTTCAGTTGGGGTCGACATTCTGCGGGATGGAGTCTTGGCACGGGGGAACGCGGTACTCTGGGAAAAGAACGAGACAACTGTTGATAGGGTTTCACTCAGTGAACCAAAGACATGCCGCGAGGGAAGGAAATGACTGGCATCCTTCAGCACGTGGAATCAGGCTCTGCTGAAAGTCACCTGAGTGACTCGGCAACTCTGCCGCATCTCCTCTGCCGGGATGCCTCAGAAGCGTTTGACACCGGTCGCTTTCTGTGGATTGCGGCGGTGTGGGGAGGACATCCGACAGGACCGATCAGGGCCTGGCTGCCCTATGGGAGATGCTGGATCGGAGCGTCACGTGGGACTAATGCCTCCAGACCAGACACGGAAGATGACAGAATAAAAAAAAAGAAAAAAGAAACAAAAACAATGAACCACTGCAACGCCTATACTGGTATGTTTTGATAGCTAGAAACAGCTGTCTGTAGATCGTACGGGGGAGGGGGGGGGGGGGGGGGGATGGTCAAAGAAAAGTATGAATTCGTGAGCGAGACCCGCAGTCTTTCCCTTTGGTTTCCATGTTCAAAAAGAAGAGGAAGAAACCATAGGGAGAGCAGAGGGTCTTCAGAGGAGGAACCCAAGACAATCGCTTCGGCCACCAACTCCCTACACTCGGGCCACATCCGGGTCATGACTCCCAGATGCCCTTCTGTGACCAACTCCCCCCCCCCCCCCCCCCCCGCTTCCGCTTCCCCTTTTTCCTGTCCGTCATCCTGTTTATTCTGCCCTTTCATCCCCAAATTCATTGTTTTTTTCTATCGTGTTTTGCACTGAAATTTTGTTTTTGACAAGCTTCATGTTGGTGAAAACATCAATAACGCAACAGCAGCGGCACCAGCCGCAGCAGCAGTAACAGACAAACAAGCAAACAGACAACAACAGCAACAACTTTGCAAGGATGAAAAAAAAAAATTCTCCCCTTGCAATGAAGATCCTGTCAAAGATTGGACTGTGAACTGCACTTTGTATCAACGTGATTATATTGAACATACTTTACATACTTATACATAAAGAATTAAAATTCTATGTAGATTATTATCTATTCCAAACTAAAGACTAGACCAGATACGTTTGGTATTTCAACAATACATAAGTTGAGGGTTCAAAACCTGATTACAGACGAAATCTGCAGATAATTTATGGTCGTGTGTTTGCCTCGTGCACAAGTGTGTCAATTTTTCAGTGATGTTGATCAAACTTAAAGTAATATGGTTTTGAACAGCACAATTCCAAGCAAGATAAACAGAAAAAATGGGTGGAGGGGGGGGGAGGATAGGGGGTATAGGGTGGGGGGGGGGGAGAGGTTGTGCTCAGATCTGATGTTGGATCGAGTCCACATAGGATTCAGGAACGACTCCTCATAAAGCACATTCCACTCTTTGGATATTCTCAGGGGAAAAAGACTAACAAGATTTGTGCTTTGGCGACCTATGACAAAATCAGCGTAAGATTTCCTTTGGTATCCCCGTCACCCCAGTACCAGAGCTTCACCTCGTCAAACCTAAAGTTGATTTACTAACATCTAACGGTATTGTATGTTCCCTTGGCTTGACATTTCAGAGAGGCTACTGTATGGAAAGGGGGCACACAAAGGGATCTTTCTAAACCGAAATCTTGATCAAAAGGTTCGTTTGGAACACTCACAAACTAACTTGTGGAAAACTCGCACAGGAAACAAAGAGTTGCACCAATTTGGAATTTATTGTTTTAAGTTTGAAATGCTTTGAGACATAAAATACAAACTGTTCCTGGAATTTCCTAAGTAATTATGAAAACTCACATTGTTGTCAGCAAAAAGCTCACAACAACACGACTTGTCTGGGAAAGGAATATCGACCGATTTTGTCCATTCATATCAGACTGGGAAGGAATCAGGGGAGTCAACTGGGTTGAATCCAGGGAGGTTCAAGGGGCCAGAAGCTGGGTTTTGTGAGTTGACTTCGACGCGGTGACAGCCCTGATATGGCCCTTTGCGGTCGGCTGGGCTATAAGCAATATTTCCATGACCAGAAGCTGGGTTCGCGTTCCTGTCTCTACGTTTGGTGAGGCTACCAGCTGACGGAGTGCGTCTGTGCCGAATAGGAATAAGACAATGGGATGTCTAAAGGTCAAAGGGCTTATTGCTAGTTACCGTCTTATTCTATTTTTTTTTTTTACCCCTGCTACTATTTCTTAATGAATAATCGCAACGGCGCATTTCGGCATATCACGGCACTCATTTTCCTTTTCACACAGAGTAGCCCCTTTATGGAATGAACCCTACTAACATAAAATTTGCAGAAGACACTAACAAGTTCAAGAATCTTTTGGATGTAATTCTAAAGTATAAGGAACTTTTCAATCATTTTGATGATTAAAATGCCTTATAGTGTAACAAAATGACAATTGCGCATTCAACACCTGTACTTTAAACAAAAAAGTATATGACAAAGAGGGGACGTACATAGGCCGCGAGGCCTAGGCTTTTGAGTTAGTCCCTTACTACTACTACTACAGTTGGGCATTGAAAAAAGCGAAATGATTTGCTATAAGGAAAGGTGGCATGCAATTGAAAAGCCCCTAGCAGAAAGCACATAGTATTTCAAAAATATGTTGAACTCTCCTCTCTCTCTCTCTCTCTCTCTCTCTCTCTCTCTCTCTCTCTCAAAGAGGCGTTTAAAAATTCTTTCCCCATGGAAATCTACGATCACTTCACAAAATAATCCGAATTTTGATGTAACAGCTGAACAACAAGAACAAAAAGTTGAACTTTAGTCTTCAAAGTTTTAGAAAGTTAACGTCGGAGATGGGGACGGGGACGGGGGGAGGGACTGAAATCTTACCACGGTATGCTGACATGAAAGCGCCACCTTTAAGTGAAGTGTTCAGCACGGGAAACTATTGACACCAGAGACAGGCCTCTGACATTCCGGTATTTAGGACACCTTTCGTTCAAATTCACTGGATGAACTCTTGGAAACAGACCGTTCTTCCCGTTAAATAGTGAAAACGAACCGGTTAAAACCTTCGTCGTCTTCAGCTTGTGTGAATGTCTAGTCTTTACTAAACATTTAGTGTTGATTATCTAACATTTAGTATGTTTTTGATCTAAAGTCATTTCACCCTGACAGAAAGAAGACGGCATTATCCACATTTCCCCCCGTGTATTCTTCTGCTTGAAATTCGGAAAAGCAACTTTCCCTCATTTACCATACACCCATGGGTATGTTACTCCGAGAAAATTGCTTTTCCGTACTTCACACAGAAGAGTACACGGGGGTAAATCTGGATATGGTGGAGAAGATAGTGTCGCAGGTGAGTGAATGTCAAATATAGATAACTCCTCCGCTTTAGTTGTGCCGCGATCTTCAACCCAAATCACGCACATAGTTTTAAAATGACCATATCGAAGAAATAAACAGAAGAGTCGAGGTCCAAACAAGAATGTCATTACATTTCTGACCACTTACTATTTGTTGAAGCCAGCAAAGGCCTAATGCGCAGCTCAGTCCCAGACAGCGTTTGACCAGCTCTCCTGGGAATTCCCAGCTCTTCTCATCCAATGAACGACTTCACCGAGATGTGATTAGGTAGGGGACACAACCACGCCAACACAGCAAATGTCTTAACGGTGATTTCCGTCATGTGCATCTGCATTTTTAATTTTCACGCGGTGGAGTATCTTAGGACAAACCTCTTCATTCTACTCTGACATCGATTCGTTTGAAACACTCTTCATTCTACTCTGACTCGATTTCGTTGAAACACCCGAAGCGACCTCCATGCCGCTAGACTGCTTTCATCGGTGTCATATGCCCTGGATAACTTAGAGGCATGCAACATTTCCTGTAAAGAATTCCAAGCACCACAATGTCTCCCGAAGACATGCTGGGAATAAGATGTGGAGTCTGGGAAAACAACTGGGAAAGAAAAGGTCACGTGAGGAATATGATGTGTTTTGTTTCGTTAAGATATAGTTTCTTACAAAAGAATATTTTGTTATACGTGTCACAGACAATTTGCGAAAGGCTGCGATTTGCCTTGGATATAGGATCATCATCATCATCATCATCATCATCATCATCGTCATCGTCATCGTCGTCATCATCATCATCATCATCATCATTCATCATTCATCATCATCATCATAATCATCATCATCATCATCATCTCTCTCTCTCTCTGTGAATGCGTGCGTGCGAGTGTGTGCGTGTAAGTGCGCGCGCGCGCGTGTGTATGAGTGAGTGAGTGAGTGAGTGAGTGTGTGTGTGTGTGTGTGTGTGTGTGTGTGTGTGTGTGTGTGTGTGTGTGTGTGTGTGTGCTTGTTTTAACGTCTTGGAATCAAAACGTGTTAAAGAGGGATCTAACGATAACTTGACATAATCAGATATATCAAAGAATCATAACTCAATATAGATTAGACCGACAACTCTTGACATAAGAACCTTTTCTACTTCCAAAGCATTCCATGAACAGACTTGTAAACAATGAGTACAAAATGTCGTTATGGTCACGCGCTTACACATGCCCTGTGTGTGTGTGTGATGTGTGTGTGTGTGTGTGTGTGTGTGTGTGTGTGTGTGTGCGCGTGGCGCGCGTGCGTGCGTGTGTGTGTGTGTGTGTGTGTGTATGTGTGTGTGTGTGTTCGTCCATGTGTGTGTTTGAGAGCGTGGGTGAGCGCACGTGTGTGTGCGTGCAAACGTGTTTGTGCGTGTGTGCTTGTGTTACGGATACGTATGTGAGTGTGTTGTGCATGCGTGCGTGGTCTGTATGTCCGTGCGTGCGCGCGCGCTCGCTCGCATGTGTGTGTGTGTGTGTGTGTGTGTGTGTGTGTGTGGTGTGTGTGTGTGTGTGTGTGTGCGAGGGAGCGCGAGTAAATGCATTTCAGCGTTACAGCTCTGTGTGTTTACTGTTGGTGGTCAGTTCTGGATGTAAGGCAACAAGTAGGCTGCCTACCTCCCAGTAACGCTAGGGGGAAGAAGGGGCACGTCACATCCAGTTTCACATTCAAAGGGAGTGAGGTTCGGGAAATCTGCCGTAAGGCTGAGGGTTTGGGGATCAGTCAACATTGGCACTGCTTTCACGTGCTTTGAACTGAACACTATTGTCTTGAATGAGTTCTCTCTCTCTCTCTCTCTCTCTCTCTCTCTCTCTCTTCTCTCTCTCTCTCTCTCTCTCAACGGCCCCACCAAGAACAAACGATTCTCTGTCTCTGTCTCTCTGTCTCTGTCTCTGTCTCTCTCTGTCTCTCTGTCTGTCTGTCTGTCTGTCTGTCTGTCTCTCTCTCTCTCTCTCTCTCTCTCTCTCTCTCAATGGCCCACCAAGAACAAACGATTCTCTCTCTCTCTCTCTCTCTCTCTCTCTTCTCTCTCTCTCTCTCTCTCTCTCTCTTCTCTCTCTCTCAACGGCCCCACCAAGAATAAACAATTCTCTCTCTCTCCATCTCTCTCTCTCTCTCTCTCTCTCTCTCTCTCTCTCTCAATGGCCTCTCCATGAATAAACAATTTCTCTCTCTCTCTCTCTCTCTCTCTCTCTCTCTCAATGGCCCCATCATGAATAAACAGCTCTCTCTCTCTCTCTCTCAATGGCCCCATCATGAATAAACAGCTCTCTCTCTCCTCTCTCTCTCTCTCTCTCAATGGCACCATCATAAATAAACATCTCTCTCTCTCTCTCTCTCTCTCTCTCTCTCTCAATGGCCCCATCATGAATAAACAGTCTCTCTCTCTCTCTCTCTCTCTCTCTCTCTCTCTCTCTCTTCTCTCTCTCTCTCTCTTTGTGCCCAGTGAACTATCTGACTCTCAGATTCAACTAGTATTGCAACGCAGAGCCGGAATGTGGGCTTTTGTCAAGACCAGAAAAAAATACACGTGTTTGCGAAATAATCTTGTTTACAGCGAATTAGGCAGATATACAATTAATCTGAAATCGTACCTGAAATGCAGTACATTTGGCTGAAACTGAAAAGAATACATGAAGATGGGTTGCCCTTTAAGGCATACCAGATATTGTTTCTTTAAATTCTAGCGGTGAAACAACATGGGGAATAAACGTTCGTCACCGTACAGATTCTCACGGGTTTTGATTCGTTTGGGATAACCAGGGTATTCAAAACATATCAGATTAAAAACATGTTTCAGGCCAAAAGTTATCGTAAAAATGTTGTTATGCTCTGCATAGTTATGCAGGGATTGTCTTCAGTCGTGACTAGCTCCTAGCATAACACCATCAGTCTCCAAAATCCCCCGAAGTCGGAGTGTGGCTGCCCATGTGGCGGGGTAATCAAAAACGGTCACACATGTAATGTTCTCATCCCCAGCTGATGCATTTGTACCATAGTGTTCAAGTACTTCGGCTGTTCGGATGATCCCTGGAGTCTTATAGCCAGGGTACGACGACGACGACGACAACAACAACAACAACAACAACATCGTAGGTAGAGGGTAGGACTGACATGATCACATACATATTAGTGAACATCTTTTCTTCAGTGCAGACTTTATAAATGTAGGCATCTGAATGAACCGTATACTGGGTTAAAATTGAATAATAACTCTTAAATGAGGCAGGAAATAATAAAAAGTAAACATCTAATAAGTAGAATAACTCAATTGTTCCCATGATGAATTAAATCATGCGCCCATAACTCCAAACGATTGTTGCTTACAACACCTAATTGCGTAGCAGAAATGCCCCCACCGAGCACACAGGAGACATTCCCAGAAAAGGATGTTCCAAGCTTGCCCATATACCCTGTACGTGACACATCTACACAGCGACAACAACTGAAGAAATGAACAAATACAGATCAACATTTGTTCAACCTTTTTGATCTTGAATACCGTCAGACAAGTACACGGACAAACAGAGACAAACACAGTTAGACTGGTACGAAAGGAAATCTTACACGTGGTAGGGAATAGTAAATGAGGAACAAGTAGCGTAACTCTTGTCTCCTTGTGCCAGTCTGGAGTGAATGCTAATTTGTGGATGACCAGCCTTTGTTACTGTGTACATGTGTCAGCTACATGGTATATGAACAGGCTTGATACATTCTGTTTTGGAGATGTATTTTTTTTTCATTTGCTCTGTGTGCTATGTGTTGACATTTCTGCCGAGCGATATGGTATCGTGAGCAGCACTGTTTTGGAGCTTTGGACGTGTAATTTATCTCACCAATAGGTATCAAAAGTAACCCTACTTCTTCGTTATTTGCTATTAATTATTCCCGCTACAGTTAAGATTTCCACTCATACGAATCATTTGAACCGAGCTTCATGTTCATATTCGTAGGTAATCTGCTAGGCGGTTTTACAGTCATAAGCAGCAATCATCTGGCGTTATGGGCGTGTAATTCATCTCATCATAGAAGCAAGAGTTACCCTAGTGGTTATTTACGATTTATTATCCGCTGCCTCACTTAAGTATTTTTCCCAGACCAGTCAAACCGAGGCTACTTATGTTTGTCTCTGCTTATCCGTGTATTTCTTTGACTCTATTCAAGATCGAAAAGGTTGAGCCAGTCTTGAATAAAAGTGTATTTGTGTTCGTTCTTTCTTTAGTTGTTGTTGCAGAGAAGATGTGTCAGGTCATGGGTATATGAGCAAGCTTAGACCATCCTTCTTTTTAGCATGTCTCCTTGTTTGTTCTGTGTACTCTGTATTTGCTTCTCTGGGTCCTCCCCAGCACCTTCAGGTGTTTCGTTTTCTTCTTTGCCTTAACTAGGCTGACCCTGGAGAAAGGTCCAGTGACGATGAGGAAAGACCCACTGACCACAGGGAAAGTCCTGTTGACAGTGGGAAAGACTACAACTTTGGATTCTCTCTTGAGGGCACATAAGACCGTATGGCGAAAGCTTGGCTGTGTCTGGAGTGGCACTGTCTTCATCTGTCCGTGGGCAGGGGTGGTTGGGTCTGTGGGGTGTGCTCGGCAGCTGGAGGGTGGTGTCTATTGCCGGTGGGCTCTGCAGTCATGAAATACGGGCTGGTACACCCATGGGGATACTATTTTAAGGCTGTTATGAGTTGCATCCTGTAGCCTGATTTACCTCTGTTCAGGAGCAGTTATGTCCCTTGATATCTTAATGGAGTGTCCTGCGCGTGCCTGTACCCATCGTCAACACAGCGCAGGCCTCCAAGGGTGGTACAGGACTGCTCTGAAGGCAGATGAAGACAGTGCTTCTCTGGGTCCTCCCCAGCACCTTCGGGTGTTTCTTTTCTTTTCTTCTTTTTCTTCTGTATTTGTCTTTCTGCTAAACGATTTAGTATCGCAAAACAGCAATCTTTTAGAGTTCCGGACATGTAATTTATCTTCTCATTTGATGATGAGTTACCCTATTTGTTCGTTATCTACTGAAATTAAATAGACATGCAAAAAGAATCAACTAAGTTTTTGGTGTGTCTGATATTGCTTAATATGTCAATAACTTTGGATTTAGTATTAGAAAGGGAAAAATGCTCACCTGCTGTGTATTTTACATGGCCAAAGAAGTTGTATTTCTCACTTCGCTGCCCTGTCCTGAGCGACCTACGAGTGCAATTCATTCAGCCAAAATGCTGTAAGGTCCCACACACTTTTAGATCAGATTGCCACGTCGTCAAGATACGAAACTGCATTTAACAGTTAGCCATGCATATTTATCAAGCATTGAAAGGATTGCGAAATGTGACTTCGAGGATTTTATTCCCTGTTTTGTGTGCATACACGCAGAATGCTGTTTGGTTAATTCATTTTCGATTCATTGATGCCATTTGATTCTTCTGTTTCGTTCAATTTTTACATCATCTTCCGTAAGAGGCTTAAGCCTTTACAATAAAATGTCCTCTCTCTCTCTCTCTCTCTCTCTCTCTCTCTCTCTCTCTCTCCTCTCTCTCTCAGACTGGCATTACCATGACAAAAAAGCAGAAGAGCACACAAAACAAAGTGTGAAGTAACGCAGTTTTAATGCACGACACAAAACAGGACAGGAAATTTTCGGCAATATGCCTTCCTCAGCGACAAAAAAATACAGACATAAACATGCACAATACTCCCCTTGTGAAGCCAAAGTGCCCCCTCCCCTTTCCCCTCCCTCCTTTCCCCCCCTCTTCTTTTTTCCCTTTATCTATCTGTATGTATATATATATATATATATATATATATATATATATATATGTATGTATGTGTGTGTGTATATATATGTATAGATAATTTTTTTTGGTGGTCATTGGGAGTGTTGTCAGCGCCTCTCATCATGACCTCATATCTATCTTTTGCTTTAATGCTCTTATTTTTGCCTTTTTTTCTGTTGCGCCACCATAGCACCACCTACCTCCCTATGCTATACCCAAATGTCTTAATGCATGCCTTGTTTGTACATTTACCCATTTATTCCCCATTGTAACCCCCCCCCCCCCACCGCCCATCCTTTTTTTTTTAATTTTTTTTAGGCATATGTGTGGTTGTGTGTGTGTGCTTATTGGCGTGTGTATGTGTGCGTGCGTGGTTGTTCATGCGCGCGTGCGCACTTGTATGTATGTGTGTGTGTGTGTGTGTGTGTGTGTGTGTGTGGTGTGTGTGTGTGTGTGGTTGTGCCCGCGGGCAAGTGCTTTGTGTGTGTGTGTGTGGGGGGGGGGGGGGGATGAGCCTTGCAGCTCTTGGCTGCGTCTGGCTAGTGGGTTTTTTCTCGGGGTTCTCCCGTTTTCCCTCTCACCCCTTGGTGCTTGGGTAGGGCAACCTACCCTTGGGTCAGACTTGGGTCGGGTGCTTCAGGCGGCTGACCCGCTTCTCTCTCTCTCCCCCACTTCCCCTTGTCATTTAAAATGCTTTTTTGAGCATATTGTATTTTATTTATTGTGTTTTCTCTTGTTCATTTCATTCATATGCAACACACCCACTACATACCATCACACCCTCCCCCTCCACTCACTCTCCTTCCCCTCCTCTTCTCTCTCTCTCATTCTCCACTCTTCCTCTACTTCTCTCTCTGTCTCTCCCCTCTCTTTCTCCCCTCCCCCCCCCTCTCTCTCCTTTTCCTCCTCCTCACTTTACTCTACCCTCTTTCCTCGTGCCCTATTCCTCGAACTCTACTCACCCTCTCTCCCACTGTCCCTCTGTCTACTTCATTCACCACTCTGGCTTCACAAGGGGAGTATTGTGCATGTTTATGTCTGTATTTTTTTTGTCGCTGAGGAAGGCATATTGCCGAAAATTTCTTGTCCTGTTTTGTGTCGTGCATTAAAACTGCGTTACTTCACACTTTGTTTTGTGTGCTCTTCTGCTTTTTTGTCGTGTTCCGGTAACGCTGCAGTTTGTTTCTTTTGGCCATTACCATGAATAAAGCGTTTCTCTATGTTTGTCTTTGTGTCTCTCTCTTTATCTGTCTCTGTCTCTGTCTGTCTGTCTGTCTATCTCCTAGAGAATGGTTTTACCACCAGTAAAGGATTCTCTCTCTCTCTGTCCTCTGTCTGTCTCTGTCTCTGTCTGTCTGTCTGTCTGTCTGTCTCTCTCTCTCTCTCTCTCTCTCTCTCTCTCTCTCTCCCCCCCCCTTCACATGCAATGGCACAACTATCAATAAATGTTCTGGACTCTCTTTCTCTATCTGCCCGTCTGTCTGTCTGTCTGTCTCTTGCGATGACATAAATGACATAACCATCAGTAAATGATCTCTCTCTCTCTCTCTCTCTCTCTCCTCTCTCTCTCTCTCTCTCTCTCTCTCTCTCTCTCTCTCTCTCTCTCGTGCAATGGCAAAGGGATAACTATCAATATGTGATTTGGACCCTGTCTCTCTTTCTGTCTCTGAACGTGCGCGCGCGCGCGCGCGTGTGTGTGTGTGTGTGTGTGTGTGTGTTTGCTTTTTGTCATTTATGAATATTCTCCTTCCTGATCGCCGAAGGAAAAAAGAAGAAAAGCCGCCTGGTACTTGTTTGTTTTCCTTTCAATAAAAGGACACCGCGTTCCGTTGTTCCTTCCTTCTCTCTCTTCCCCGGAAATGTCTGAGGTCGCTGATGGAATCATCTCCTCCAAGATCTTAAAAGCAAATCAATGGTTGAAAAAAAAAAAAAACTAGTCTAGTAATTCGACCCTGCATTTCAGTGCAAGACGTGCGAGCAGATCAAGACTCGGCGACGACTGATGTGTCTTCTATTGTCTCATTTTTCAGGATCCCTTTTTTCTTCCACCTACGTCCTGCTACCCACTCCCCTTCTCTGTCTGTCTTCCACCTACGTCCTGCTACCCACTCCCCTTCTCTGTCTGTCTTCCACCTACGTCCTGCTACCCACTCCCCTTCTCTGTCTGTCTTCCACCTACGTCCTGCTACCCACTCCCCTTCTCTGTCTGTCTTCCACCTACGTCCTGCTACCCACTCCCCTTCTCTGTCTGTTTATTGTCTGTCTGTCCGTACTCCTTGTGTTATTTATATTATTTTATATATATATATATATATATATATATATATATATATATATGTATATATCGTTCAATATCTACATTTGTTGTTGTGTTCACTGAATTTGCGGTCTTGTTGTGTCCCACGTTTTGCTTATTTCCATGGCCAAATGGGCCGATGTGGAAAAAGCAGTTATGCTAATTCCATTCTCGTCACCAAATAAGATTCGTTCTGTCTGTCTGTCTGTCTGTCTGTTTCTCTCTCTGTCTGTCTGTCTGTCTGTCTGTCTGTCTGTCTGTCTGTCTGTCTGTCTGTCTCTTCCTCTCTCGTTACTCTATACGCTCAGATACCCTGATATGTTTAGCGCTATGCAACCTTCCCCCCCCCCCCCCCCAAAAAAAAAAAAAAAAAAAAAAAACCGCGAAAAATTGCTACTCAAACATTTTTTTATCTTTAAGAGGAAGAAAAAATGAGGAGGGGGAGGGGGGGGGGGAGGAGAAGGAGAAGGAGGAGGAAGAGGAGGAGGAGGAGCCGACCACTGGAGGAGGAGGAAGAAGATTAAGATTAAGATTAAAATTATAGTCCCGTCAACAGCAGAGGTTATCTCAGGACTGTCACCAGGAGGAAGAAGAAGATGAAGAGGTAGAAGAAGAAGAAGAAGAAGAAGAAGAAGAAGAAGAGAAGAAGAAGAAAAAGAAGAAGAAAAAGAAGAAGATGAAGATGAAGAGGTACAAGAAGAAGAAGAAGAGAAGAAGAAGGAAGAAGAAGAAGAAGAAGAAGAAGAAGAAGAAGAAGAAGAATCTTGAAGAAGAAGAAGAAGAAGAAGAAGAAGAAGAAGAAGAAGAAGAAGAGAAGAAGAAGAAGAAGAAGAAGAAGAAGAAAGAAGAAGAAGAGAAGAAGAAGAAGAAGAAGAAGAAGAAGAAGAAGAAGAAGAAGAAGAATCTTGAAGAAGAAGAAGAGAGAGAAGAAGGAGGAGGAGGAGGAGGAGGAGGAGGAGGAGGAGAAGAAGAAGAGAAGAAGAAGAAGAAGAAGAAGAAGAGGAAGAAGAAGAAGAAGAAGAAGAAGAAGAAGAAGAAGAAGAACAACAACAACAACAACAACAACAACAACAACAGTAACAACAACAAAACAAAACAACAACAATAACAACAAAACACAAATACATACGTTTGGAGTATATTCCCATTTCTGTGTTTTTTTCCCCCCTAAATTGTTTTAACCTTGACAAAAATTTTGTTCTGGAAGTCGTGTTTTATCAAATTTGCTGATTTGCTTGTACATGCTAATAGGGAGTATAAGCAGTCGGTTTGCCTTGTCTAGCCTTGCCTTGTCTAGTCTTGCCTTGTCTTGCCTAGCCTTGTCCAGCCTTGCCTTGTTAGCCTTGCCTTGCCTTGCCCTGCCTTGTCTTGGCTAGCCTTGCCTTGCCTTGCCTTGCCCTGCCTTGTCTTGGCTAGCCTTGCCTTGCCTTGCCCTGCCTTGTCTTGGCTAGCCTTGCCTTGCCTTGCCCTGCCTTGTCTTGGCTAGCCTTGCCTTGCCTTGCCTTGCCTTGCCTTGTCTTGGCTAGCCTTGCCTTGCCTTGCCCTGCCTTGTCTTGGCTAGCCTTGCCTTGCCTTGAGCTGCCTTGTCTTGGCTAGCCTTGCCTTGCCTTGCCCTGCCTTGTCTTGGCTAGCCTTGCCTTGCCTTGCCCTGCCTTGTCTTGGCTAGCCTTGCCTTGCCTTGCCCTGCCTTGTCTTGGCTAGCCTTGCCTTGCCTTGCCCTGCCTTGTCTTGGCTAGCCTTGCCTTGCCTTGAGCTGCCTTGTCTTGGCTAGCCTTGCCTTGCCTTGCCTTGTCTTGGCTAGCCTTGCCTTGCCTTGCCTTGTCTTGGCTAGCCTTGCCTTGCCTTGCCTTGCCTTGTCTTGGCTAGCCTTCCCTTGCCTTGCCTTGTTAGCCTTGCCTTGCCCTGCCTTGTCTTGGCTAGCCTTGCCTTGCCTTGCCTTGTCTTGGCTAGCCTTGCCTTGCCTGGCTATGCCTTGCCTTTCCTTTCCTTGCCTTGCCTTGCCTGCCTTATCTTGGCTAGCCTTGCCTTGCCTTGCCTTGCCCTGCCTTGCCTTGTCTTGGCTAGCCTTGCCTTGGATAGCCTTGCCTTGCCTTAGCTAGCCTTTCCTTGCCTTGCCTTGCCTTGCCCTGCCTTGCCTTGCCCTGCCTTGCCTTGCCTTGCCTTGTTAGCCTTGCCTTGCCTTGCCTTGCCTTGCCTTAGCTAGCCTTTCCTTGCCTTGCCTTGCCTTGCCCTGCCTTGCCTTGCCTTGCCTTGTTAGCCTTGCCTTGCCTTGCCTTGCCTTGTCTTGGCTAGCCTTGCCCTGCCCTGCCTTGCCTTGCCTTGCCTTGCCTTGCCTTGCCTTGTCTTGGCTAGCCTTGCCTTGCCTTGCCTTGTGCCCTGCCTTGCCTTGTCTTGGCTAGCCTTGCCTTGCATTGTCTTGGCTAGCCTTGCCTTGCCCTGCCTTGTCTTGGCTAGCCTTGCCTTGCCTTGCCTTGCCTTGCCCTGCCTTGTCTTGGCTAGCCTTGCCTTGCCTTGCCCTGCCCTGCCTTGCCCTCCCTTCCCTTGCCTTGCCTTGCCTTGCCCTGCCTTGTCTTGGCTAGCCTTGCCTTGCCTTGCCCTGCCCTGCCTTGCCTTCCCTTGCCTTGCCTTGCCTTGCCTTGTCTTGGCTAGCCTTGCCTTGCCTTGCCCTGCCTTGCCCTGCCTTGTCTTGGCTAGCCTTGCCTTGCCTTGCCCTGCCTTGCCTTGTCTTGGCTAGCCTTATCTTGCCTAGCCTTGCCTTGCCCTGCCTTGTCTTGGCTAGCCTTGCCTTGCCTTGCCCTGCCTTGTCTTGGCTAACCTAGCCTTGCCTTGCTTCGCCTTGCCTTGTCTTGGCTAGCCTTATCTTGCCTAGCCTTGCCTTGCCCTGCCTTGTCTTGGGTAGCTTTGCCTTGCCTTGCCCTGCCTTGTCTTGGCTAGCCTTATCTTGTTTAGCCTTGCCTTGCCTAGCCTTGCCTTGTATTGCCGTATCTTGTCTAGCCTTGCCTTGTATTGCCTTATTTTGTCTGGCCTTGCCTTGTCTAGCCTTGCCTTGTATTGCCTTATCTTGTGTAGCCTTGCCTTGTCTAGCCTTGCCTTGCCTTATCTTGTCTAGCCTTGCCTTGTATTGCCTTATCTTGTCTAGCCTTGCCTTGTCTAGCCTTGCCTTGTCTAGCCTCACCAAGCCTTGCCTTGCCATGCCTCACCTAGCCTAGCCTTGCCTTGTCTATCCTTGCCTCTCCTTACCTAGCCTGGCCTTGCCTAGCCTTGCCTTGCCTCGTTTTGTCTTGCCTCACCTTATATAGCCTTGTCTAGCCTTGCCCTGTCTTGCCTTGCCTTGTCTAGCCTTGCCTTGCCTTGCCTTGCCCTGTCTTGCCTTGCCTTGTCTAGCCTTGCCCTGTCCCGCCTGGATGGACCACTTAAAAGGCTGGAATAAACCACTTTGAGCTGTTTGAAAACCCGTAATAGCTGGTTTGCATATTTTGAAAGATTGAACTAACAGATTCTGGGAGCAGACGATGAAAGACGCGTGCTTTCTAGTGATTAAACGCGCAGTGTGTGGCACACGCTTTTGCGCGGAACAAGTTTTTTTTTTTTTTTTTTTTTTTTTTTGCCGGCTGTGAACAGGCGTTGCGTCGACTGTTGTTCAGCTGGCTGTCCTGTCATCTGTGTTGACCTTGAAAAGCTTCACCATCTCTCTCTGCTTTGACATTGCCCTCTAACGCCCACACCCTCCTCTTCCGTCCGATTGTCTCCCCTTCTTACTTACCTCTCCCCTGCCTCCTTCCCCTCTCCCTCTCACAACAACCCCCCCACCTCCTCCCCTCTGCCTCTTCCTGTTCTCCCCCTTTTTCTTCCATCTTCAGTCCCTGCGGTTTGGGAAGGAGAGTTCCAGAAGGTGAGGTTGATGTGTTGACAGTACAGACTCTGCACAGGTCCTTCATGCAGGAGAGGCTCTGTCGTTCCACGCTGTCTTCCTCGCTGACTGCCGGGTTCTTCTCCGGAGTCTTCAGTCCAGCCAGGCAGACCAGACCCTTCAGCGACATCAGAGGGGAGCTTCACACACTGGGCTCATCTCCGGAGTCTTCAGTCCAGGCAGGCAGACCAGGTCCTTCAGGACATCAGAAGGGAGCTCCACACACTGGGCTCATCTCCGGAGTCTTCAGTCCAGCCAGGCAGACCAGACCCTTCAGGACATCAGAAGGGAGCTTTCACACACTGGGCTCATCTCCGGAGTCTTCAGTCCACCAGGCAGACCAGATCCTTCAGGACATTAGAAGGGAGCTCCACACACTGGGTTCTTCTCCGGAGTCTTCAGTCCAGCCAGGGAGACCAGACCTTCAGGACATCAGAAGGGAGCTTCACACACTGGCTCCAAAATAAACCCGGTGTGCAGTGAATCCCCCTCCCACTGTGTTTTGACGGGGGAATGGGGAAGCGGACAGACTCTCCAAGCTAGGCAGCAAACAGGATCAAACTGCCACTAGATACCCGAAGGAAAAGTCATGAGCCTCCTTAAAAACCACTTCAAAAACACGGGAGACAGCGTCTGCAGGTAAGACTGGAGGAAAATGGCATCGACCAGCTGGAAAGGGACAGCAACAAGTCACCATCTTCAGACTGGAAAGATGACATTGTCAGCTCCTCTCCCGTCCACACAGGCTGAAGAATTCCACACAGACAGGCGCTCATTGTGGCACTGGTCCACACAGGCTGAAGAATTCCACACAGACAGGTGCTCACTGTGGCACTGGTCCACACAGGCTGAAGAATTCCACACAGACAGGTGCTCAGCGTGGCACTGGTCCACACAGGCTGAAGAATTCCACACAGACAGGTGCTCAGCGTGGCACTGGTCCACACAGGCTGAAGAATTCCACACAGACAGGTGCTCACTGGCACTGGTCCACACAGGCTGAAGAATTCCATACAGACAGGTGCTCAGCGTGGCACTGGTCCACAGGCGCAGGCCCAATGCTCCAGTTCTGTCCCACCTTGGACACCCTGCGATAGGACAGGTGGCCCTGTGGACCTGAGGGAGAGGCTGTGGGCACCCATAACGTTGCTGAGGCTGACGGCTGATTTCACCCAGAGCACCGGACTACCAACTTAGCATTGCCGGGAACGCTGAAGAAGAAGAAGAAGAAGAAGAAGAAGAAAGAAGAAGAAGAAGAAGAAGAAGAAAAGACGACGACGACGACGACGACGACGACGACGACGACGACGAAGAAGAAGAAGAAGAAGAAGAAGAAGAAGAAGACAGTACATAAGGTAAAGCAACTTTGTAAAGAGGCTGAGAACTAATGTCTATGTCAATATCTGGAAGCAATACATTTTTTGTAAATCGCAGGTACGGAAGAATTATAGCGTGTAAAGGAGTTACCTGATTAAAACAGCTGTGATTCTCATGGAAAAGTGGAAAAAAAGAGGGAAAAGACTTATCATCCTAGGATCAGTACTATCTTTGTAGAGTTAACAGCTATTTCTCCTGTTTTCCTGAAGATAATAACTTTTCCCTGTTTTTTTTTTCCAGAGGATCACAATTATTTTTTCTTTTTCCTTGGGATGATAAATGTTTCCCTTGTTTCCCTGAGAAAAGCCGGTATTGTTGTGACGAAAACGGCGTTTACAGGGATCACCGTCCACCATGACAAGTTCAAATGAAGTGGGCAAAAAGGGAAAATGGTTGCCATCCCCAGGAGCCTACCTTCGTTGTGTACCTTAAGGATAAGAACTGTTTTCGCCGAGAAAATAAGGGAAACTGTTTTGATTCTGAAGGATAACGCCATGATAACTTTTTTTTGGGGGAAAACCCAGGGAAAACACTCGTGACTCTAAAGAAAAATAGGGAAAATAGCTATTAAACAGGAAGAAACAGTCCTGATCCTCAGGGAGAAAAGCTTAACCCCGTGTTCCAGAAGAATGATAACTGCTTTCCTGGGAAAAGAGCTATAATCCGGCATATGAGGCCAGTGTGCTCCCATACGTGGGCTAATTTGGTAACAGACAGGTGTGCTGTGATCTGTAGAATATCAACAGAAGTCAGTGACAAATGTCTGTTATTAGGATGTCTCTATTGCTAACGAGAAAGAAGCTCGAAATAGCGCAGATTTTTGCCTAGTTCGAACACATTTTGGACAGTTTGTAAAGGGAAACAAAATAGGCATGGGCTGAAAGAGTTACCTCCAGTGTATTTTGTGGTGTGTGTGTGTGTGTGTGTGTGTGTGTGTGTGTGTGTGTGTGTGGTGCGTGCGTGCGTGCGTGCGTGCGTGCGTGCGTGCGTGTGTGTGTGTGTGTGTGTGTGTGTGTGTGTGTGTGTGTGTGTGTTGTAAACTGCGTATTGAAAATACTGAACCTTGGACCTTTAAAACACTGTGAAGCTTCAGTATTTTGTGGGAAGATGATGCCTTGTAGACAGTCATCAGTTTGTAGGGAGTTATTTCACAGTGTTCCTGTCCAGTGGAAAGTGTGTAATAATGTTGCTAGATTCGATTCCGCACAACAATGCGCACCAAAATGGAATCGGTTCGCCCTTGAGACACGGTCCATCTGGTCTCCCAGTGTGGCTGAACTCAGCGGGCACGTTGTACGTGATGCTGCTGACAGACAAACGAACTAACAAACAACTGGACGCGCGTCCAACCACGACCTCCTTGACGGAGGGAAGGCGTGGCTTCACAGTTCATACGGAAGGTCAGGGGACAGAGATCCCACCTCCTTCCCTCTCCCGGCAACCCTTCGCTGACTTTACGGGCTCTCCCTTCTCCCAACCCCCAAGAGAGAGAGAGAGAGAGAGAGAGAGAGAGAGAGAGAGAGAGAGAGAGAGGTAGAAAAAAAAAATTTCCCCACCTACCCACCGCGTACAGACACCTACTCGCTCCCATCTCCCATCCATTCTTCTCGTCTCTCCTCCA
>CM065747.1:40745927-40820927 GCA_033310375.1 Conus canariensis | reverse complement strand
GGGTACAGTGGGGTGCAGGGTTGTGTATTCAGGGTACAGTGGGGTGTAGGGTTGTGCCACTCAGGGTACAGTGGGGGTAGGGTTGTGTATTCAGGGTACAGTGGGGTGCAGGGTTGTGCCCTCGGGTACAGTGGGGTGTAGGGTTGTGCCCTCAGGGTAGAGTGGGGTGCAAGGTTGTGGTACTCAGGGTACAGTGGGGTGTAGGGTTGTGCCCTCAGGGTACAGTGGGGTGCAGGGTTGTGGTACTCAGGGTACAGTGGGGTGTAGGGTTGTGCCCTCAGGGTACAGTGGGGTGCAGGGTTGTGCCCTCAGGGTACAGTGGGATGTAGTGTTGTGCATTCAGGGTACAGTGGGGTGCAGGGTTATTCCCTCAGGGTACAGTGGGGTGTAGGGTTGTGGCACTCAGGGTACAGTGGGGTGTAGGGTTGTGGCACTCAGGATACAGTGGGGTGCAGGTTTTGCCCTCAGGGTACAGTGGGGTGCAGGGTTGTGCCACTCAGGGTACAGTGGTGTGTAGGGTTGTGCATTCAGGGTACAGTGGGGTGTAGGGTTGTGCATTCAGGGTACAGTGGGGTGTAGGGTTTTGCCCTCAGGGTACAGTGGGGTGTAGGGTTGTGGCACTCAGGGTACAGTGGGGTGCAGGGTTGTGCCCTCAGGGTACAGTGGGGTGCAGGGTTGTGCCACTCAGGGTACAGTGGGGTGAAGGGTTGGGCCCTCAGGGTACAGTGGGGTGTAGGATTGTGCCCTCAGGGTACAGCGGGGTGTAGGGTTGTGCCCTCAGGGTACAGTGGGATACAGGGTTGTGTATTCAGGATACAGAGGGGTGTAGGGTTGTGTATTCAGGGTACAGAGGGGTGTAGGGTTGTGTATTCAGGGTACAGAGGGGTGCAGAGTTGTGTATTCAGTGTACAGAGGGGTGTAGGGTTGTGTATTCAGGGTACAGAGGGGTGCAGGGTTGTGTATTCAGGGTACAGAGGGGTGTAGGGTTGTGTATTCAGGGTACAGAGGGTGTAGGGTTGTGGCACTCAGGGTAGAGTGAGGTGTAGGGTTGTGGCACTCAGGGTAGAGTGGCGTGTAGGGTTGTGGCACTCAGGGTACAGAGGGGTGTAGGGTTGTGTATTCAGGGTACAGAGGGGTGTAGGGTTGTGCCCTCAGGGTACAGAGGGGTGTAGGGTTGTGTATTCAGGGTACAGTGGGTGCAGGGTTGTGCCCTCAGGGTACAGAGGGGTGTAGGGTTGTGTATTCAGGGTACAGAGGGGTGTAGGGTTGTGCCCTCAGGGTACAGAGGGTGTAGGGTTTGTGGTATTCAGGGTACAGAGGGGTGTAGGGTTGTGTATTCAGGGTACAGAGGGGTACAGGGTTACGGCACTCAGGGTACAGTGGGTGCAGGGTTGTGCCCTCAGGGTACAGAGGGGTGCAGGATTGTGTATTCAGGGTACAGTGGGGTACAGGGTTGCGCCCTCAGGGACAGAGGGGTGCAGGGTTGTGTATTCAGGGTACAGTGAGGTACAGGGTTGTGTATTCAGGGTACAGAGGGGTACAGGGTTGTGTATTCAGGGTACAGAGGGGTACAGGGTTGTGTATTCAGGGTACAGAGGGGTACAGGGTTGTGTATTCAGGGTACAGAGGGGTACAGGTTGTGTATTCAGGGTAAAGAGGGGTGTAGGGCTGTGTATTCAGGGTACAGAGTGGTACAGGGTTACGGCACTCAGAGTACAATGGGGTGCAGGGTTGTGGCCCTCAGGGTATAGTGGGGGCAGGGTTGTGTATTCAGGGTACAGTGGGTGCAGAGTAGTACCCTCAGGGTATAGTGGTGTGCAGAGTAGTACCCTCAGGGTACAGTGGGGTGCAGGGTTGTGGCCCTCAGGGTATAGTGGGGGCAGGGTTGTGTATTCAGGGTACAGTGGGTGCAGAGTAGTACCCTCAGCGTACAGTGGAGTGCAGAGTAGTACCCTCAGGGTACAGTGGGGTGCAGGGTTGTGTATTCAGGGTAGAGTGGGGTGCAGGGTTGTGCACTCAGGGTACAGTGGGGTGCAGGGTTGTGCCCTCAGGGTACAGTGGGGTGTAAGGTTGTGATACTTAGGGTGCAGTGGGGTGCAGGGTTGTAACATTCAGGGTGCAGTGGGGTGCAGGGTTGTAACATTCAGGGTACCGCCTAGGAATGATGCGGTAAGCTGATCTAGATACCCTGAAAAACAGTTCGGCTTTCTCGTGAAATGTCATCTCCGACAGAAAACAGTCTGCTGACGGATACAGACTTCCTCACAAAAGAATCACCCAGAAAGCTTCTTTAAACAGTCTGCTGAAGGATATACACTTCCTCTCAAAATAATCACCCAGAAAGCTTCTTCAAAAAGTCTGCTTATGGATACAAATTTCCTCACAAAAGAATCACTCAGACAACTTCTTCCGTCAGTAGAGTGGTTTCTTTTGGAGTCGGTAATTCTGAATGTCTTTTAGGAATTCTGTTGGTCATTTTCTAATCCCTGTTGAAATTCTGTAGTTCCTGTAGTTCGGTAGTTCCTCACTCCTGTGGGAATTTCAGTTGGTAATTCCTTTATATTTGTAGGAATTTCATGGGTAATTTCTAACTGCTGCAAGAATTTTTGTAAATAAAGACATTCGAAACAAAACTGCGGCAGAGTTTCACGTCTGTATTGATTACAATCATAGTTTTGCTTCCTGCAATGTAGATCTAGAACTCATACACCCCTTGTGCACTACTGCTAATCCCAGCCTAAACTAAACCCACGGACAGTGCCAAATAAATCGCAAACGACGAGATAAACATCAAAGTGTGCCGGCTCCTGTCCAGTCTGGCACAATCTTCGCTTTAGACTTGCTTCAAAGTCCTTGGCAAAAATTAAAGAAGAATAAAATGATGTTGAAACCCGAGGTTGAGCCAGGGATGTTTTCGGATCTTCAGTCTAACACTCTCCCAACTGAGCTAATCCGGCTGACCAGAAGCACGGTGTTTTTAACCCATACAATGCCAGTGGCGAGGCGTGCTGTTGACTCCCTTAGTGTGACCCCGCCGCTGCGCTGCACAAGGTCGCGTTAAATGAGAAGCACGGTGTTTTTAACCCATACAATGCCAGTGGCGAGGCGTGCTGTTGACTCCCTTAGTGTGAGCCCGCCGCTGCGCTGCACAAGGTCGCGTTAAATGAGAAGCACGGTGTTTTTAACCCATACAATGCCAGTGGCGAGGCGTGCTGTTGACTCCCTTACTGTGACCCCGCCGCTGCGCTGCACAAGGTCGCGTTAAATGCGACTCATGTGATTTTCTGGCACAAAAGTCTTGATGTGCTCAGCAGGCTAACTAGTCATCACGCCAAATTTGGAGATCAGACGAAAACTGGGGGTTTGTACGACCAACATCAAAGACAGTCTGTACAGAACACACACACACACACACACACACACACACACACACACACACACACACAGAGAGAGAGAGAGAGAGAGAGAGAGAGAGAGAGAGAGAGAGAGAACGCGATTTCAGCATTAGAAATACTTTCTAACATCTAGTCCTTAAAGACAACCTTTGTCTTGTGTGCATTGACAATGCAGCGGATTTAAAACGGGAAAGAAGCTGCATCACATACTTCACTATCAATTTCCTCTCGGTTCGTCATCTCTGTCTCCTTTATCTATAAATATCATCAGTACTTAAATCCGGCTATGTGACTGGCGTAATTCTTCTGTAAGATTCCCTGTGATTGGTACGGAGAACCTTTGGTGTTCACTTGTTACCGTATTCTGGAAATAGCGGAAGTGGGGCGGGCGGGCGGGGGGGGGGGGGGGGGGGGGGGGGGGGGGGGAGGCGTTCTACCATTTGCTCCTTTGTGCCTGCTATCTGCTCACTTGTCGGCGAACTGATGTGTGGGACAGTGTGAGCAGTTGCCGATGGTGTTGCTAATGACGAGGGAATTGCCCATACACGCCCCGACGCGTCTTGTGTTGATCTCTCTCTGGCCTCCTGAAGACGTAAGTTTCATAATATATATATATATATATATATATATATATATATATATATATATATATAGAGAGAGAGAGAGAGAGAGAGAGAGAGAGAGAGAGAGAAAGATTTCCTTTCGGAGTCTCTCCATTCCCCCTCCTACCCACTCCTTACGTCCTGCCACGTCCTTTTTTCCCCTACCCTCGACTCTTTCCGCCTCTCGTAAACAGGACTTGCCTTCATTTTGAATTGATCATGGACGTCAGGTTGGTTGACGGTGACCAACTAAAATATACGAAAGAAACGACTAAGTCCGAAAGCGACAATTTTTTTACATTTACTCTCGTATACTCTCCAGCATGCAATACGGAAAAGCAACTTTCTCCAATCAGCATATCCGTGGGTACTTGCTAGCTTAAGAAAGTTGCTCTTCGTGTATTAAGCAGAAGAGTACCTGGGAGTAAATGTGGATATTGCCCACAAAGCAACTCTGACTAATAACACAAATGATACAAATAACAAATTCTCAAGTTTTCCCCTCTTCCACCTAAAGTTTCGTAGGCGTTGCTAAAATCTAATTGCGTTTCATTTTAGACCTTTTTTTTTTTTTTTTTTTAAAGAGTCGTCTCGATGAGTTACACATCATCGAGGTTTCCTTTATTCCCCGTTTTCCAGTGGTCACTGAAACAGGATAATGGATGTATGACGTGTAAGCAGAACCAACAGAGGTAGCAGTGAAACGTTTACTCTGTTGCCTCACCGCCCCCCTCCCCCCCCCCCCCATTGTCCCTCCTCTCCACCGCTTTCCTTTCTCCCTCCCTGTTCATTATACATGACCCGGCAACAGGAAAGGGATCATCGTTTCCTTTGGTACCCCTTTTTCTGAACTAAGATACCCGTTCGTCGAATCTCGGGAACAGGTTGGCTGCAGAGAATGTTGAGAACGCTTTAATATCACATGGGGACACACACACACAATGCAATTAGATTTGAATAACCAGGGCTTCAAGATGTTGATGGAAAGTTTCTCTTTCACAGGAGGAGGTATACAACGACACCCACGTCATGAGGGCATTGCTTTGATTTATACAGGAGTGGCTGTGAGCGGCTCTTAATTCATTCAGTTTCAAATCAATCTTATACAACCCGCCTTGGCTTAAGGCTGTGTCAGACCAACTGACATAGGCTAGAACACCAAGGCTACATCAAAATGATGTTATGCTCAACATAGTTATGTGGGGTTTGTCTTAAGTTGTGACAAGCTCCTAGCATAACATTATCAGTTTCCGACATCCCCCGAAGTCGGAGTGTGGCTGCCCATGTGGCGGGGTAATCAAAAACGGTCACACACGTAATGTTCTCATCCCCAGCTGATGCATTTTTTACCATAGTGTTCAAGTACTTCGGCTGTTTGGATGATCCCTGGAGTCTTTTAGCCAGGGTACAACAACAACAACAACAAGCTTATACAAAAGATTACCTGGACGTTTTTTTTTCTCATCTCCCCCCCCCCCCCCCCACCTGCCAAACCCATTCAAACACACGCACAAACACGCGCGTGGGCGCACACACACACACACACACACACACACACACACACACACAACACACACGCACGCGCGCGCGCGCGAAAAAAAAAAAACCCACAGACATGCGCTCACGAGCGCGCGCACATACCCACACACACGCGCGCGCGCGGCAAACGAGTTTTAGAGGCCCACCATACAACACTCGCCTTCCAGCGTAAAATCTTCGTCACCATTTCATTCGGTGAAAAGATCACAGTTAACGTCCGTCAAAGGCGGAAGAACCGAACAAACACGGGGCTGTATCCCCATTTCACCCCGGTACCAGTGGCACTCTGTGGACGGAGAGAAGCTCAAGGAATCATTCAGAAAACTTCTGGTCAACACATTTCCTTCTCTTTACGGGGGGTAAATGTGGACACAGCCAACAAAGGTTGCTATGCTTCAGCCAATTTGGTTTGAAGAGTCGACGGAAAAACACGCACCTCTCTCTTTGAAAGGGAAATAGCAAAGTTGGCTTTTGAATTGAAGGCCCTTGAACTCCCACTTCCCATCCCTTTGTCTCCCCCTCCTCCCCTCCTCTTCATCCCAATACCCCTCCTCCCTCCAGATGAGGGGATGTGGGGAAGAGGGTGTGTGTGTGTGTGTGTGTGTGTGTGTGTGTGTGTGTGTGTGTGTAGATAGATATAGCTATACACACACATGTGGTTAGAATATAAAGATGTAATGGCAAAACCATTTCGTTAGTTGTACATATGATGTTGTGTACTCGAATGTACCCCCACTGGGATTGAAAATATGTATGTAAATGTAATGTGCTCAGCCTGTTCTGGATGGCCTGATCCCAGATGTTCTCATTAAGTTTATGTATCAGGGTAACAATGTAATGTGCTCAGCCTGTCCTGGATGGACTGATCCCAGATGTTATTAATTTCATGTATCAGGGTAACAATGTAATGTGCTCAGGCTGTTCTGGATGGCCTAATCCCAGATGTTATCAAGTTCAGGTATCAGGGTAACAGTGTAATGTGCTCAGCCTGTCCTGGATGGACTAATATCAGATGTTATCATTAATTTCATGTATCAGGGTAACAATGTAATGTGCTCAGCCTGTCCTGGATGGACTAATCCCAGATGTTATTAATTTCATGTATCAGGGTAACAATGTAATGTGCTCAGCCTGTCCTGGATGGACTGATCCCAGATGTTACCATTAATTTTATGTATCAGGGTAACAATGTAATGTGCTCAGCCTGTTCTGGATGGCCTGATCCTAGATGTTATCATTAAGTTCATGTATCAGGGTAACAATGCAATGTGCTCAGCCTGTTCTGGATGGACTGATCCCAGATGTTATCATTAAGTTCAGGTATCAGGGTAACAAACGGGTAGCTTAGGTGAAGAGTGTGGGATGGGGCAGGGAGAGGGGAAGGGTGGAGGGAAAGAACACACATGGTGACGTGAGAACCCCGTATTTGGCCATTTACACCGCCCTCCTTTCTCTCCCTATTCTCTCTCTCTTCTCTCTCTCTCTCTCTCTCTCTCTCTCTCTCTCTCTCTCTCTCTCTCTCTCTCTCTCTCCTCTGTCTCTGTCCATTCTGTCTGTCTGTCTGTCTGTCTCCATTTCTGTCTGTCTGTCTGTCTGTCTCTCCTCTCTTCTGTCTTGTAAGATGGTATTGGGGTGGTGTGTGGTGTGTGTGTGTGTGTGTGTGTGTGCGGCGCGCGTGCGTGCGTGCGTGCGTGCTTGCTGGGCGGTGTGTGGTGTGGCTGTGTGTGACAGTGTCGTGCGTTACGTGCGTGCGTGCTTGTTGCATGACACGGGCAGTGGGATGCGCCAGGGTGAACAGTTCACAACGTTTACGTGTCTTTCTATGTTTGCTTATACCACTGTCAGTTGTAGTGTAAGCTAGACCGATTCGTTGCGATTTAATAACGTGTATGCACATGTGTCAGGTACTGAGAGGAAGACAAGGGCCGATTAATTGGTTTAAAAATGTAATGACATGTTGTGTGTTCATTTTATCTTGTGAACGTGTATGTGTTATGTATGTATGTATGTATGAATGTATGTATGTATGTATGTATGTATGTATGTATGTATGAATGTATGTATGTATGTATGTATGTATGTATGTATGTATGATGTATGTATGTATGTATGTAATGTATGAATGTATGTATGTATGAATGTATGAATGTATGTATGTATGTATGTATGAATGTATGAATGTATGTATGAATGTATGAATGTATGAATGTATGTATGTATGAATGTATGTATGTATGTATGTATGAATGTATGTATGTAATGTAATATAATGTGTGTGTGTGCGTGCGTGCGTGTGTGTACGTGTGTGTACGTGTGTGTGCATATGTGCGTGCCCATGCGTGCGTGCGCGTGTGTGTGCGTGCGTGTATGTGTGTGTGTGTGTGTGTGTGTGTGTGTGTGCGAGCGCGCGCGCGCCAATTTATGACAGAAAAAAAGGTCTGTGGGATTGGGGAAGGGGAATGAATGGGTGGAGGAAATAGGCGGAGGTCAGACAGCGGGTGGTGTGAAGGGGGGGGGGGGGGGGGGGTGTAGGTAGGTGCAGCAAGACTTTTCCACGAGGAAAGGAGGGGAGAGAACTAGTAAATAGGCTGAAGCCGGTTTCGCTGTTGCTCCGCCGGCTTACCAGAATGCCTATTTACTAGTTCTCTAATAGTAAACACTTTACAAACATACATAATGTGTAGGATTGTCTGTTTTTAATACTAATTTACAAAACTTTTGAGACTTCAGTTTTTGCTTAATCCTTCGTTTTTCTTGATCGTCTTCAATAACATCATTTTCCCGCATACATTCATCAAATGCGTCTCTATCTTTCATGTGAAATAAAACTACGGTCTTTAATTGTTCTCTAAAGTCTTTTAAAACTGAGTTATATTTCTGACATAAAATCCACACACTTATTTTAGCATGTCTTCCACTGAAAGCCAGTTTTGACAAAGTGTTTCTTTTTTTAACTATGTCTCTTTCTGCCGAACAGTCATCTATAATAAATAATGTCTGAGTTCCTTCAAACTGTCTAAAGAAATGTTCTAAGCACTCGCTAAGTTTATTGCTGGGATCAATCAAATAGATTTCATCATCCGTCCATATAAACCTTCTGTCGTGATATGCTTTGTTCCATTTGAGTGTTGGACAGAAAATTACAATATGATCAAAATTATAACTATAAACTGTTTGTAATAGGTCGAGGACAAATATTGTTTTTCCACAACCAGTCTGTCCACAAATCAATGAACAATGAGGGGTTTTTGTCATAAAGTTTAACATCGGCATTGACTCCAAGGTCGTCTGCTCCATAGTTTTAAAACAGAATTTAATCTAATCCAGTTATTGTTTTTATCATACTCTCTGTCAAAACTTGTTTAGTATAATAAAAACCTATAAGGCCCAAATGTGTAGATTAATCCAGTTCAGTTCTGTAAGATCGTTTCTATTTAGACTAATATCAATTTTGTTGCTTGTTGTTATGACCTTAATATCCTCGCCATTGTAAAGAACGACGACAGTAACTTTAAGTTTGTCAACGTCTAAGTTTTGCCAGCTAATAAGAATTCCTTTCATAAGATTGTCACTGACTCCCAGAGCTCCATTTCTCGCCTCATCTTTTAAGACAGAAATTTTAAATATCATTGTGAACGTGTCTCCTAATTTTGTGCGTGGAATGAACTGTAATTTTGTAGAAGCTTTCTTTAAAACCGGTTCTCTTCTGTGGAGGATGTACTGTTTGTCCCCAAACGGCTTTATTTCGATCTCTTTCCGACTGTTGTCCTCTGGCATAAGACTTACATGTAAAGGGCCAGAGTTCAATGCTTTTCTGAAACTTTTTTGACGGTCAAAAAATGTAAATGGGCTTAAGAATTCAAATTTTATGTCCCATTCTAAATATGGTTCTAAGTGCCATTTGTTGTCAGTTTTTCGAACTATTTTATATTCATACTGACCTGTATTATTTGCTTCTACATTGCGTAGTTGTTCTAGTTTAGGAAACCTTTTGTTGTCAACCTCTTTGCGTTTATAATAACCATCTTTAGTGTACTCAAACCCATATAAAGTGCCTATCTCACCGTTCTGTTCAAAGTCCTCAACGTCTGCAAGGTCTTTTAATTCTAAAGTTACACACCTCTCAGGCGCTAATGTAACTCCTGATTCTTCTGGCCCACGAGACATTATTTTTTAGTACACCTTATTATTTTATTTCTAAAACAATGTGCAGGTTATCACATTTCACGACTTTTCCTGTTTTATCTGTGATCTTTATATTAAATGATCTGACCCTCCCACAAGCTAATCTTTTAAACTGTAAATTAGGGAATTGTATAATTTCATAATCGCAATATGCAGCTTTTCCTGACGGAAGAGCTCTTAAAACAGTTGAGGGCCTTCCATCATATAAGTTTTCATCAGTGCTCAGCTCGTCCAAATGAACATAGAGTAATGAATGTAATGCAAGATCGAGCGGATATTCTCCCTCATAAGTAGTTTCGTCTGGTGCAACTCTAAAACCATAAATGGCTTTATCGCCAGTTGCAAAGCCTAACATTTTAGCTAGCTCTCCATCAAAATAGTAACCTACTTCTTCTTCTTCAGGTTTGAATGTCAACATTATTTTCAAATTTGCATTGTTAAGTTTGAGAGTAATGTTGAAGTTACTCATTGCTTCTTTTAGCGAGCAAAACCCGTAATAACCATCAGGTATGGTTAACTGGCTAAGTTTCCACTATTGTCAAATTTTTTAATCTTATTATTCTCCTTGGGTTCAGTTATATTAAACCATACGACTTTGTAAAAAATTTCATGGAGTGCGACCCTTTGACCCCCGCATTCGTTATCAATAGCATATTCTAAAAACGAAGGACTGTCTTGAGTTGTTATTGTTACAAACATTTTTAAAACAAATTTAAAAATGAGTGCATTCAAATATACTAATGCAAAATATTCTGTCGGGCCGCACTACAATCTT
Organism: Conus canariensis; assembly: GCA_033310375.1. Lineage (NCBI taxonomy): Eukaryota > Metazoa > Mollusca > Gastropoda > Neogastropoda > Conidae > Conus > Conus canariensis. The sequence continues at coordinate 40,810,431 of CM065747.1, read as the reverse complement.
AAAAATATAACAACTGACACCCTTGGCATTTCTGTGACTCAGTCTGACGCCTTTCAGGTAAAGGTTAGTACTCCATTAAACAGATATCTTAACCCTCCTATTAAAAACGACTACATCCCGAAAGTGTGGTTCAGTCATCCGATGCAGTTTTATCAGAACCAGTTAAACTTTGCTGTGTTTTGTGCTTCAACTGGGTGTGGAGTGTCGTATGCTGATCATTTAAATCATCCTGATCCTTTGGTGAGGTCAGTGTATAGATTTCATTTTTATTACATCTTCAGACGTATTTTATCTGAACTGCAAGCGCCATTACCAAATGACAAAACGTTTAATCCATTCAGCAACAGAATAGATTACAAGGCTTTTGAAAGGATCTGTAACGAATTTGATATTGACCCAAAGACAGACTTTAGACAAAAGTTGGATCTTAATCATGGTTTAGGCACCCTTTATTTTTGGGGCGTGCACAGAAAGTATAACTATGATTACAATCCTCCTTACACATCTTTCTCTTCAGGCACAACTGTTCACCTCGGGTCCATAGAGCAAGAGCATAAAACAGCATGGACAACATTTATTTTGGATACTTCTAAGGGTCTAACTAGAGCGGGAATAGAACGAATAAACGACTCTATTCGTACTTATGTTTGGTGTTTGCTAGGTTCGCAAGCACAAACGAGATCAAACATAATTGATCCTTCTACTGGCTTTGACGCCCAAAAACAGTATTTAGCAAATTTAGAGGATTCTATTAATTCTGCAATTGATTTGCCTTCAAGTATTAAAAGGTACCAAATGTTTTGCAATACGCAAGATCGAAAGTAGACTTTGCTGTTGGCACTGGTTTATACATGCTGCCTTCTGACCTCAGACTCCAGATAGGAACAATAATAAACTACAATAATGAAATCCTTGTGGCTGGCAATGAAGAGAAGGTCGGAAAAAACGACATAAATTCTAAGCCAGCAATAGCAATAAAAAAAGAAGTCCCCTCAAAACCCCATCCAATCCCCGCGGCCTAAAGCCCAAAGGCCATTGAAGACGCGGACTTTGTTCGTGATGACCATGAATATGAAAAGACGGCACTTGTTATTGGATTAACTGCCCTAGGATTACTTGGTCTTTATCTTACTAAAAATTAACCCAACTATTAAGACAACTAATGTCCATAAGTGCTCAGCCATAAAGCCAACTACTTTACTTGAGGCAGACAAAAGCCAGCTAACGATCCCCCTATTATACCAGGCAAAGAATCTATTGCCTTACTGGCTAATTTTTTTAGTAAGTTTGCAAGGTGATTGAGTTGTTTTTTTACCCATGATTTATCTGACGACGGAGTTGGCGGGCCTGGTGGCACTGCCCCCCCACCACCGCCGCCTGTAATAGCTAACACCAGTGTACTTATTGCAAATCCTAAGCTGTTATAACACTTGCTAATGTGACGCCTTGCTCTCTAAACAGTGTTTTTATTCGTTCTGCTAACGTTGTGTCTTCATATAAAATTCTTTGGATAGTTTCTCTTATTCTGCTCACTTGAGTTCGTAATTGTTCTCGGTTAGTAGACAACACTTCTAGTCTTGCTGATCTCTCTTGTTCAAGATCTTTTAGTCTTTGTGTTATTCTTTCTTTAACACCAGACCCTAAGTTGTGGTCATTAGCCTCAACTAGTTTTTCTTTTTCTCTTTTTATATGCTCATCTAGTTCACCCAGTTTTGCTAAATTGTTTGTTAACTCACCCCTGATGCTTCTTAAAGCATGATCAAGGGCCGTTATTTCTCTCATAGGTAGCGGCGGATCGTGCATAGTTTTTAATACTGTTTCTTCTGAAAAACTGGTTTCTGCTTGTATTATTTCGTCTGCTGTTGGGCTTAAATCTTTAAGGGGCATGTTTTGAATTTGGTTTTCTGTTGGGAGTTTCTGTAGTGTGTTTTGAAGTTTAGCAACTGCTTCCCTATCTAATTTTGGTTTAGTAATGTCAAGGTGCTCTTGATCGCGCACACTGAGTCTTTGTCTAATTGTACTCTTAGCTAAAAACTTTGATGGGTTTGGTTTAGTTGTAAGCTGAACAAGTTGTCCTTGCTCGTTTTTAAAAAACAAATGGTCATCTTTTACTTCAAAATCATCAGGGACTAAAACTTCGGGGGGTTCTTGACCTAAACTTTGATAAAATGATTTGACCTTACTTTCTATTAATTCATGCCGCAATGAGGTCAATGAGCGATGCCGTGTCAAAGGGGACATTTCACTCATGTCGTTTCTAGGACCAGGAACACCATAATCACCATAATCTTCCATGTTTTAAAAATAATTAACTTTTTATTTTGTTTTATAAAAAAAATGTCACAAGCATATGGCTCAATTCTTGACCCGCATAGAAGACTGAAAGAGCCCTTTGGCGTGAAGGGAAATAAACAGAATATTATTGTTCCAAATAATCCATCTACTATTGATTCAGATCAAATTCTTACTGTTAAATTTCCAGACCTAGGGGCAGATGAAGTGATTGTGCCGGGATCTGCCCGACTTACTTACAAAATAGATCTTGAATCAGCAACAGACGCAAACAGGACAGTTGTACAGAATCTGGGACGGGCAATCGTTAAGAAAATTTCTATAAAACTTGAGGGGCAAGAAATATTTTCTTTACACAATGCAGACATATTTCTAATCTATTCTGATCTATGGCTAACCGATAATGAAAGGGCCGATCTTGCGTTTCAAGGAATCGAAAATAACGAAGCACTAAAACACAGAATAGACGCCGCAGATGCTGAAGATGGTAACAAGTATGAAGCTGTAAGTTATGCGTTTGGAAATCGCTTTTCTATACCCTTGGATTTTGAGTTGTTAAAAGCGCATGCGCCATACTTTCAAGGAGCATTAAAAGACAGATTGTCATATGAACTAACTTTTAATGAATACAAACGTGTCATTAAATCTACAGACTCTGAAGCAAAGTACAGCATTTTTGACATCTCGTTAGAGTTTGACGTTGTTAGCAACCCTAACTTAGCAAGGCTGATTGAGCAACAATATCAGTCAAAATTAGCAATATATTACGAAAGAGTGATTCATCATTCAAAATATCCTAAAAGCAGAGCAGACACTATATGGAATTTTAGTTTTAGCGCCGCAGCACGATCCCTTAAAGGTATTTTATTGCTGTGTGAAGATGAAAACCCATTCAAAAGACAAAGTGAAAAGTTTATCAATCCTAAAATAACGAAAGTACAATGTTCAATTGAGGGTAGTCCTAACCAAGTCTACAGTAGCGGGCTTAAACCTTATCATCATTTTGATGAAATAAGAAAATTGTTTGGAGGCGGGAGGTCTAGAAGTCCAACAGTAGACCTTGTGTCTAAAGATCTACACCTTCACAGTGTTAGACTTGATGAATATTTAACAACGAAATACGGTTTATGGATTGACCTAAGGTCAACAGAGGATAATCAGTTGCATGGGAGTAGGAGAACAGTTAAAGACGTAATAAACATTCAAATTGATAAAGAAAAAGAGAGTGATAAACCACTTAATGTATATTTGTTTTTAATATATGATGCGCAGCTGAATATTCAAGATAACAGATTAAAAGATATCCAATACTAAATTATTTTTATTTTTAAAAAAGCATGTCTGTTCAGGTTTATCCAAAAGTGCCCAAAGAAGAGAACACTGTTGCTGTAGACATAAAAACTTTCAGATTAACCAACATTACACAAATGCAACAAAAACTAGAGCAGGACCTTTCAAAATACAGTAAAACCAAACGAAGGTATTCTGCTGCCTTTAATGCTGTTACATATGTTAATACTGGAGCATCGATCACTAGTGCTCTATCAGCAGGAACAAGTGTAGGTCTCTTAGCAACAGGCGTAGGTGCACCGGCAGCTTTACCTCTAGACGGTTTGTCTTTAACTCTTGGCCTGTGTTCATTAGCTGTAAGTGCTGTCAGCAAAAAAATAAAAGCTAAACTCCAAAAGCACACAGCTATGGTTCAACTAATAACATCTAAACTTAGTTCCTTCAAACTGATAATTGATAAAGCACTTGCTGACTCAAACATCACGGATGAAGAATTTAGTCGCCTACAGGCTGATTTTGGGGACTACAAAAGACAAAAGTTTGATCTTCAAAGAAAGGCAAGGGCAACTTTTTCTCAACAGCCAGACACCGACCAGATAAAAAAGGAATGCTTAAAAAAAGTAAACGAAACATTAAACTCTGTTCTAAACAGCTCACATTAACAACCCCAAAGGGCGTTTATACTTTAGTTTATGAGTCCAAGCACAAAAAGACCGTTGATATTGATTCTGATTAAGTATTTTTTTTAATTTAAATAAATATGTTGAGTTAGAAAAGAAACTCAGCATGGATAAGATATAAGGCAGTTTTGACTCTTGGTTAGATGCAATGGAAGAGGAAGAGCGTTTGTCAAAAGCTTTAAATGAGGTCGTTTTAGAAGTTATTGATCCAACAAACGTACAGGCAAGCGTTGTACATGCTATTTCTCAAGTTCCAAGTAAACTAACAATAAACCCTCCAGTTAAAGTAAGGTTAGTTGTTTTAATCGACTATATAACAATAAACGAAGAAAATCTAGAAGTCTGGGTCTCAACTAAACAGCAGACTATTCTTTCTTCTAATGACTTAACACCCGGTTGGGCAGATCAACTTCTTACACAGTTTAAAGAAGCCTCTGAAGCAGCTAAAATGAGAGGCTCTGGTTGGTCAGAGGGTGAAGTCCTAGACATCAGATTAAGACAGGCTAAGTATGAGCCGATTGTAGGCAAGTCTTACATTCCACTGCCTCCAACATTAGTTGCAAAGAAAGCAGTTCTGAACATAAAGAATTCAGACGACAAATGTTTTATGTGGTGCGTTCTTGCTAGGCTGCATTTTTTACCAAAAAATGCAGAGAGAGTATCTAACTATTTACAGTGGGCCAATGATCTTAACTTTAACGGCCTTGAATTTCCTATGGCTGTAGACAAAATTGATCAGTTTGAAAAACAAAATCCACCAATAACTGTTAATGTCTACACATGGTCTGAAGAAACCAACCTTCTGCCAATTAGAGTGTCAAAGAACAGTCCAACAATAGGCGAACCAACCAAACACCATGTAGACTTACTCCTAATGCAAAGCCTTAATGGGTTGCACTACACTCTAATACGCACAATGAGTAGATTACTAGTGCATACTACAAAACAACATAGCAAACAAGAATTTTGTAGAAAATGTTTAACAAGAATTCCGTCTGTTCAAGCAGCGAGTGAACATGTAAAACATTGTCTTAGTCCAGTTGACTGCAATACAGAACTAATTATGCCAAGAGAAGGCAGTAAGGTTAGTTTTAAGAATTACAAAAAACTCCAGAGGTCACCATACGTTGTTTACGCAGACTTTGAATCGCTTATTGTTCCTTATGAAGGACCTGCTCCAAAACATTTACCAAAAACAGTTATAATGAATAATCACCAGATTTGTTCATTTGCCTTCATTGTTGTCAGGTCAGATGGTGAACATTCAAAGCCAGAATTATACAGAGGACCACATGCAGCAAAACATTTCTTAAACCGCATGCAAGAAGTTCGTAATGTCTGTTCTAATAATCTAGTCCTATCCGATCTTAAGATGACCCCTGAAGATCAAGATCGCTATGACTCAGCCACTCACTGTTGGATTTGTGGTTTAGAGCTAACACCTAAAAGTTTAAACCCAACAGTAAGAGATCATGATCACATTAGCGGAGAATTTAGAGGAGCAGCACATAACAATTGCAATCTTCAACTAAAGTTTGATCCTAGGACTTGGAGACTTCCTATATTCTTTCATAACTTGCGAGGTTACGACTCTCACCTTATAATGCAAGCAGTAACCAGCGCCTTTAGGGCGTCATGCATTGCGCAGTCATCAGAAAAGTACATGTGTTTCACTTTAAATAATTTATCTTTTTATGACTCTATGCAACACCTGATGGGTTCATTAGAATCACTGGCTATGTCCTTAAAGTCCTGCCCAATAACGGAAGAATATTTTGACCCAACGCTCGTTAGAAAGTGCCTTTATCCTTATGAGTACATGAACAGTTGGGAAAGGTTTGATAACCCAGCCCTTCCGCCTAAAGGTGCGTTCTTTAGTAGTCTTAGAGGAAAGGACATCAGTGATTCTGATTACCAGCATGCTCAAGATGCGTGGCAGAAATTAGAGTGTAAAACGATGGGAGACTATCATGATTCCTATTTAATGGCGGATGCCTGTTTGTTGGCGGATATCTTTGAAAATTACAGAAAGACCTGCATGAAACATTATAGTCTAGATCCTGCGCATTATATTTCTGCGCCTGGGATGAGTTGGGACGCTTTCTTAAAATATACAGGTGTACAGATTGATTTATTGTCTGACCTGCCAATGCTTCAGATGATTGAAACCGGATTGCGTGGCGGAATTAGTATGGTGTCTCACCATTACTGTAAAGCAAACAACAAATACTTGGACGACTATGATCCAAGTAAAAGGTCTAACTATCTCATGTATTTAGATGCAAACAATCTGTATGGTTGGGCTATGAGTCAATCACTTCCATTACGTAACTTTAAAATGTACACAGGACTCAAAGACATTCAAAAGTTTTTAAAATGGCTACCTACTCTAGAAGCTGATCGTAAAAGAGGTCTCATTCTAGAAGTTGATTTAGAATATCCTCATGACCTTCATGATTACCATAATGACTATCCATTAGCGGCAGAAACCCTAAAAGTGTCAATGACAGAACCGCCTAAATTTGCGCCTAATCTTCGTGACAAAAAAAATTATGTCTGTCATTACAGACTTCTCCAATTTTATTTAAGACATGGTTTAAAGTTAACAGCAGTTCATCGTATAATTGCATTTGATCAAGAACAGTTCATGAAACCATACATCATGAAGAATACTGATCTCAGAACTAAATCCGCAGATGCTTCAGAAAAAGACTTTTTCAAGTTGATGAACAACAGCTGTTTTGGAAAGACTATGGAGAATCCGCACAAGCGTAAAGATGTTAGATTGGTCACCAGAGAGAACGATGCAATTAAGCTGGTGTCAAAACCTAATTATCAGGACTTCAGAAGATTTCATGATCAGCTTTTTGGCATAATGATGAAAAAAAAGAAAGTCAAATTGGATAAGCCCGTTTTTATTGGGTTTACTGTTTTAGAGCTGTCAAAGCTTTTGATGTTAGAATTTCTTTATGACTACTTTAAACCCTTGTATCCTGAGTCCAGAGTTCTGTACACAGATACAGATTCCTTTGTAATCGACATCCCTACTGAAGATATCTATAAAGACATGGAATTAGAAGTAGCTAAAGGGCATGCTGGATGGTACGACACATCTGATTACCCTAAAGATTCGCCTTTGCATTCAACTGTTAACAAAAAGGTTTTAGGTAAGATGAAGGATGAATTATCTGGAGATGTGATCAAGGAGTTTGTTGGTTTGAGGTCGAAAATGTACAGTCTTTCAAGCCAAAAAAAAGTTGTTAAAAAAGCAAAGGGAATATCTCGTAGTGTTGTGCAATCAAGCATATCCCATGACAACTATAAAAAAGCATTGTTTGACAATAAGACTTTTCATCATGACAACGTAAAACTACGATCTAATCTACATGAGATCAACACAACTGTTGTAACAAAGAAGTCATTAGATAGAACAAACACAAAACGTGTGTTTGTTAATCCAGAGTTTTCATATGCAATCGGGCATTGGAAAACAGCATAATTACATACTTTCCGCGGGTTTATATTTTTCCTCAAATGTATCTAAAAGCTCAATCATATCAATATCCAATTCAGACAAAATTTTTCTCATGTTTGCTTGATGTGCACGAATTTTTTTTATTTTTTCAAGATATTCTTTATCCGTTATTCTGATAATCAAAATTTGGGATCGTAGGCGATCAGGATGCGTTGCCGTGTACCGATGAATCCGCTTAATTGTTTCCTTAATAGCTAAACACGTAACATATGATTCTTGTATTAATTCTAAGGCCTCTTTTTTTTATCATCATTTTAGTTTCATGTAAGATTTCTTCCTTTTGAGCTTCCATTTTAAACTCAAATATATTTACGTAAATTAATTAAGCGGAACTGTGTCTGGGGGGATTATTTGCAGTTCTTCCTTCACAAAAGATCTTCGAGGGGCTGGTCGTTTTGTTGTGTCAGTTTCTCGTAAATAATACACAGGCGGATTATATTTTCACAATTTTTTTTTATCTCATATGGATCAACACTCCAAACTGGATCTGTTGCCCTAATGCGAGTGTCCCCTTCTGCTTCTCCCGGTAAATAAAGGTATCTCACTTTCAAACCAAATGGTAATAGTTTGCTTGATGAAGACTCTCCTTCAACAACATTTATTTTTTGTTTTTTGATTGCTTGTACTGGTTTTAGACCTTTAAATTCTTCATTATTCATTGCACGTAGAACTGAGGGCAGTCTTTTTACCCATTCTGTGTTGCGAGAATTGTCAACCAGCTCTCTGTGATACTGGTAGGAAAAAAGCCTTTCAGATAACTGTTTGTTAAAGTTTTCAACCAAACCCTGTGATCTGTGAACACCCGGAATGCCTCTTTTAATGGTAACTCTATGTTTTAACAATAATTGATTCACTTGACCTTTAAATTCTTTTCCATCATCGACTTGAATCATGCGAGGATAAGTTAAGGGTCCTCTTTGGTATATCAGCTGTATAGCGACAGCAACAGCAGAAGCACTCTTTTGTGTTAATGGTTCCGCATCTTTGTATCTTGAAGCTATATCAATGACTGTAAGTGCGTACTTAAATCTTTTTCGTCTAATCGTATCATGGGGTAAATATAGAAGATCCATTTGATGGGTGTCGTTTGGTGTTATATTCACAAAGTGTGGTCTCTGTATTCGTTTAGGCGCTGGTAGATAAATTTGCCAAATCGCTTGTTTAGATAACCATTCTTTTGCTGTTTGTTCACTGACTCCAGCTGCTTGGCTTAGCTTTTTAATTGCTGTTATTCCCTTCCAATATCCTTTTGGCGAATAATAGATCTTGTTCATTTTTTATTCAGCCAATATTATGCGCAACAAAATACACAACGGTCATACCAAAGACAATAAACAATATTTCTTGCATCTTTTGTTTTTCTGATGGTTGATAAAAATCGCTAAATTTTGGTGGAGGCAATGTCTCGATTGGCTTGCCTGTTACAAGATAATATTCTTTTATTGCTTGATCAACATCTTTAAACGTGTAAGCTGCATGTCCCTGTTTTTTCAGTTCATCGTTAATAAAATCTAACTGCTCAATTCTCTGCTTTTCATACGCAGCTTGTGCTGCAGCTAGTTGCTCCATAGCTTTGTTATGTCTTTTTCTCTCGCCGTCATCCCGTAGTTTACTAAATGCGTAATTACTTCCGCTAAAAGCAAGCGCATTAACCACAGCGCCACCAATCATCATTACGAGTGAAGCCATTTTTATAAATGTATTTTTTTAATTTTACATATTAATACTGTCTGGAATTATTCCTTGCTTAACTAGAAAATCTTTCGTAGCAAATGAAGCTGTAATAACAGCAATCAGCTTTGCTGAGTCTTCAAAGTCTAGTTTGCCAAGATCTGCTGGTTTTATTTTTAACAGGCTTTTACCAAGCATTGTGTATCCTACACTTAGGCCTCCAATAACAGCAGAATGGTATACAAGGTTAGTAATAGTTTTTTTCGGTGCTCATTTTTAAAAAATAAAATAATATTTATTTATTAATAAAACATGAACTGCGATGATCTACTACAGCTTCAGGGCAGCCTAAACGTTCCTGAACTTATGATTACAAATGATCAAGTTGATGACCAAGATATTATGCCCAAAAAGGAAAGGCTGTATTCTTTGGCAGCATGTGGAAAAACAAAACAGTACCTTGGAAATGAATTCAGCATAGAACAGATTCAACAAATGTCGCCACAAGACATTGTAAAGTATCACAACAGGTATGAAGCGCAACTGGGGTCAAGAATGGTAAAAAGTGTTGGGCAAACGGTTCTTAGTTTGTACACTAAACTAGTTAGTAGATTTGCTCCCATTGATTCTGAACAAGATTTTATGTATGATTTAACGCAGGATCCAGTTTTAACAAAGTCATTAGAGTCTCTAGGATGTGATCTATATTACAGATTTGGAACATTGTTATCGCCATTAATCATGGGATTAATTACTTTTAATCATATAGATTTTGTTTCCCTTCAAAATGACCGAGCCAGAAAATCAGCAGAATCAGAAAACATTGAACCAGGTGGAGAAAGTGACCAGTAAAAAGCCTCCTCATCCTGGGCGCGTTGCAGCAGGAAAAAAATTAGCAGAGTGGAACAAACAAAAAAAATTAATGTTGCAATCACAGAATATAACTCATAATGAAAACATAACACCGCCAACGTCAACAGTTGTTTCAATGCCAGCTGTAAATACACAAGAACAAGTTGATTCAAGGCCTACAACAACAGGGTTGCCTACGACACCAAAGTCGTCATGGAATATTGAATTTAAAACAGTTTTCATTTTTGGCGTCATTGCTGCTGGGGGTGGTTATTACGGTTATAAAAAATATACACAACGCCAGCAAAAACCAAAGCAGTCCAAAAAATCTCAGCCACTAAATACAGAAGCCGAACAAAAAAGCATGCCAGAACCGCCAACAACAAAAGATCATTTTGATCCATTTCAAATGCAATAATTATATATTGACTTAAATAAAAACTTGGTTGTACTTAGAGGATGGACTTAGTTATGAACTTGAGCTGACTTGATTAAGTACTTGAGCTGACTTGATTAAGAACTTGAGTAAGAATTCGAGTTGACTTAATTAAAAACTTGATTAAGAACTTGAGGTGACTTGATTAAGAACTTGGGGCGACTTGATTAAGAACTTGATTAAGAACTTGAGGTGACTTGATTAAGAACTTAAGGTGACTTGATTAAGAACTTAAGGTGACTTGATTAAGAACTTGATTAAGAACTTGATTACAAACTTGTTTAAAAACTTGAGGTAACTTGATTAAGAACTTAAAGGGACTTGAGTAAGAACTTAAAGGGACTAAGACAACACAATGATAGTGCCACAGTAGGTCAGCGGGCTGAGCTTCTTGTTTACCAGCTGTGTGTCTCTGACAATGGTAATATGAGAAAGGCAAATGACGGGGCCCATATCCCTAATTGCAGGTGCTGACAGTAAGAACTTGTAAAGGGAGGAAGTAATAGCAGGCTTGCGGCGCGCACCTGACCAAGAACGTTTACGTGCGAGCGGCTATTTATAGGAACTTGCAACATTATTACATCAGCAAATGTTCCCGAACATTCTCGAGAGAATGCGAGGCTGCCCCGTGACCGGACAAGAGCCGGTCAGTTTAGCCATGGCTTCCAATGCAGACGGGCGTGTTTTGTTCACAGAGGAACAGCTTCTTGCTATAGATGATCATGTGTTTTATTACGGCTGTATGGTGGAGTATCTAAACAAAAGAAAATCAGGCGAGCCCAGTTCTTTACCTCCTAAGCCAGAATTGCATTTTTGGAAGGTGGGGAGAAAGACAAACAAGAACCTACCATCGATGAACTACAAAGTACCTTAAAAGATGGTTGGTGGCAGGTGTACTGCCTGGTGATCAAGAGCCGCCAAAAAACAAAAAACACTAACTCTGCCAATGCCAGTCCCAAGCCCAGGATGAAAAAAGAAAAGGCGTGTGGAGAGTTAAACTCTTTGTGAAACTCTTTGTAAAATAGGTGGGAGGCCTGTGCTGCGGCAAAACTAGCCTTGCTAACTGTTACTATAAATAGCCGTTCACGCGTGAACGTCCTAGTTTAGCAGCAGCAAGAAGGTTGCTGCGGTCTTTTACTATAAATAGCCGTTCGCGCGTGAACGTCCTATTTTAGCAGTAAGCCAACAGGATGTAATGGCTCTTGTAACTAGGGCAGACGTTCATGCATGAACGTTTGACATAGATATAGAGTTGCAAGCCCCTCTAACTGTGTCAAACGTGCATGCATGAACGTTTGGTCTAGTTAAGAGTAGTAAAACTAGCAAGAAGATGACTGCTTAGCAGAAAGAGACATAGTTAAAAAGAGAAAATCTTTGTCGAAACTGGCTTTCAGTGGAAGACATGCTAGGATAAGTGTGTGGATTTTATGTCAGAAATATAACTCAGTTTTAAAAGACTTTAGAGAGCAATTAAAGACTGTAGTTTTATTTCACATGAAAGATAGAGACGCATTTGATGAATGTATGCGGGAAAATGATGTTATTGAAGACGATCAAGAAAAACGAAGGATTAAGCAAAAACTGAAGTCTCAAAAGTTTTGTAAATTAGTATTAAAAACAGACAATCCTACACATTATGTATGTTTGTAAAGTGTTTACTATTAGAGAACTAGTAAATAGGCATTCTGGGTAAGCCGGCAGAGCAACAGCGAAACCGGCTTCAGCCGGTTGGAGCTGGCGGAGGTGGGTGAGCCAGAATGCCTATTTACTAGTTCTCTAGGGGAAGGTGGAGAAACAATGAGTTCTGTTGATTTCGTTTTCAGGACAACAGGCATTCAACCAACCACCCATCACCACAACCACCAACGCCGCGAACGTCATCGCCATCAGCGCCAGTACCACCACCCCGAGAACCACCACCTCCGCCACCGCCACCACCACCACCAATTCAACCAGCCAGCCCGCAATCCCCTCCCCTCCCTCCCTCCCACCACCATGCCGGACGCCTTAGCCCCGACGACCCGCCGCGCTGTTCCCGGGACGCCCCGTCCACCGAGGCGTCCCCACAGAGTGTGCGCCTACTCCGTGCTGTTCTACGTCACCCTGCCCTGCTTCGTCTTCTCCCTGCTGGCCTTCTACCTGCCGGGCAGCTGGATGTCCTACCAGGACACGGACACGGAGCGGCGCCCGAGCGAGCAGCACGTGCGGCAGGGGGTGTTGACGCTGTGTCATGACCTGGCGGGCGGCGGGTCACGCTGCCACTACATCCGGCCACGGCCCGGTGAGTGTGGTTCGCTTTGTCCCCACCCCTCATGGCCCCCAACAGCGGGTTGTTAATGCCGCTAGCTCTTCCGACCAATCACAGAGAAGGGGACAGAATGCCCACAACTCGGATAGCCCGACACATACATTTCATGTTTAGTGGACAAAATTCCCAACAACTCAGATAGCCCGACGCATACGCATTCATGTTTATGCATAAAAGACATGGAGGTGAGAAGGTTTTTAATACAACTGACCCAGTTTCGCATTCGACTTCTGTTGTTGAAAGTCCACGTCATCTAGGATGAAAGTAATAAGACGCATGTTGTCTTCCTAGGATAGAGGTCAAAGGGGGGTGAGGGTGGGGGTGGGGGGAGGAACACCTGAATGATGCTGACCCTTTGTTTTTATCATTGCGCTCCAAGACTTCTAAGATCTCATAGAGAGGAAGAGCTGTAAGCACTCCGCATCTCAAAGCATTCTCCCTCCCTTCCTCTCTCTCTCTCTCTCTCTCTGTCTTTCTCTCTCTCTCTCTCTCTCTCTCTCTCTCTCTCTGTCCCCCCCCCTCTCTCTCTCTCAGTGTCTGTGTACGTCCCTGTCGGGGTGCACGGTGTGTGTGTGCGTGTGTGTGCGTGTGTGTGTGTGTGTGTGTGTGTGTGTGTGTGTGTGTGCGTGCGTGCGTGCGTGTGCGTGCGCGCGCGCGCGCGCGAGCACATGCACTCTCACCCTCTCCGCCCCTGCACCGTCCCCTCGAGATCTCCCCTTTTAATCAGATGCAATTTTCCTTTCAACGAAAATCAGATTACAATCAGCCATTGCCTGCAAGAAAGCAGGTTCCCCGCTGGTGCAACGTGACCGGGTGGTGTTTGCCAGGTGTGTGGATCAGTGTCCCAAGGTCTTCAGAGAGGCCTCCAGTGTGTCCCTGAAGCGCTTGATCTGACCTCCTTGTGACCCGTTGCCTCCCGCCAGCCCACAGAAGAGGGAGCAGCCTCGTGGGAAGACCCTTACCAGGCATCCCTGCAAAGTGGTCGGCCCCTCCTGGCTTGTGCTGTTCTAAGCAGGGTGCAGACCCAACGGAGCACGCATCCTGAGTGGCCAAGGGGACTGTGTGCTTGCCTTGGTTGTTTGTATTTGTTCTCTCTTTCCGCCACAAAGGCTATTTTCATCCACGTGTGTTGGCATGTTCGTCAGCAAGACCACGCCCAACAAGCTGTGACGGGGTTTGTGCGAGGAACGACGGGACCGCGGTCTGGGGACTGGCACAAGGCGGTGAGGTGCCAAATTCATGGTGCGCATGCGGATGGAAAAGTGCAGCTAGGGTGTGTCTGATCGTGATGGGCAGTCTGTGCTGTGTTGAATGCCCCTGCTACTTTCATCCTGATCGTTTTTTTCAGAGGCGTGGGTTCACATTGAAGTCCAGATGCATTGATTTTCAGAAGCCTGTATTCTTTTCTTTCGTCATTGTAACAATGCAAAAAGACGGTTAACAACGAGAAGGAGGAGGAGGAGGAGGAGAAGAAGAAGAAGACGACGACGAAGACGTAGACAAAGAAGAAGAACAGCAACAACAACTACTACTACTGCTACTACTACTACTACAAGTAGAAGAATAAGAAGAGTTAAAGTAAAAAAAAGTGTTTATTCAGGCCCCTGGCCATAGCATGAGTGAGTTTCAGTCTCTATTGGGTTCACAACAGGAACTGCTTACATAGACATAGCCTGCACGCAAATGCTAAATGCTATAAAGACAAAAATAGTAATCCAATGATAACAGACTCATCAAGAAGACTGAAGAAGTTGAAGACAAAGAGGAGGAGGAGGAGGAGAGAGAGAAAGAGAGTAATAAATGAACAAATAATAATAATAATGATGATGATAATAATAATAACAATGGTAATAATAATGGTGGTGGTGGTGGTGATGCTGCTGCTGCTGCTGATAGTAAAAACGATTATACAAATCTCCTGTCCTCATGCAGAGAGGTTTAACACATCAACAGGCATACCAGGTAGCGAAGGTGTTTTTGTAAATGCCATATCTCCCCCCTCCCCCTCTCCCTCCCCACCCCCTCTCCCCCAAACACACACACCTTTCCCCAGATTTTCGTCCTGCCACCTTGACGCGAGCAACGCGCTTGTCGGTTTTGTTCTTGTTCTTGCTGAAGCAATCACCCCAGCTGTCCACCGCTCCGATGTGTCTGCACAGAAAGTGTGTGCAATTTGACCGGGCAGGAAACTACTGTCTGGCCCACCCGGCGGCGTTGTGTGTGTAATATTGTGATCTGACCCGGCCGGTGACTAATAACAAGTCTCGCTGTTCTCCCCCCCCCCCCCCCCCCCCCACGCTGGGAGGCATAACTGACCAGAATGAGACACCAGACTTACTTGATGTTCCTCTCACTCTTCCTGTGTGATGTCTAGCATCATCGTGCTGATGGGTTTTGCAACAGGCGTCAATTTTGATAGTTTTCCTCCGTGCCAATCTTTGGAGGTTGAACCGAGGTCGGTGAACGGTATAGTCCCCACCCATCCCCCATCCCCGTCTCCCTCCCTCCCACGTCCCCCCCCACCTCCACACACACACACACACACACACACACACACACACACACACACACACACACACACACACACACACTTTCTCTCTCTGTTTCACTCTCTGACTCTTCTGTTTGTCTGTCTGTCTGTCTCTCGCTGGCTCTGTGTCTGTCTGTCTGTCTATATCAATCTGTGCATCTGTCGATCTGTCTGGCTGGCTGCCTAAGTCTATCTAACACCTCAGTGATGACCGCCCGGGTGGATAACCGCATTCAGTGAGGAAGGGTAGGGAGGGGAGGGGGCGGGGACAGGGATAGTGAGAGGGGTGGTGGTGGAGAAGACTGTGCGCGGCAGGGAGGGGAGGGGATGGTGGTGTGATGGTGGTGGTGGTGGTGGCTGGAGTGGGGTGGTGTTGTGGAGGGTCAGTGCGAGTGGTTTACCGGGGGCCCGGGTGGCCCGGTGGGTAGAGAGCCAGACTCTTGTCCCAAGACCTGGAGTTCGATTCCCATCTGCGACAGGGAGGTTGGCAGAAATCTTTTTATCTTCTAAGTTCCCATCTGTACAGAATCCAGTCCGTCAACAGTCCTTGTGAGTTCCCATCTGTACAGAATCCAGTCCTCTCCTGGTCCTGAGTTCCCATCTGTACAGAATCCAGTCCTCTCCTAGTCCTTTGAGTTCCCATCTGTACAGAATCCAGACCTCCAGCAGTCCTTGTGAGTTCCCATCTGTACAGAATCCAGTCCTCCAACAGTCCTTGTGAGTTCCCATCTGTAAAGAATCCAGTCCTCCAACAGTCCTTGTGAGTTCCCATCTGTACAGAATCCAGTCCTCCAACAGTCCTTGTGAGTTCCCATCTGTACAGATTTCAGTCCTCCAACAGTCCTTGTGAGTTCCCATCTGTACAGAATCCAGTCCTCCAACAGTCCTCCTGAGTTCCCATCTGTACAGAATCCAGTCCTCCAACAGTCCCTGTGAGTTCTCATCTGTACAGAATCCAGTCCTCCAACAGTCCTGAGTTCCCATCTGTACAGAATCCAGTCCTCCAACAGTCTTTGTGAGTTCCCATCTGTAGAGAATCCAGTCCTCCAACAGTCCTTGTGAGTTCCCATCTGTACAGAATCCAGTCCTCTCCTAGTCCTTTTGAGTTCCCATCTGTACAGATTCCAGTCCTCCAACAGTCCTTGTGAGTTCCCATCTGTACAGAATCCAGTCCTCCAACAGTCCTTGTGATTTCCCATCTGTACAGAATCCAGTCCTCCAACAGTCCTTGTGATTTCCCATCTGTAGAGAATCCAGTCCTCCAACAGTCCTTGTGAGTTCCCATCTGTACAGAATCCAGTCCTCTCCTAGTCTTCTGAGTTCCCATCTGTACAGAATCCAGTCCTCCAACAGTCCTTGTGAGTTCCCATCTGTACGGAATCCAGTCCTCCAACAGTCCTTATCAGTCCTCGTGATCCCGTTAGTGAATGCATGCATGAATATTTTAAAAAAATCCACCTTTCGGAGAAACATGGGTCCATCGGGTGCCGGTGGGATGAATGACAGGAAGGTACAGCCCATGCAGACTGCTGTCGTTCTCAGGCACATCCCCGTGGTGGTGATGGTGGTGGAGGTGGTGGTGGAGGTGGTGGTGATGGTAGGTGGTGGTGGTGGTGGAAGTCGTGGAGGTGGTGGAGATGGTGGTGGAGGTGGTGGTAGTGGTGATGGTGGAGGTGGTGGTGGTGATAGTGGGGTGGTGGAGATGGTGGTGGTGGTGGTGGTGGATGTGGTGGTAGTGGTGGTGGTGGAGCTGGTGATGGTGGTGGATGTGGTGGTAGTGGTTATGGTGGAGGTGGTGGCGGTGGAGCTGGTGGCGGTGGTGGATGTGGTGGTAGTGGTGGTGGTGGAGCTGGTGATGGTGGTGGATGTGGTGGTAGTGGTGGTGGTGGAGCTGGTGGCGGTGGTGGATGTGGTGGTGGTGGAGGTGGTGGTGATGGTCACTTTCACTTCCACCCCTTCGTACACAGGGTACGCGGGCGGTCTTAGATCCTGACGCGAGCAATGTGTCCTAAGAAGTCACAGAGGAATAGGCTTGTTCTGTGAGAACGAGGTACACAACATTTTCCCCACTTGTGTTATTTTTCTACTGTGTTTGCTTCATACCTGTGTTGTTACTGATTTTTGTTTCTATTTTTTCTTTTTCTTTTCTTTTGGGAGGGGGGGGGGGAGGGAGGGCAATTTGCAAGAATGCACAACGGATATGTTTGCTCAACTACTCATACAGTCCTTCGAATGAGACTGTAAACCGAGGTTCCGTGTGTGAACGCACGCATAACATCTTGGACACACGTAAAATCCCATCACCAACTTTCGGAAGAGAAGGCCAGTTTGGCCGTTGGTATGGATGACACGTTACACATAGCATGCCCGCCAACACCAAACGCGTATCTGCATGAACAGAATCAAGTAATTGACCATTGTGTCTGCACCTGGCCGCGTGCGTGCGTGCGTGCGTGCGTGCGTGCGTGCGTGCGTGCGCGCGCGCGCGCGCGCGCACGCGTCTGTGTGTGTGTGTGTGTGTGTGTGACTGGGTGCGTGACTGGGTGCGTGCATGCGTGCGTGTGTGCATGCGTTGTGGTGTGTGTTGTGTGTGTGTGTGTGTGTGTGTGTGTGTGTTGTGTGTGAGACTGCGTGCACGTACGTTCGTGCGTGCGTGCGCGCGCGCGCGCATGTGTGATGTGTGTGTGTGTGTGTGTGTGTGTGTGTGTGTGTGTGTGTGTGTGTGAGACTGGGTGTGTGCGTGTGTGTGTGTGTGTGTGTGTGTGTGTGTGTGTGTGTGTGTGTGTGTGACTGGGTGTGCGTGTGTGTGTGTGTGTGCGTGTGCGTGTGCGTGTGTGTGTGTGTGTGTGTGTGTGTGTGTGTGTTCGGGTGGCCACAGGAAAGGTGCTGGCGGCCCAGGTGCTGCTGTTGACGGCCCTGGTGGTGACGCTGGTAGCGGTGCTGCTGTGCTGTGTCAAGAGCCTGTGCCGCTCTGAGCGCTGCAGCCACCTCACCACAGCCTGCACACTGCTGGGAGGTAGGTGACACTCATCTCCACAGCCTCCTCACCACAGCCTGCACACTGCTGGGAGGTAGGTGACCCTCATCTCCACAGCCTCATCACCACAGCCTGCACACTGCAGGGAGGTAGGTGACCCTTATCTCCACAGCCTCATCACCACAGCCTGCACACTGCTGAGAGGTAGGTGACCCTTATGTCCACAGCCTCATCACCACAGCCTGCACACTGCTGGGAGGTAGGTGACCCTTATCTCCACAGCCTCATCATCACAGCCTGCATACTGCTGGGAGGTAGGTGACCCGCACCTCCACCACACAGGAACCGGAGTGATCGGATGGAAATGGCTTCCAGACTTCACTACTGCCGTTCTCGTGTCTCTCCTGTGTATTTCTTTTTCTTTTTTTTCTATAGCACACACACACGCAGACACACACACACATGCTGACAGATGATCATCATGAAAGGGCTATACCTAAAAGTAATTGTTATTGGAAATCAGTTCCACTTTACGTTTTCTTATCTTCATTGCTTGTGCTATGAAAGTAACAACAGGTTGATAAACGTCCTGTCGCATCTTGAAATAAAAGTGACAATAATGTTCTGATGGGACGCAGTGGGAAAGAACTACAGTGTGCCACAGATCTGACACACATCGCCATGGACAGTACAGAAGGATAACAGAGGAGTTTGGTTTTCATGGCCATTTCCACATGATGGCAGTTAACGTCAGTAGTTTCCACGTGATGGGCACTTAACTTCAGTGTATTTCCACGTGATGGGCACTTAACGTCAATGTGGTCATTGCGGAATCACTGAACACATTTATTTTCGGTCACAGACTCAATGTCGAAAACTTTGAATGTTGTCTCTGTGCTACTTATTTGTAGCGCGTGATCAATATATCTGTGAGGAAAACACTGTGGAGAAAAGAACCATTTCTGGTCATTGCTGTCCAACTCCACTGGTGTTATGTTTACATTGTCTGCCTGCCTGTCAGTCTGTCTGTCTGCCTGTCTGTCTGTCTGTCTGTCGGTAAACGCCACAACTTTAGGACTGATTTTGGTAAAATTTGGTGGGAAGTTGGAATGTTGCTCAATGACGAAACTGTTAATTTTTTTTTAATGTTTTATGAATCCAAGAGCAGATCCAGTTTTTTTTCTATTCTTTTTCTTTTTTGTTGTTGTGCATTTTCTTTAACATTTTAAGAGAGGGCTGATTTTTTTTCTCCTCGAAATTTACCTAACTTTCTTAACAATCAATGCATAGATCTCAATGAATAGAACAAGACGTAGTAAATGAATGAATGTTCACAAGCTCTGTGGCAAAAACTCCCACATTGTTCGTTCTAGCTTCCCCTTCACAGCCAAACCCACGATTGTTCTGCCGCTGCCGCAGCAACCACGACTCACAGAGAGCAATCGCTGTCAGGTTGTCACAGGGCAACTTGCCAGAGGAGCCGCTGCACTACCGCCGAGACATAATTATAAATGACGTTCAGTGGTGCCTCTTTGGACCCAACATACGCAGGGCACACGCTAGGACGGTCCCCTTACGAGAATGATCGTGTAGCCACGGAACCAGTGCCAATGAACGTACCATTCAGGACGGCGCCATCAGTTCACTCAACGGACTGTTCACTCAGAACTGGCCGATATTAACGACTTTATTAATAAAATTTGAAAAGAGAGGGGGTTAGTTACCGCCAAGGACACAGACAAACAGAGCACAGGACTAGACACAGTGCATTCCGACCTCTTGGGTCTTCTTCAGGTTAGGACAGTGACAAAGAACAAGAAAACACTCTCCTGTTCGTCTCGCAATCAAAAATGGCCGCCAGACGGAAACGGGAGGATCATGGGAGAGGAAGTAGGGGGAGGGGGGGGGGGGGGGGGGGGGGGGGAGGGGGGAAAGAAGAAAGGGGAGGGTGTGTGAAACGATGGTTTTTTTTTTTATTAACGACAGGTGGAGAGGACTTCAGAACTGAGGTCACCACAAGACCTGGACAAGAATGGCCACAAATTCTGAGACTTGTGTGAGGTGATTTATGAGGATTCTGTCAGAGCTTTCATTCATTTTCTGGTTCATATGGATCGGTCATGGTTTCTCTCACAGCATGCGTTTCTAGTTCTCGTGTCCTCCTGTCTGACCTTGCCAGTTCTTTGCTCGCTCTCACACGGACATCTCTCTCTCCACAACAGGTGCCCTGGGCGTGGCCGGATGCCTGGTCTTCTTGTCACACCGGCACGATCTGGAGCACCGGGCGGGCGTGCAGGGCGTCACTCTCGGCGGAAGCTTCTACGTCAGCGTCGTGAGTCACGCCGCCGTCGTCCTCATTGCAGTCACGGACTACCTCTCGCAACGCTTCTGCTCTCAATTGCCCTGTGGGCGTTCGAGGGAGGGCAGAGGCCGGTCGTTGTCGTTGTACGGTCGTTTCGGCTCGCCTTCTGTGGACACCAGCACCGACCAGCCAACGTCCTCTGGAGGGGGTGACTACCAGCCTGCAGGCCCTGGAGAGGGTGACAACCAGCCTTCAAGCTCTGGAGAGGGTGACGACCACCAGCCTTCAACCTCTGGAGAGGATAACGACCAGCCGTCAACCTCTGGAGAGGGTGAGAACCAGCCTGTAGGCTCTGGAGAAGGTGACAACCAGCCTTCATCTTCTGGAGAAGGTGGCAACCAGCCTTCACCTTCTGGAGAAGGTGACAACCAACCTGTAGGCTCTGGAGAAGGTGACAATCAGCCTTCATCCTCTGGAGAGGGTGACAACCAACCTTCATCCTCTGGAGAAGGTGACAACCAGCCTGTAGGCTCTGGAGAAGGTGACAACCAGCCTGTAGGATCTGGAGAAGGTGACAACCATCCTGTAGGCTCCGGAGAAGGTGACAACCAGCTTCATCCTCTGGAGAAGGTGACAACCAGCCTGTAGGCTCTAGAGAGGGTGACAACCAGCCTGTAGGCTCTGGAGAGGGTGACAACCAGCATTCATCCTCTGGAGAAGGTGACAACCAGCCTGTAGGCTCTGGAGAGGGTGACAACCAGCCTTCATCCTCTGGAGAGGGTGACAACCAGCCTTCATCCTCTGGAGAAGGTGACAACCAGCATTCATCCTCTGGAGAAGGTGACAACCAGCCTTCAATCTCTGGAGAAGGTGACAACCAGCCTGTAGCCTCTGGAGAAGGTGACAACCAGCCTTCATCCTCTGGAGAAGGTGACAACCAGCCTTCAACGTCTGGAGAAGGTGACAACCAGCCTTCAACCTCTGGAGAAGGTGACAACCAGCCTTCATCCTCTGGAGAAGGTGACAACCAGCCTTCATCCTCTGGAGAAGGTGACAACCAGCCTTCAACCTCTGGAGAAGGTGAGAACAAACCTCTTTCCTCCGAAGCGGATGAGCGCCACCTTCCACCCGCTGGAGGGGGTGACGATCAATGCCCGTCGTCGGACGACAGCAGTGGAGCTGGTGGTGGTGATGATGAAGGCGGCATGGCAACGTCTTATGTGTAGTCCGCGAGGCTGTGAGGGAGGTTGAGAGGTTCTGGGCAAGTGCGGAGGACGGCAAGCTGGGTGGGAAGGGTTCTGTGTCTAGAGCTGGTAACTCTCGGGGAGATTTCTAACAAGACGACAGTAGCCACCCTCACACAGACACGCTTTCAGAGAGAGACAAGTACATTGAAGAAAAGAAATTCTCACACAAACATCCCTACCCTCCCCCCCCCCACACACACACCCCGCCTCCTAACCCCCCCCCCTTCCACCGCTCATCCTCACCCTACCATCATCACCCTAAACACGAGTAGTCAAAAGAAAGTCTATTTAAGTCGATGTAGGGGAGGGGGAGGGAAGGTGTTTTATACACACGCTCGGCTTTAAAACATGTGGGCGTGGGTTTGAAGGGGTGGGTTGGGGAGGGGGGGGGGGGAATCTTTGGGGAGGAGAGGGGCGGGGGATGCTCAAACCTGAGATTTAAAGAAAAAAGTGAAATGAGACCTGGGCTGTTTAACTAGCTCAGAATAGTTCTTGACTCACGTGTGAAGGGATCATGCTTCTCCAACACTGTGCTGTTCCAAACAAGACTGGCGCACACGTACGAATTCATGTTTTGTTTTTAAAGATCTTTTTTATGTGAAGGTCTTATCGTTTTTAAGCAGCTGCGACTGATGTTTTAATCTGTGTGTGAGGAATTAAACAAAAAGAGTTGCTGTCGAAAGGAACAAGATAAGAAATGGACGATCTCCAGCGCCACAAAATTCGAAGCAGAGTTTGTTTTCATCGTACTTATATTACTTTTTTTTTTTTAATCTCTCTACCGGTTGTGTGTTTTGTCTGTGGAAGGATGTAAGGTTGAAACGCGTTGCCCACTTTGTTTGGCTTTGTAAGTTTTGCTCACACAACGGGCCAGTCACCGTTATGTTTATTTTTTGTCTGAAACTTTTCCTGCAGGTATTTTGCCTTTTAACCTGGCGCCTGCGGGGTGGAGAGAAACCACTCTTTTACAGCAACAAATAGTTTCAGAGGGTTGTCGGTTCAAATCTTGAGCGCCCAACAAATTAATATTCTGGCTATCCAACTTACCTGCAGTTGTTTCATATTTGACCGAATACTCGCAAAGATGAAACACAGTCACTCTGTAGCATGTTGGCCACAGCACAAGTTGACTTTCAGGAGGCTGTCGGTTCAAATCTTGTGGGCCTAACACATTGACAGTTTAGCAATCCATCTTGCTTGCAGCTGCTTCACGTTTGACTTGCAGCCCTCAAAGGAAGAACGAGTGTACTCCTTTTACGATTTTTTTTTACCGTACGGAGTTTGCTTTTAAAGGGTCGTCCGTTCAAATCTCGGGCGCTCTACTTCTTGACATTTTAGCTATCCATCTTAACATGTTCTTGTTCCGTGGGGTCAATTCACTAGTGTATATCAGGGGCCGGACGAGAGTGGGGGGAACCCCGGCAGGAAATCTCCCCTCTCCTATGGCTGATCCGGCCCTGCATATCCACCAATCCCCCATCCTCCCCCCCCCCTCCAAGTCTTTTGGAATGGTAATCCCTGTCTGCTTTTTAATTAGCGTGAACGTGAAATTTGGTTTAGTTTTGACCTAACTCCCTTTATCCATCACCAGAATACTTCTTGTTCTGAGTGAGTTTTACAATGGCGTTTACACTGATTTTCGATTTACACGTCTAATTACGATGAGTCTCCTGGCTCTTTGGGCGAGCACACATGTACGTATGCGTGTTGACCCTAGTGATGGGACTTTTTGCGTGCCTTGATGTCACAGGCGGCCAGACTGACGGAGTGCGAACGTTCCTCTCTATTCTTAAAGTATCGATGAGCGTTTCAGCAAGGTTGTTCAGATATTAGAATTTTAACATTTTCTCAGGAACGGTCATCATATGAAACTGCTTTCAAAACTGACAAATAGGAAGTGATCTTTAAGCTAAATGTTTGGTCTTTTGTCCTGTTGTGTACGAGCGTTTCAATATTGTGATGGTGTCATCCGATAAGGAAATGTCCGCCACTATAAAGGAAAAGCAAACGGAGTGGGGGGGGGGGGGGGGGGGGGGGGCGGGGGCCTCCTTTTGACCCTCTGAATGCCCCCCCCCCCATCTCTAAACAAAGCCACAGAGCGTGGATCTCATGTATTGTTGACTATGTTGATCTTGTCTCCCCAACGAAGTTCACCCGCGGCTGTTCTTTTTCTGTTTTCTTTTTTTCCCCCACGTCCTTCAGCAAAATGAAGCAAGGACTACCTCTTCTTCTTCTTCTTCTTCTTTCTTCTTCTTCTTCTTCTTCTTCTTCTTCTTCTTCTCCTCCTCCTCCTCCTCCTCTCCTCCTCCTCCTCCTCCTCCTCCTCCTCCTTCTTCTTCTTCTCACTATGCATGCCCCTATTTTCAGAGCTTCATACAATTACCTGTCGATGTAAGCGGATGCCCGGGGGTTGGGATCCCATTCTTCCCAGCACACAGAACCCTTCCAAGCTGTTCCACAGTTTCGCTGGGGGCTTGTTCAGACCTTTTCAGACCATGAGTTTGTTTGAAATGTCAATGTGTTTACGTATCTTTGTTATTTGCGAGTGGGAGTTCCTCCGTCTCTGTCTGTCTATCTGTCTCCCTCCTACCAACCCCCCCCCCCCCCCTCTTGCTTTCGCTCTGTGAGTCTGTCTCGAGGTGTGTGTGTGTGTGTGTGTGTGTGTGTGTGTGTGTGTGTGTGTGGTGTGTGTGTGTGTGTGTGTGTGTGTGTGTGTGTGTGTGTGTGTGTGAACACAGCCATCTGAAGGGCTGGTGGCACTGCCTTAACACAGCCATCTGAAGGGTTGGTGGCACTGCCTTAACACAGCCATCTGAAGGGCTGGTGGCACTGCATTAACACAGCCATCTGAAGGGCTGGTGGAACTGCCTTAACACAGCCATCTGAAGGGCTGGTGACACTGCCTTAACACAGCCATCTGAAGGGCTGGTGACACTGCCTTAACACAGCCATCTGAAGGGCTGGCACTGCCTTAACACAGCCATCTGAAGGGTTGGTGGCACTGCCTTAACACAGCCATCTGAAGGGTTGGTGGCACTGCCTTAACACAGCCATCTGAAGGGTTGGTGGCACTGCCTTAACAGCCATCTGAAGGGTTGGTTGCACTGCCTTAACACAGCCATCTGAAGGGCTGGTGGCACTGCCTTAACACAGCCATCTGAAGGGTTGGTGGCACTGCCTTAACAGCCATCTGAAGGGTTGGTGGCACTGCCTTAACACAGCCATCTGAAGGGCTGGTGGCACTGCCTTAACAGCCATCTGAAGGGTTGGTGGCACTGCCTTAACACAGCCATCTGAAGGGTTGGTGGCACTGCCTTAACACAGCCATCTGAAGGGTTGGTGGCACTGCCTTAACACAGCCATCTGAAGGGGTGGCACTGCCTTAACACAGCCATCTGAAGGGTTGTCACTGCCTTAACACAGCCATCTGAAGGGCTGGTGGCACTGTCTTAACACAGCCATCTGAAGGATTGGTGGCACTGCCTTAACACAGCCATCTGAGGGGCTGGCACTGCCTTAACACAGCCATCTGAAGGGCTGGTGGCACTGCCTTAACACAGCCATCTGAAGGTCTAGCACTGCCTTAACACAGCCATCTGGAGAGATGGCACTGCCTTAACACAGCCATCTGGAGAGATGGCACTGCCTTAACACAGCCATCTGAAGGGCTGGTGGCACTGCCTTAACACAGCCATCTGAAGGGTTGGTGGCACTGCCTTAACACAGCCATCTGAAGGTCTAGCACTGCCTTAACACAGCCATCTGGAGAGATGGCACTGCATTAACACAGCCATCTGAAGGGTTGGTGGCACTGCCTTAACACAGCCATCTGAAGGGCTGGTGGCACTGCCTTAACACAGCCATCTGAAGGGTTGGTGGCACTGCCTTAACACAGCCATCTGAAGGTCTGGTGGCACTGCATTAACACAGCCATCTGAAGGGCTGGTGGCACTGCATTAACACAGCCATCTGAAGGGCTGGTGGCACTGCATTAACACAGCCATCTGAAGGGCTGGTGGCACTGCATTAACACAGCCATCTGAAGGGCTGGTGGCACTGCATTAACACAGCCATCTGAAGGGCTGGTGGCACTGCATTAACACAGCCATCTGAAGGGCTGGTGGCACTGCATTAACACAGCCATCTGAAGGGCTGGTGGCACTGCATTAACACAGCCATCTGAAGGGCTGGTGGCACTGCATTAACACAGCCATCTGAAGGGCTGGTGGCACTGCCTTAACACAGCCATCTGAAGGGTTGGTGGCACTGCCTTAACACAGCCATCTGAAGGGCTGGTGGCACTGCCTTAACACAGCCATCTGAAGGGTTGGTGGCACTGCCTTAACACAGCCATCTGAAGGGCTGGTGGCACTGCCTTAACACAGCCATCTGAAGGTCTAGCACTGCCTTAACACAGCCATCTGGAGAGATGGCACTGCCTTAACACAGCCATCTCAAGGTCTAGCACTGCCTTAACACAGCCATCTGGAGAGATGGCACTGCGTTAACACAGCCATCTGGAGAGATGGCACTGCCTTACACGGAGTCGGCTGTCAGTCTGTGCTCTGCTGGCCGGTCTCCATGGCCGGTGTCACCACAGACCGTGTTGAGGGAGAGAGACAGCTCAACCCAGCACCTGATCAGAGTGGTGTTGGACTGCAGCCACGGTTGTCTCTTTCTTGGAGCATCCTTTCTCTCTCTCTCTCTGTCTCTCCCCGCCCCCCCCCCCCCCACAAAACCCCAGAGACAAAGACGCACAGACACAGAGACACACACATACCCAGACACAGACAGACAGACACACAGAGAAAGACGCATAGAAACGCAGACAGACAGACATACACACACAGACAAAGACGCACAGACACATAGACACACACACATACACAGACGGGCAGACAGACAGACAGACGGACACACAAAGACGCACAGACACACACACAGACACACAGACACAGACACACACAGACACAGAGAGACAGACACACACACAGACATACAGACACAGACAGACAGACAGACACACACACACCCACCACACACACACACACCTGTCTGTCTGTCTGTCTGCCTGTCTATATTTGAGATGAAACACGTTTGACAGACACCGCTTCCAGATTCTCGTATCAGTTGGGTACGGCTGCTTTCCTCTCACGTATGCAAGAAGATCTGTGGTCTGGCTTATAGGAGCAGACCACTTTCACCCTCGGCTCTCCCACGTGTCTGAGCCTTCTGTCTGCCAATGATGACCCAACAGAATCATGAACAACTCACAGCAGTGGATGGAAAGGAAGACGAAGATATGTTGAAGGGTGAGTTTCTTTTTTTTTTTTTTTCAATTTTTTTTTCGCATTTACACATACATGCACACCCATGTACATAAATCAGCACAGATTAATATGGATAAATCCATCCATACAGCATAGATTATAATTGTGTGTCTATATACACCTGCAAACATACCATTAATTATAGAACTGCACATCTGTCTCTGAGTGTGTTGTAAACTGCCATGGGGAGAGCAAGCTTAGTAAAAAACAAAAAAAAAAACAAACAACAAAAAAAAAAACGAAAAAACAAATGAACAAACACATAATCAAGCATATACTTCGCAAAAAGATAGTAATAAAGTGAATTATCTGGTGACAAAAAAAAAGAGTTATACAAAATCCGAGAGTAAAAAAACCCCAAAGACATCAAAAAACGGACAACACACACACACACACACACACACACACACACACACACACACACACACACACACACACACACCCACACACGCACACACTGTTGGGGCGGAGGGGAGGGTCTGGGGTCGGAGGGGGGAGGGGAGTCCCTTCCACCATACAGCATTGTATGAGGAGCTTCTGATGTGACTGTTGGAAGGGGGAGTTTCTTACGAAGAACATGGATTCCCCTGATCGTTCCCCTCCCCTCCCCCCCCCTTCCCTCCATCCTCTTGGCTCTCATTACTTTTCCTTTTCTGTCGTCTTTCCTAATTCGTTGTTCTTTGTAATGAAAGGAAATTTTTTGAAGCATGGTCAAAAACATGGTGGAAAGGTAATCCATGGAAAAGAATACGAATGACCAAACGTTTCGGGCCTTAAACTCTTTTTCAATGGTAAAGAACTATGAGAACAAAGCAATTTAAAACATGGAAAGGTGACCATAAATAAAAGAAAGCCAGCATGACTGATCGAAAATTCATGGAATCCTGGCTATCAAACGACTTGGCACCACTGCACCAACAGGACTTAATATCAAAGAATAATTTCTCTCCTCCTCCTCCTCCTCTCTCTCTCGCTCTCTCTCTCTCTTCTCCGCATGCTCCTCTCTCTCTCTCTCTCTCCGGTCACTTCCGGCACGCAGCGAGTAAGCATTAATAGTTGGGAGCTCCGGAATCAAGTGGAAATTGTGAGGTCTGCAGTTGTTTTTGCGAGGTGTCATTGTGCAATCAACATTATGCCAGCGGTGCCTCTTTCTTTTCGTGTCGTATGTGGTGGATTTGTGGCCGTATTTCTTGCTTTCATGCATCGACGCGATTTGAAAAAGGCCGCTTTATTCTGTCGGACATTAAGGATTCGTACGTGGCAAAGCGGTGTCGCAGTCGGGTTGATCCTCTCTCTGTTGTACTACGGACTTTTACTGCAGCGTTGTGGTGACGTTGAGCTAAACCCTGGACCTGTCACTGGCAGCAAAGCAGCAGACCTGAGGCAGACCAGACTGAAGAGCGCCAGCGGAGGTTCACCGGCATCCCACACCTCTCCGTCTCGGACAGCGGCAGAGCCCACTCTCCGTGATGTCATGTCTTCCATGCAGGACCTGAACTGTAAGTTTGATGGCATGAAAGCTGACATGAGGGACATGGAAGAGATGTATGCTGGACTGCATGATGAGGTCTTATCCCTGAAGAAGGAGGTCATCGATCTAAGGCGTGATAATGAAAACTTGAAGGCGGAGAATGACAGACTGCATGAACAGATGCAGAAACTTGAGCGAAAGACTGATGACTTAGAATGTCGCTCTAAGAGGAACAATGTAATTTTTTATGGCATTCCCAGGAGAGACCAGGAAACCAGGCAGGACTGTGAGGGTCTTGTACACGATTTATTGACTGACCAATTAGAACTGTCAAGGGATGTAGAATTCGACAGGCTCCACAGGTTGAACGGGAAACCGGACTCTCCAGTCATTGGTCGCTGTACATTTTTTAAGGATACGGAAGCCATTCTGGGTGCCAGGCACAAGTTGAAAGGTACTAAAGTGTTTGTTGGAGAAGATTTCTCCCAGCGCGTGAGAGAAGTGCGCAAAAAACTTGTTCCTCATCTGAAAGTTGCCAAAAAAGAAAATAAAAAAAGTGTCAATGATCTTTGATCACTTGGTCATCGAGGGTAAAAAGTATTACTTAGACCAGGACAGTAATTTGAAAATGTCTATCTAGGGGTATGGCCGGCCTGTTAAAATAATACCAAAACAATGTAATTCATCAAACCTGTACCTGAATCAAAATGTTGAGGGGAAGGAAAAATATGCATCACCGTTTAGAGGGGAAGGCGAGGATGGCACAACACGTGCAGCTCGGGTTGGGACGGGTGACACAGCTGTGTCAACTCTCCCTGTAAACTGTCACGTTCACGACAGAAATTGTGCGTGCAATGTGTCGTTAGACCGTACACATTCAGATGTTTTTACTGTGGTCAGAAAACATGTTCGTGATGACATATTGAATGTTGATCTCGCACATAATGAAAGTGTGCTTTCTTTTGTGATTGATGAATATCCTTCTTCTAACTTTTGTGTGCATAATGGAAGTGTGGTTGAAAACAGTCTTTCTTCTTCTTTGAACACATGTTTATCCTGTAAAGCTCCCGTATATAATGAAGGACTGGTGGAAAGCGCTATATCTCTTTTAACGAACGAACGCCAATCTTCTGATGTCAGCATAAACAATGAAAGAATGAATGGAGGTGCTCTTCTTGGTTCATCAACTGAGTGCCTTTCTCTAAACTTAGAACACATAATGAAAGAGTGAATGAAAGTGTGGATGAAGAGGATTTGATCTCATCATCGTATGGGTGTTTCTTATCAGAAGGTTTTATACATAATAAGATTGTATCATCTCAAACATGGAATGAAAGCGTCCCTTCCGAAGTTTGTGTACATGATTTAAGAGACGATGAAAATGATTCATCTTTCATGTGGAGCGATTGTTTTTCTTCTTGTACAGATATTCAGACACCAAGTTTAGCGAATGAAAAGGTTAATGTAATGGCTGATAATAGAAGGAATATAACAGCTGTGAATGACCAGAATGATTTTACAGAAAGCCGCTGTGACATGAATTTGACTGATATGAACGGAAAACATGTATCATTTTTACATTGGAATGTGAATGGCCTGCTTTCTAAGTTGTCTGATAAAACATTTGTTTCATACATAACGTCTTTTGATTTAGTTTGTTTAGTAGAAACGTTCGCTGAAAATCTACATTCAAATGTTTTTAGCAATCATAAAGTTTTCTCTAAACCTGCTGTTCAGTTTACAAAACATGGAAGACGATCGGGAGGAGTTACATGTCTTATCAAAAAGGATTTTTTGCCCTTCGTGCAAGAGGTACCGACTAACCTAAATAATACCATTATGTGCAATATTTCTAAAGGTATATTTGGTTTTTCTAAGAATGTTCTCTTTGTATGTACATATGTACCTCCGGAAAATTCACCATACTATGCTTTCTATGATACCGATAATGGCATAACTGATTTGGAAAATTGCCTTTCAGATGTTATGCTCAGAGTACCTGATGTGTATGTACTTCTGGCTGGAGATCTAAATAGTAGAATTTCTAACATTTGTCAAGAATTTCCAATAGAAAAATGTACTTTCAGTTTACACTTTCAGTTTACACAATGGAACCCTTGTTAACAGATGTTCTGAAGACAATATATTGAACAGGTATGGAAAGCTGTTATTAAACATGTGTACCGCGTTAGATCTATGCATTTTAAATGGTGTGTGTGACGGTGACCGTCAAGGTTGTTTCACATATATTTCAGAGACAGGGAACAGTGTGAATGATTATTTCATAACTTCCTATGACATGTTTACTGTTATTAATCTATCATGCAACCTCTGTGAATGAGCGTTATACCCTCTAGTGTTCAATATTAACTTACTCCCTGAAGTAAGAAATGAGAAAGGCGTAAAGTGCAACATACAGCTTCTTGATGTGTATAAATGGCAAGATGAATATGCTAATATTTTCTATAATCTAATAAATAGTCAGCATGCATTATTAATGCTGGAGGAAGCTGTCAATTTGATCGATGATGATGTTAACGCCGCTTTAAATATATTTAACGCTTGTGTAAAAGAAGAGGCAGAATGCATGAGGAAACAAATAAGATTAAATAATATTCAGAAGGATGATTGGTTTGATCATGAATGTCATAGAACCAAAAAAGACATGAAGCAACTCCTTAGAATATCTAGAAGGACGTTAGACGATAAAGACAGAGACGTTTATTGTAAAGCTCGAAGAGAGTATAAAAATCTTTTAAAGAGGAAAGAGAATGAGTATAATTCTACTTTATTATGCAGTTTAGTTAACTCAATCAAAAATCAGCAAGAGTTCTGGAAGCATTTGCGCAAAATATCAGTTAGACATAGTAATACTTGTAACAATATTTCTGTAAACGATTGGTATCAGCATTTCAAAGAACTTCTTGAAGAAGATACTGAAGAAGACGTAGAAGAAACTGATGAAGAAGGTACTTTTCTCGATATCAATAGCGATGCAAGTTTCCTCGATTGTCCGATCTCTAGAATAGAAGTAATCTCTGCAATTAAAAAACTCAAGAACAGAAAAGCTGCAGGCCCTGATGGTATAGTTGGAGAATTATATAAAAATGCTGGAAACGCCGTAATTAAATTCTTCGTCAGATTTTTAATGCACTTTTTGACAAAGGGGTATTTCCTGATAACTGGACAGAATCAGTTATACTGCCTTTATTTAAGAAAGGTGAAGTCAATGATCCAAACAATTATAGGGTCATATCACTTTGTGATATAAGTAGTAAGTTATATAGTTCTATAATTAACTGTAGATTGCAAGAATGGGTTGAACATAATAATAGTACAGGTGAGTGGCAAGCGGGTTTTAAGAAAGGTTATTCAACTATCGATCAAATGTTTACACTTTTGGCAATTATACAGAAACAGTTTTCATGGAATCGCAAATTGTACGTAGCCTTTATTGATTTCGAAAAGGCATTCGATTCAGTGTCTAGAAAATTGCTTTGGCCAATACTTCAAAAAAATGGAATAAAGGGTAAGATGCATCGTTGTATTAAGAGCTTGTATGATTGTGTGAAAGCAAAGGTCAGGTGTGGTGGAAATTTTACAAATTACGTAGTTTGTACAAAAGGTGTTAAGCAAGGAGATTCGTGTAGCCCTGTTTTGTTTTCCTTATTTATTAACGAATTGGCACAAGAAATAATAGAGAAGGGAAGGCATGGAGCAACCCTGTCTCCAGATGTAGCTGAATTATTTATTTTGCTATTGGCAGATGATATAGCTTTGTTGTCAGAAACCCCAGTGGGCCTTCAGACCCAGTTGAACAATTTGTGTAATGCAGCATCAAGACTCCAACTTAAGGTAAATATGAAAAAGAGCAAAATCGTTGTATTTAGAAAAGGGGGTTTCCTTGCAGCAAGAGAGAGATGGTCTTTTAATGGGGACCAAATGGCTGTTGTTAATTGTTATAAATATCTTGGTATTTATTTTTCAACCCGGCTTAGTTTTGTGGCTGCTTGTACAGATCTTGCAAGCAGGGCAAGAAATGCTCTTCTGTGCGTTCTGCAAAGATTGTACGTACTTAAGACTAATTCACTTAAAGTATTGTTAAAGATATTTGATACTCAGGTGCAACCCATTGCTCTCTATGGTGCTGAATTGTGGGGATTGGATGCTGCTGCTGTCCATATTGAAAATGTTGATTTGTATGCTCTAAAAATTTTTTTAGGCGTCCACGTAAAAACACCTAATGATTTAGTTTATGGAGATACTGGACATCATCCTATTTATATAAATTCACGTGTACAGTGTATCAGATATTGGCTAAAGATATCACGGATGAATGATAATAGGTTACCATTGAAGGCTTACAAAATGTTGTTCTGGTTAGATTCACGTGGTAAATCCATGTGGGCGTCAGGTGTTCGTAAGATACTATTTCAAAATGGTTTTGGATTTGTATGGCTGAACCAGGGTGTGGAAAATGTGAAATATTTTTTGCAAGTATTTCGTCAAAGACTCATTGATAACAGATGGCAAAACTGGCATGAACATATTCAGGAAAGTGTTAGGTTTTCATGGTACAGAACATTTAAGTCGTTTAATAATTGTGAAACGTATCTTTCACTCTATATTGACAGACATATTAAGAATTACATGACAAAGTTCAGATTTGGGGTTTCAGATATAGCAGTACATCGTAAAAGGTATAATGGAGTTCAGGATGACAGTTTTATATGCCCACTATGTCAAAAGGTAAACGATGACGAACAACACTTTTTGTTCTTCTGCCCTGCTCTCAGTGATCTACGGCAGGAATTTATTCCATCTAAATACTGTGCAAACCCGTGTCAGTTCCGTATCAGTCTACTAATGACGAACAGAAATCAAAGTATTGTGAGGAATTTGTGCATATATTTGTATAGAGCCTTTAAGAGGCGATCTGTTGTGCTCAGCTAATAAATGTATTGATTTGTCGATGTTATATGAATTTGCCATCCAAGTCGACGTTAGTATCTGAGTCAGTAGATTGTACTTCGTGCACTTGTACAACAGATTGTACTCCACGCATTTATGGTTTTTGTATCTTTTTATGCATTATTTTGTTGCTGTTGTTGTAATCACCATGTAAGGTATTGAAAGTAATCCCCCTTCAGAAGGGGCTGTGGCCTATCTGAATAAATTTCATTTCATTTCATTTCTCTCTCTCTCTCTCTCTCTCTCTCTCTCTCTCTCTCTCTCTCTCTCTCTCTCTCTCTCTCTTCAACTTCGCTTTCCTTTTTCCTTTCTCCTAACACATCTGATTTCTACTTGGCCCTGCACCCACTTGCTTGAGTTTGCTATCACCATGATTTCTGTTCACCTTTCCATGTTTTAAATTGCTATGTTCTCATAGTTCTTTACCATTGAAAAAGGGTGTAAGGCCCGAAACGTTTGGTCACTCTTATTCTTTTCCTTGGATTACCTTTTCCACCTGTTTTTCATTAAAAAAAATTTTTTTTTGATCGTTCATAGTTTCTCTGTCTGTCTGTCTGTCTGTCTCTGTCTGTCTGTCTGTCTCTGTCTCTCTCTCGTAATGTGAATGACCGTTGGTTTCAACCCCTTCCTGTCTCCTAAATTGATACCTCTTCTGCGTACGCAGGCCGATACTCCCGCGGACACTCCCTATATGGACAGACAAGTATTAATCCCATCTACCTAACAAAGGGAGTGGAGTCTTGTGTGTATGACCGTTTTTTTTTATCCTGCCATTAAGGCAGCCATACTCCATCTTCGGGGAAGGTGCATGCTAAGTGTAACGTGTCATCCATACCAACGGCCAAACTGGCCTTCACTTCCGAAAGTTGGTGATGGGATTTTACGTGTGTGCAAGATGTTGTGCGTGCGTTCACACTCGGAACCTCGGTTTAAAGTCTCATTAGAAGGACTGTATGGGAAATGGAGTCAGAACCAATGTTAACTCCGAGGGAAAAATCCCCCTGTACCGAAACGGCCCGGTGGAGAATCGAACCCGCAGCCTTTGGATAACGAGTCCAGCGCTCTACCAACTGAGCTATTCTGGCCCCAAAATTGATACCATCCAAGGTGTCTTTCTTAGAGTTTTTTTTTTATTGGTAGAACATAGTAGAATGGCAAGGACAGCTTAAAAGAAAGTGATACTGACTAAACTATTTATTCTTGACTTACATTTTGGACTCTCTCTCTCTCTCTCTCTCTCTCTCTCTCTCTCTCTTCTCTCTCATATAGTGAAAACGTTTATTGCTATTCACATATCCTGATGCCATGTGCTGTTAAAAGTAACATTCTCTCTGTCTGTCTGTCTGTCTGTCTGTCTGTCTCTGTCTGTTTCAAACATTCTCAAACGACATCAGTGGTAAACTTACAAGTGAATGTCCACCCAACTCTCCTGCTGTCAGTCTAATGAATTTCCTCCCTGGAAATAAAGCTTTCCGCTGTAAGAGTCTCGCAGGGAGATTAAGGTTGACCACTCTAAGGCTTCAGGAAAGCCGTAAAATAACGTCAGACGTCGGCTCACAGGGCCGCTCGGCTTTCATGAATATTTCTAGCGCAGCTGTGCGACCTAGTGGGCTTTCTGTGCAAATAAGGAAGGAGCGGTGCGAGAGAAATGCACATGCGAAGTTGAGCATCGTGTGCCGAAATCGTCATCTCTTGTACGGATGCTGGGATCGGATTAGACATCAGGGGCCGAGCAGGAAGTGTTTGGGGGGTTATCTGCTCCTGGCGGAATGTTGTTATTTTGGTTGCGACATGATATGTGGACAAAGTGCTCCTCCCCCCCCCCCTCTCTGCCCCTCCTCCCTTAGTCCCTTCACCTCGCCATTCCTATGACCTCCCCCCACCTCCCCCTCCCCCTGCGACCGGTTTCCCTTTGTTTTCAGTGCAGAAGGATTGTGGTGAGGGTAAGTTAGAGAAGGGCAGGAACGGGCGGGAGGGGGAGGGGGGTATAGCAGTGCTTCTGTCCATTCTGTGTGGTTCACAGAAAGACAACAACAATAACACCACCACCACCACCACCACCAACAGCGACACACACAATCCACAGACAGACAGACAGACAGACAGACAGACACAGAGTTAAAAATATTCTAATCCCTCTGTCTTCAATGTCTGTCTGTCTGCCTGCCTGCCTGCCTGACTGCCTGACTGCCTGCCTGTCTACCTGTTTGTCTGCCTGCCTGCCTGTTTGTTGCCTGCTCCCTGCGCCTCTGCCTGCCTGTTTGTCTGTGTCTGCCTGCCTGCCTGTTTGTTTGTCTGTCTGTCTGTCTGCCTGCCTGCCTGTCTGTGTTCTTTGCGCCACTCCTCCCGGTCCTTTTGTAAACTATCACATCCCAACGAAATCCTTTCACAACCTCATCCTTTGCAAGTCCACAAGGAGTAACCAAGACAACCCGCCCCCTCCCCCCCCTCCCCCCCCCCTATCCGCCCCCCTCCTATTCCCTTTTCCAGTCGCTCCAAGTCTGGGAGCGCTGGACAGGAGGGGGAAGAGGGGTGGTGGTGGCGAGGTGGTGGTGGTGGTGGAGGGAGGGAGGGTGGGAGGGAGAGGTTGGTGAAGAAGCCGGCATGGGGTGTGTGAGGGGAGGGGGGGGTGTGTGTAGGGTGTGCGCAGGGCGGGAGTTGCACAGCCGCATTGCGCCTGTCTTTACGCGCCAGTCCATCTACATTTACATTTATTTACACACACACACACACACACACACACACATGCACGCATGCGCACTCTATCATATTCGCGCACTGTTGACATAAGAAGTTTAGAAGACAGAGAGCGTTTCATTTTTTTCTCTCTCCTTAAAGCACTCTTCTTCCTATAGTATTACAGAATTAAGCTGAGATCTGATCACATCCGCCTAGTTCTGTTCAAAGTCAGAGGACACGAGTTATTTTTTGTTGTTGTTTGTTTTTTAAAAGATCATTTTAAAGTCCGGTTTGGAGACAACAAAGTCATTCTTCTTCTTCTTCTGAATTCCCTGGTCATGCTGGTCAGATACAAAGTCCTGTAGCCTGGGCAAAGTCAGCGGTCCGTCGGAGTGAGTCCGCCGTTCCCCACAGCTTTTCTTGGAGTTCCACTGCACCGGCCAAAACTCACGCGCAGGCTGTCGAAAGTGGGACAGGACTGAAGTACGTGGGCTGGGTTTTGTGGGCCAGTACCACATGAGCACTCATCTGTGTGCGATATATTCAGGCGATAGAGGTGGGAGAGCAACTGACAGCTTACCTAGGAGAAGGACACCCTGAATTCAAACCATGAGCTACTCTGAAGACACGTGTCGGCTGAGGACAGCGGGTAGACCTTCTGATCCAGCACCCAAAGCACAGAAGAAGACCAGACACCTACGCATTACACCCATCATGGTTAAAGTCATTATTTTACTTTTCCTTTTTTTCTGTTAAACTTGGAGCTCAGTAAATGGTCATGATTCTTGTCTTGTTATCAATTATGCGCTCCAAACATTTCTTTAGCATCGATTGTTTTGGATCTCAAGGGGTAATTTCAATTATCTATAATAATAATAATTATAGCCTTTCGTTCCACACAAACCAGTGTACTCAAATACATGGTTCGGACTTTGGCACATTCCTGTCCGGTGTTTGAGGTCCAGGTCCCAAATTCCCTAAAAAAAAAGTACGAGTTTTTTTTTCGGGACTGTAACTTCCATTTCATGAAACGTTGGGAGTGATTTTGTGCACGAGTTTGTAGCTTAATCAATCTGCTATCAAAGTTTGCTTTCTATTTTCCACTGTCTGTTTTTGTTTTGAAATAGCGACACCAAATACTTAAGTGTTTGGACTTTACAGATTTTCCCATATATATACATATATATTTTGTTAAACATATTGTTAAAATGAAATATTAAAATCAACAAGCTTGTTTCGAGCCTCTTGCCTCTTGCTCTCATCAGGATTATGATGATCCTGATGAGAGCAAGAGGCAAGAGGCTCGAAACAAGCTTGTTGATTTTAATATTTCATTTTAACAATATTTTTAACAGATGTTGCTCCCTAGACGGTCGAGCTTTTTTTAGATTTTCAAAGGACATTTTTATATTGTTCGTACATTATATATATATATATATATATATATATATATATATGTATATATATATATTTTTTTTCGCGCGTAAATATGCGTACAGCGTGTGTGTGTGTGTGTGTGTGTGTGTGTGTGTGTGTGTGTGTGTGTGTTGTGCGTGCGTGCGTGCGTGCGTGCGTGCGTGCGTGCGTGCGTGCGTGCGTATTCTCCCTCTAGGTGAATCATCCATTATCATTGCATGTCTGTACTTGCTTCTCGTAGTGTACATGTGCCTTTGCTGCGCTTTAAATGTCCAGTTGTCCGGTGACCGGTTTATTTCAAATATTGTCATATCATGTCCAGTTGTCCTGTGACCGCTTTATTTCAAATATTGTCATATCATGTACAGTTGTCCTGTGACCGCTTTATGTCAAATATTGTCATATCAACTCGACGGTCCTTTATGTCTTGTGCTTCATTTATCTCCCTCAAATATGTTAAAGAACAAACAAACAAACAAAAAAAAAAAAAAAAAAAAGGAGAAAGAAAAACGTATTTGAACAAAATGGACAGTTGACCTGTTCACTGAGAACATTGGGATGGCATTTTTTCTTATATTTTTTCCCCTTGTTATTAACAACTGTGCGATTCTGCCCATTGTTTAATGGATCTATTTTTGCTGATTGTTTAAGACTGCAAACAGATTGGTATTACATATCGCTCTCTGCTAGTTTTGTGTTGGATAGTTTCTGTTCGCGGTTTTGGGGTTGGGGTGTTTGGCGTTAGGGAAGAGGGAGGAAGGCGGCGGTGGGGGGGGGGGGGGTGAGAGGGAATGTTTGTGGCTGGGGTTGTAACTATAGTTTTGGTTGCGTATATGTGCGAAGTGTGGTTTTGTTGCATTTCATCTCTCGAAATTTACTTCCTATGCGCTCTCTCTCTCTCTCTCTCTCTCTCTCTCTCTCTCTCTCTCTCTCTCTCTCTCCAGACATCCGAAACCGTCAGCTTAGCCTATCCAGACAAGGAGCGGCTTGTGTGTATGAGTGCAAGTGTGCACAGGTGTGCTTTCATGCTCGCACGTTCACACCTTTGCGAACGCGCTCACACATCTATATGCGCATGTGACGATTCAGTCTGGATCCATCGGCGCACGATCATCGCCATAGCAGATTATGTTCTCCGGCTTCCTTCGTTTTAGTTTGGATTCAGCCAGTAATTGGATGTCACAGACCCACTGGAGCTGAAAGAGGTCGGAGCATATTTTACGTGAGACCCCGATGTATGCAGTCTGACTCGCATACGACACTTCTGATAAACTGCATTGTTTGAATCGGCAGGATGCAGTCAGAGAACGATGGAACGGGTAAATGTTAACCAAGGTCCCGAGTTCAAAAGAAAATCCTGGACTAAGGAGTGACATTAGACGCAATCATCCAATATCCCAAAGGGTCTGGTTTGAGGCATGCACAGGTTGCCTGCCATTCCTTCATTGATATTTAAAGTGTAAGGCGCGCGCGCAAAAAAAGAAGAAATGAAAAAAACAAACAAACTAAACCCGGTGTGTTGTTTTTGTTGCTAGTCTGTGTTGGATGTGAAGAACGTTGTCCGGCACTGGAGGAGTGTCACAGGACGGACCGTCTCACTGTCTGCGTCATAGTGTCCACAGCTCACTGCCCCTTCAGCAGCGCGTTCACAGGGGCGGCGCTGCACTCGCTGAAAGGGAGACCACCCTGGTCGCCCGCGCCTAGTCACACGTTCACGTTATTTCTATTGCACTCATCAGGTGAGGAAGGGGGGGTGGTGGTGGTGGTAGTGATGAGATTGGGGGAGGGGGGGGGGGGGCGGGGAGGGAAGAGGAAGAGGGAAGGGGGAAAAGTGGGTGAGAGGAGAGATGAAAAATGAGAAGCAAGAGAGGGGGGAGGAGGGGGGGGAAAGGAGGAAGAGAAGAGAAGAGAGAGAGAGAGAGAGAGAGAGAGAGAGAGAGAGAGAGAGAGCTAGCTTTGTCTCCCACTCTATCATCTTCATTTTTATTTCCGAACCTCCCCTCCCCCAGCAGCCCCTACTCCCACGCGCGCGCGCGCACGCACGCACGCACACACACACACACACACACACACACACACACAACACACACACACACACACACAAAGAATAATCATTCGAACACCATTATTTTTTGTATGGATACTTTCATTAAAAATACATGTTTTAAAAATATCGCTAGATTAAGAAAAAAAAGCGTATGAAAACAACAGAAAACGCAAATGATGACTCGCCCATAAAACACAACAAAACAGGCCTGTGGACACAAGGTGGGACAGGATTAAATAAAACAACGCCCAAAACACCAAGCTCAGCATATGCAATAGTCGCTTTTCCCACTTACCAGCTGTCTGCACCTTTATCCCTCTACAAAATACCAACACAATACAAAGTGCCTGCAATGTGTGAGCAGTCTCGGTTCATGGTGTGCCCTGGTTGGAGACGGGGGTGGGTGGGGGGGGGGGGGGGGGTGATACAGTAGTACTGCTTTAACATTTTCGATACCGTCTGCGCCGAACATCCAGCCTTTCTTCGGCAGTAGTTCATTTTACAGTCAGTCTCTTTAAATGCTTGTCGCTTCTTCATTTTCAAGACGACTCGCTTTGCCCTTAGTGGAAAATGAAGCCACATGTTTGTAGTTTAAGACTAATTATTTATTTTTGCTTCTTTTGACAGGAAAGAACAACCAATCTTACACTGGCGTTGCTCGAATTGGTGCAGACATTCTGCATCCAGCCCACTCCTGTTCTGGCGATATTGTCATGCCGGCGCTGAAGGGTTAAGTTTAATTTCTTTGAAGCAAAAGCCTTGCTAAGCACACCAAGGGTGCACTCCCTTCTGCCCACTCCAAGTCGGATTTTCTGCGGGGAACGGCGCATTTGACTCGTTCTTACCAAGACTTTTTAAGGCCTGTAAATCAGCTCTACACCACAGAGACGATAAAACAAAGAAGTAACACACCGGTTTCGTTTCCGTCAGCCTTCTTCACTTCTGGTGGATGGCACCAAATGCCGAGTCACTTCGGGGACTGCTCTGAGCCAACATTCGCAGGACTTCACCCAGTACACCCCTTACTGACGTATCATCACTAATCATCAATACACCAGTACACCCTTACTGACGTCAATACACCACCCAGTACACCCCTTACTGACGTCAATACACCACCCAGTACACCCCTTACTGACGTCAATACATCACCCAGTACACCCCTTACTGACGTCAATACATCACCCAGTACACCCCTTACTGACGTTAATACATTCACAGTCGCGGAGCCAGCGTAAAGTGCGAATCCCCCTTCGGAGGGTGTTACCATGTTCGCCCACCAGTAGACCCCATGACCTTGCTGATACCGGCGACTTGTTTATCAACATTACAGGGCGGTTGGAAATCACATCCCATGTCATGTAAATTGTACCACAGATACGAATGACAGCATTCAAAGTGGTGCGATTTGAATGTAAGTCAGTACAAAATACTCTTCACATCTTTAACTTCCAAAACGTTCAGAGCCGGGTGCGTGCTAGTACCACGTCTCTACCATGACCAAAACATTCAAACGAAAAATGACATGTCAAAGAATGCAACCACTTTTCAGTAATACCAGAGTTAACTTTGTACAGATGTTAGAAAACGGGGTGCAAAAAAAAGAACGAATGCTTACTGTTATTCATTCCCGCTCTTCTTCGCTATCTTGTGTGGTACAGTGATACTGTAGGAAAACGGCTTTCAAAATAGCAACCAATCAGAAAGTCTGGCTGAAAGAACCAGTCAGAAAGTCTGGCTGAAAGAACCAATCAGAAAGTCTGGCTGAAACAACCAATCAGAAAGTCTATCTGAAACAACCAATCAGAAAGTCTGGCTGAAACAACCAATCAGAAAGTCTGAAAGAACCAAGATACGATTTGGATGCTGGTACAGTGACAAAACATCTACCCTGCATGACATCCAGCACCATCTACCCACATGACATCCAGCACCATCTACCCCATGACATCCAGCACCATCTACCCTACATGACATCCAGCACCATCTACCCTACATGACATCCAGCACCATCTACCCACATGACATCCAGCACCATCTACCCTACATGACATCCAGCACCATCTACCCACATGACATCCAGCACCATCTACCCCACATGACATCCAGCACCATCTACCCACATGACATCCAGCACCATCTACCCCACATGACATCAAGCACCATCTACCCCACATGACATCCAGCACCATCTACCCCACATGACATCCAGCACCATCTACCCCACATGACATCAGCACCATCTACCCCACATGACATCCAGCACCATCTACCCCACATGACATCCAGCACCATCTACCCTACATGACATCCAGCACCATCTACCACATGACATCCAGCACCATCTACCCACATGACATCCAGCACCATCTACCCCACATGACATCCAGCACCATCTACCCCACATGACATCCAGCACCATCTACCCTACATGACATCCAGCACCATCTACCCTACATGACATCCAGCACCATCTACCCACATGACATCCAGCACCATCTACCCTACATGACATCCAGCACCATCTACCCTACATGACATCCAGCACCATCTACCCTACATGACATCCAGCACCATCTACCCTACATGACATCCAGCACCATCTACCCTACATGACATCCAGCACCATCTACCCACATGACATCCAGCACCATCTACCCTACATGACATCCAGCACCATCTACCCTCATGACATCCAGCACCATCTACCCACATGACATCCAGCACCATCTACCCCACATGACATCCAGCACCATCTACCCACACATGACATCAAGCACCATCTACC
Source organism: Conus canariensis (assembly GCA_033310375.1). Classification (NCBI taxonomy): domain Eukaryota; kingdom Metazoa; phylum Mollusca; class Gastropoda; order Neogastropoda; family Conidae; genus Conus; species Conus canariensis. The sequence continues at coordinate 40,767,609 of CM065747.1, read as the reverse complement.
CCACATGACATCCAGCACCATCTACCCACATGACATCCAGCACCATCTACCCCACATGACATCAAGCACCATCTACCCCACATGACATCCAGCACCATCTACCCTACATGACATCCAGCACCATCTACCCACATGACATCCAGCACCATCTACCCTACATGACATCCAGCACCATCTACCCTACATGACATCCAGCACCATCTACCCTACATGACATCCAGCACCATCTACCCTACATGACATCCAGCACCATCTACCCTACATGACATCAAGCACCATCTACCCCACATGACATCCAGCACCATCTACCCCACATGACATCCAGCACCATCTACCCCACATGACATCCAGCACCATCTACCCCACATGACATCCAGCACCATCTACCCACATGACATCCAGCACCATCTACCCTACATGACATCCAGCACCATCTACCCTACATGACATCAAGCACCATCTACCCTACATGACATCAAGCACCATCTACCCTACATGACATCCAGCACCATCTACCCCACATGACATCCAGCACCATCTACCCCACATGACATCAAGCACCATCTACCCCACATGACATCCAGCACCATCTACCCCACATGACATCCAGCACCATCTACCCTACATGACATCAAGCACCATCTGCCCTACATGACATCCAGCACCATCTACCCTACATGACATCCAGCACCATCTACCCTACATGACATCAAGCACCATCTACCCTACATGACATCAAGCACCATCTACCCTACATGACATCAGCACCATCTACCCTACATGACATTAAGCACCATCTACCCTACATCAAGCACCATCTGCCCTACATGACATCCAGCACCATCTACCCTACATGACACCAAGCATAAACTGTTCACAGTGAACTCCGCCAAAACTCTGGCTAGAGCTACGGCGTCAGACGAGCTCCTCAAAAGGATAGTTTTCATGTGATCTAATATTCTATAAAGCAATTTTTAGCGCGTTCCCTAAAAACTCTTTTGATAAACAATGAATTATGGACGACTGTATCGAGAATGGAGTTTGACCAGAGGACAGCCATGATGTGGACCCTTGTTGTCGGCTGGGCGATAAACGACATGAGTTGAATCGTGGGGGTGAACTAGACGTGCTGTTGACCGTTCCCTACGTCATCGAACATTAGGTTATGGAAGTTCAGCTTTAACCTTTAACATCATTTTCATTCATAACTTACGAATAGCGTCATCCGTTCCACGTAGTTCGTTGCGGATTGCTTTAACGGCGATATTCTAATTATTGAACTCCTCTTTTGCGTTGAGAATGATGAATGCACTCCAGCAGCTATGAATTAACATGGTATCCTAAACTGTTAAAATCGTTCATAATTCTAAAACTTAAAAAAAATCACGCTGTCTTTCCCCCGTTTGTCTCAGTTCCTTATCATGTCATTTTTCTCCTTTATTAGTTTTATATTAGCAAATTATTCCCGCTGCTCTGCGGCTTTCATCGGCAAAAATAGCATACCAAAAATGACCAATACAATCTTCGCTCGGATTAGATTGGAAGAACGACAAAGAGTGCTGTAAATACCTTGCCATAAAAGCATTTCTTGTGTATATTCCTCCTGATTACTGTAAATCGGTCACTGACGACGATTTTGAAGAAAAGGATGTAAAACTGGCACTGCTAAAACTTTGGCCGAAGGTCTTCTGTTCGCTAGGTTTTCAACCACCACGAGAGCAGGGGGCTAGACATATCTAGACATGTAATAAATCTGACGACGTATTTCCTTTTTCCTCCCTTTAGACATTCAGCAGCTGCTGAGACAATCTCTCTCTCTCTCTCTCTCTCTCTCTCTCTCTCTCTCTCTCTCTCTCTCTCTGTCTGTCTGTCTGTCTGTCTCTCTTTCAAAGGGCGATAACCACTATTTCATCCTTTCACTTCGGGTTACCGGCCATGACCCCTCATAGTCCAGCTCACCCCCTGCCACCCTCGTTCCATGACAGCTGCATCACACTAAAGAGAAGTCTCAGCGACGTCACCTCCGTCACCACGGCCATGCTCTCCGCCACGCCGCAACGGCTTCCCGCCCCGTCCAGAGCGCAAAGAGTTGTCGTTCCTGGCACCGGAGGCCGACAGTTGGTTGACTCTGGATTTTGAGCTGGCTGGTTGTTTGGTACTAACTTCAGAGGGGGGTGGTTTATTGTCACTGGCTTCAGAGGGCGATGGTTTATTGTCACTGGCTTCAGAGGGCGGTGGTTTATTGTCACTGGCTTCAGAGGGGGGTGGTTTATTGTCACTGGCTTCAGAGGGGGGTGGTTTATTGTCACTGGTTTCAGAGGGGGATGGTTTATTGTCACTAACTTCAGAGGGGGGTGGTTTATTGTCACTGGCTTCAGAGAGGGATGACTGACGGCCGCTGGCTTCAGCTAGGGTCCCTTGCTTGTCTCTGACGTCACACTGGAGCAGTTGGCTGCTACCACATTCAGAGAGGCTGGTCTGCAAGTTGTTGGTTTTACATGTTGCATGTTGGTTAGCACAAGCTTCAGAGGACAAAGATTGGTTACCAGTAGCTTCAGAGGACAAAGGTTGGTTACCACTAGCTTCACTGGACAAAGATTGTTTACCACTAGCTTCACTGGACAAAGATTGTTTACCACTAGCTTCACTGGACAAAGATTGTTTACCACTAGCTTCAGAGGACAAAAGTCGGTTACCACTAGCATCACTGGACAAAGACTGTTTACCACTAGCTTCAGAGGACAAAGATTGTTTACCACTAGCTTCACTGGACAAACGTTGGTTACCACTAGCATCACTGGACAAAGATTGTTTACCACTAGCTTCACTGGACAAACGTTGGTTACCACTAGCATCACTGGACAAAGATTGATTGCTATTAACTTCAGGGCACCCAGGCAGATCAACAACCGCGTCAGGGAGACACGGAGCGGTCGATAGTAAGTTTTCGTACGGATGATCCTCGATCTCTTCAGCTAGCAGTGGAGGGTACATGACGGCCTCTTCGTAGGGCGGCGGGCGACTCTCATCAGATCCAGCAGACACAGATCGGTCCTCGATGGCTTCAAGAGATTCCGACCCCTCCCTGCCAGCTTTGGCGAGAGGCGGGCCGCCCTCCTCCTCCTCCTCCTCCTGTCCCCCCTGCCCCTCCCGACCCCTTCCAGGGTTGATGCGTAGCTTGATGAGGTGGTGAGCGATGGGCACGAGACCCAGGATCAGGCAGACGAGCTGACAGAACCAGCTGAGGTAGTAGCACCAGCCCAGCTCCACGTCCGTCTTGTGCTCCGTGTCCTCGTGAGACTGCAACCCGAACAGGTAGGTGCCCAGCATGCCACTGACACCTGGCGGCAGACAAGGGGCAGCTGGGGTCATTGGCTGGCTAGTTGGTTGGCTTTTTAAAAATGTTTTTATTCCCTTGTGCCTTGGCTGCATACAGAGCATGGAGCATCATTTCAAACTACATCACATGCTTTCTTCATCGGACAAAAAAGGAGAATGATTGTTTTGTATTCCCATCCCTTTTCTAGTATTGTAATACAAGACGGAACAGATCTTGGGATTGCGGGTTCGAATCTCCGCCGGGCCGTTTCGGTACAGGGAGATTTTTCCTCGGAGTTAACATTGGTTCTGACTCCATTTTCTCATACAGTCCTTCGAATGAGATTATAAACCGAGGTTCCGTGTGTGAACGCACGCACAACATCTTGCACACACGTAAAATCCCATCACCAACTTTCGGAAGAGAAGGCTGGTTTGGCTATTGGTATGGATGACACGCTACACACAGCATGCACCCTGCGTGAGAAATGGGAAGAATGAAGGAAGTAAGGAAACTGAGTGATCGATATTGAACGATATTGACTGGATGACACGGGAAACGACTGAATGAAGTGCCAGCTGGTAGCTCTTCAGTCGGCACTACCCAGGTAGGCAGCCCGTTGTGTAAACGAGTGTGGATTGTAAAGCGCTTACAGCTTGGTCTCTAGCTGAGGACAGGCGCTATATAAGTATTCATGATAATAATATTGATAACAGATTGTAACACGAATGGACGTCCGCCCATCTACAGGGACTTAAAACCCCAAAGCAATCATCCGCTATTACCTATCCCATGCACACTAAAACATTAAAAAAAAAAATCAGTACTCGCAACTAACAGATGTAACTTTGAAAAAAAAAGTCACAAGTATGATCGTACCCGTGGTTAATAAACACAAGAGGATTCAAAACCCAAACAAACCAACCAACAAAGAAACAAACAAATTCACAGGACAAGAGTCTGACACGTTAGCGGTGAACCCTCGAGAAATGAGCTGCGAGGTCAGGTAAACTATGGTCATACAGCAGTGAACATGGACCTTCTTTTGATGACATTTTCCTTTCCCCTGTAAGCTTCAAAGAGAAGGGGGTCAAGGGTTTTGAGACTGTTCCACATATTGCGCACCGGACATGGAATCACAGAACGCGCGAGGAGCGGAATCTGCACTCTGGTGGGTCTTCAGGACCCTGTGCCAGGCATGACAGATTCCTGATGCAAGTCCTACGCTGTCTGGTATTTCAGCGGTGAGTCCGCTCAACATGAGCCGCGTCCTGAAGCAAGGGAGAACACTCTGGAACTCTCCCAGGCTGGCCTAGAACGTGTCATGCCAGACCATGCCAGGACTCGCCCCCCTCCCCCCCCCCGGCCTTGACCTCAACCGTGCTGCAAGTGCTATCATTGTCAAGGGTGGGGGAGGGGGGATTTACCACACGAAGCCCGATCATATCCACCTAGGGCCAACAACCAGCACAGGACTGTAGAACAACACCATCCTCCAGGCATGGAATCAGCATCTGCAGGACTGTGGTCCATCCACTGACCAACTGGGGCCGGAATAGTCCAGTTGGTAGAGTTTGCCGGACTCGTAATCCAAGGGTTGCGGGTTCGAATCTCCGCCGGGCCGTTTCGGTACAGGGGGATTGTTCCCTCGGAGTTAACATTGGTTCTGACTCCATTTTCCCATACAGTCCTTCGAATGAGACTATAAACCGAGGTTCCGTGTGTGAACACACGCACAACATCTTGCACACACGTAAAATCCCATCACCAACTTTCGGAAGAGAAGGCCAGTTTGGCCGTTGGTATGGATAATACGTTACACATAGCATGCACCTTCCCCGAAGATGGAGTATGGCTGCCTTAATGGCGGGATGGAAAACGGTCATACACACAAAACTCCACTGCCTGTCTATACAGGCAGTGTCCGCAGGAGTATCAGCCTGCGTACGCAGAGAGAAAGAAAGAAAGAAAATTAGTATTCACCATGTTGGCGTGCCGGCCGTGTGAAGCAGCGTGGCTTTTTCGCGCGCGCACACACACACACACACACACACACACACACACACACACACACACACACAAACTCTCTTCCTTTTCCCCTGCGGGTTCCATGTCAGGGCTTGGCGTGTGGTGCTGGATGCTGGCTTCCTGAGAGTGTGTCCAATCCAGCCCCACTTCCTCCGCAGAATCTGCTTGGCCACTGGTTCCTGTCCTGCTTGCTTCCATAGATCTTCCTGAAGATCTATGAAGATCTATCATCTCCATTGACCAGAGGAAAAGCTTCCAAAGTCTGCGGCCCTTCATGCCCTGCTCTCTTGACGACCTGTTCCCATGTCTTCACTGTCTACGCCTGTGATGACGTCATGTCAAAGTCGGTCTCTATCGACAAGTCCCTGCCGACTACAGTACTTAAAGACGTGGTGACACCTTTCAGAGGGAGGACGCAAACTCCTGCCGTCGGCAACAAAGCAATGAGTGACGACAGTTAGGGGGCTTAGTCGGGGATCACCTGCTTTGCACTACGGGTCGGAACAAGCACCACTGAACGCCATCGAAGTGACCCGGCAGCAGGGCATGCAGTGTCTCCTCCGGTGGGTTGCCTCGTATCGACGTAGTCGAAGGAACTTGGCCGTGGTGTAGATAGATATATTTGCCATGAAAGGTTAAGACTAAAAGGGTCATTCATTTTGCCATGAAAGGTTAAGACTAAAGGGTCATTCATTTTGCCATGAAAGGTTAGACTAAAGGGTCATTCATTTTGCCATGAAAGGTTAGACTAAAGGGTCATTCATTTTGCCATGAAAGGTTAGACTAAAGGGTCATTCATTTTGCCATGAAAGGTTAGACTAAAGGGTCATTCATTTTGCCATGAAAGGTTAGACTAAAGGGTCATTCATTCTCCCCCATCCACCCCGCTCTCCTCGCTCCTCTCCCCCCCTCCTTCTCCTCCCTCCCCATGGCGACAGGTACCTCCCACCAGGGTGGCGATGGTGAAGGCCACCCTGCAACGGCTCAGCGACTTGGAGCGCGCGCGGGCAGCAAGCCATACACAGCGCTAAGATGATGAGAGCTAAGGACAGCCCCACCAGAAACTGCCCTGCCAGAGCACGCCCTGCACACACACACACACACACACACACACACACACACACACACACACACACACAGACACACACACACACACACACACACACACAGATACCCAACAGACTGGTTACATCACCTTCATGTTGTAATGAACAGAACATGACTGTTGAACAGATAAGTTACAAAACTTACATCCAAGGCTTTGGAACCGATACAACTTGCCGAAGTTAGCCGTGCGATTAATCCCCCCGAGTGCTTTAACTTTACAGAAATGTAGACTGTCGTGGACATGCAGAAAGACGAAGCAAATTTCGCTTGATCCTGGAACAAGATCTCTTTACTTCAACGGACTCCTTCGCTGAGTTAACGGAGAACGAGTCAGATCTCGCCGAGGTCTGCTTCAAAACAAGGACAAAGCATCCTTTGCCTGCTTCCAGCTGCTCGCTCAGAGAGAGAGAGAGAGAGAGAGAGAGAGAGAGAGAGAGAGATGGGGATGGGGTAGTAGGAATAGTTTCGCTATATTTCACAAAACTTTTTGCCCGAACCAAAGCTCCTGCTACTTTTGCAACTGCTACATCTTATTACACACGCACGCACCCTCCCCTCATACCCCCAGCCTCCCCTTTCTCATCTCCTCGCTCCCACCCCCCACCCCCACCCCCACACATCTGTACACCTACTCTTTCTCTTCTGATCCCCCCCCCCCCCCCGCCTCCCTCAACCCTTTCCCACACATCTGTCCCCCCCCCCCCCTTTTCAGAAGCTCTTCTTTCCTTTCGTATCCCCCCCTTACTCCTCCGTCCCTTCAACCCTCACACACTTCTCCCTTCCTCAACACACGCTTCCTTCCCCCTATCTACGCCCCCCTAATATAACCCCAACCCCTCCCCCCCTCGTTCACCTCCCCCAGCCCCCTCCTCTCCCCCTCCCCCCCCCCCTCACACACTTCTCCCTTCCTCAACACACGCTTCCTTCCCCTATCTACGCCCCCCTAATATAACCCCAACCCCCTTCCCCCCCCTCGTTCACCTCCCCCAGCCCCCTCCTCTCCCCCTCCCCCCCCCCCCTCACACACTTCTCCCTTCCTCAACACACGCTTCCTTCCCCCTATCTACGCCCCCCTAATATAACCCCAACCCCCTCCCCCCCCTCGTTCACCTCCCCCAGCCCCTCCTCTCCCCCTCCCCCCCCCCCAACATCCCCATCCCCTGCAGCCCCTAACTCACCATGAACATTGGCCAGGGTCTTGCAGACGGTGGCGCCCTTCACCTTAATGCACTCCTTCCACAAGCCCTGCGTCACGCGCACCTGCTGTCCGTCTCTCTCCGCCCACTCGTGCTCCTCCTCCTCCTCCCCACCGCCGCCGCCGCCGCCGCCGCCGCTGTCATCGTCCTGAAGGTTGAGCACCTTGTGGTAGGTGATCCACGGTCCGTCGACCACCGCGACGACGGAGGCCAGCGCCACCAGGCAGATGCCCATCACGAGCGTCACGAACTCCACCCTCAGCGACCTCTCCGGCTGCTGCCGGGGCTCATCTTCGGCGTACGGCCGGAAGGTGGCGCTTCGGTTGTCGGTTCGAGAAGCGCGGGCGAGGACTCCCCCCCGTGAGGCTGGCGGCCAACGGGCCCACGCGTTTGAGGTCATCTTTGGGCAGCTTGGCCTCCCTCTCTCTCTCTCTCTCTCTCTCTCTCTCTCTGTGGAGGTGTGGGGGTCTTTCCGAGGGTGCGGACTGCTAGACTATCGGTCGTTTCTCTGCAACAAAACCACAGCGGGTGCGTGGGATAAGCGCACGTTTTCCCAGTTGACTGTGACTGACGCTGCACAATGCTACTTAAGCAAAGCGTACAGTGCGTTTCCATCAGACATTCACAGAACACCACAGGATCATCTTTCAGCGACCTCGTCCTGATGATCAGCATCAGTCTGTGGCACTGTACTCGTGGTGAGCTCATGGTAGAATCCCCCCCCCCCACCCAATCCTGCATCATCCCCCTTCCCACCATCCCTGTGTACGTCGTTGTTGAGCTGCTGTCAAAGTGGTCGCTATTGCCAAAGTCCTCGGGATTGTCACTAAATGGACTTGGTGCTGCCCTAGAATGGAGGCGCTCACTTCTGCTGGCTCGTTGACCAGAGAGTGACTATCGGCAGCAGGTGGTAGGTGGAATCCTGGCTGTAGTAGACTGCCGGCAGTAGGTGCTAGGTGCAATCCTGGCTGTAGTAGACTATCGGCAGCAGGTGGTAGGTGCAATCCTGGCTGTAGTAGACTATCGGCAGCAGGTGGTAGGTGCAATCCTGGCTGTAGTAGACTATCGGCAGCAGGTGCTAGGTGCAATCCTGGCTGTAGTAGACTATCGGCAGCAGGTGCTAGGTGCAATCCTGGCTGTAGTAGACTATCGGCAGTAGGTGGTAGGTGCAATCCTGGCTGTAGTAGACTATCAGCAGCAGGTGGTAGGCGCAATCCTGGCTGTAGTAGACTATCGGCAGCAGGTGGTAGGCGCAATCCTGGCTGTAGTAGACTATCGGCAGCAGGTGGTAGGCGCAATCCTGGCTGTAGTAGACTATCAGCAGCAGGTGGTAGGTGCAGTCCTGGCTGCAGTAGACTATCGGCAGCAGGTGGTAGGTGCAATCCTGGCTGTAGTAGACTATCGGCAGCAGGTGGTAGGTGGATCCTGGCTGTAGTAGACCTATCGGCAGCAGGTGGTAGGTGCAATCCTGCCCGTAGCAGGAGGTACCCTGCATGTGTGGGATCAGAACAAACACCACCACGAGACGCCACCGGAAGGATTCTCCATCAGCGCAGAGTCTTCACTGGCGTGTTGCCTCATGGTGATCCCACACCCATCGCTTCCCCTGGATCTGCATCACCGGAGACCGTGATGGGGACAAATCCAGCTGTGGATGTGTATTGAGCGATGTACGGGGGAAACTGCCACTGAATGGGCATGGAAAAAAAAAAAAAGAAAAAGAGAAAAAAAAGAAATCAACAGTCTCCTCCTCTTCTGGTACCTCACACCAGCGTGTATGTACTACACCGGCACCCACAGGAGATTGTCACAAAACATTGTTGAAACACAAAAACAGGAGAGGGCAGAAGCACCTGAAGACATTTCTGAAAAGAGACTGCTTGGAAACAGACACGTTTTCCGATGTTGCTGTCCAAGATGGGCGTGACGTGAGGGACTATGCTGACGTGGCGTGAGGGACTATGCTGACGTGACGTGGGGGACTATGCTGACGTGACGTGAGGGGCTATGCTGACGTGACGTGGGGGACTATGCGGACGTGACGTGAGGGACTACGCTGATGTGACGTGAGGGACTATGCTATGTGACGTGAGGGACTATGCTATGTGACGTGAGGGACTATGCTATGTGACGTGGGGGACTATGCTGACGTGACGTGAGGGGCTATGCTGACGTGACGTGAGGGACTATGCTATGTGACGTGAGGGACTACGCTGATGTGACGTGAGGGACTACGCTGATGTGACGTGAGGGACTATACTGACGGCCATCGAAAGGCCAACAGTTCCATGCCCCTGTTGCAGCACGACTGAATGCGCTTCCAGCGTAGGGTTTTTTGTGTGTGTGTGTGTGTGTGCTGAATTTGGAGAGACAAGAAAAAAATAGCAACAACAACAACAAACACTCCATCATCAGTTGGAAGAATAGAGAAACCTTGATGAAACTATGCGAAAGCACAGAAAAACCTGAAATGTGGTTTTTTTCATTCAGCAGTTGGACTGAGACCAATCCCTAATCTATCTATCTATCTATCAATCAATTTTTCTACCTGTCTATCTATCTATCTATTTATCTATCTATCTGTCTATCCATCTATCCAACTATCTATCCATCTACCTATATCTGTCTACTATCCATCTATCTATTTATCTAGCCATCTACCTATCTATCTATCTATCCATCCATCTATCTATCTATCCATCCATCCATCTCTCCATCCATCTACCTATCCATCTACCTATCCATCCATCTATACATCCACCCATCCATCCACCCATCCATCTATATATCTATCCATCCATCTATCCATCTATCTATCTATTATCCATCCATCCATCCATCTATCTATCTATCTATCCATCCATCTATCCATCCATTTATCCATATATACATCCATCTGTCTGTCTGTCTGTCTATCTATCTATCTATCTATCTATCCATCTATTTATCTCTCTCTCTCTCTCTCTCTCTCTCTCCCATCTATCTCTCCAATTATCCATTTATCCATCTATCTGTCTCTCCATCCCTCCATCTATCTATCTATAAATACATCCATCTAACCATCTATCTATCCATCTCTCCATTTATCCATCTCTCCATCTATCTCTCCATCTATCTATCTCTCCATTTATCTATCTTTCCATCCATCTATCCATCTATCTATCTATCTATAATACTAGGGAGTGCGGGGGTGGAAATGGGGTCGCAGTCCAACTGCCGAATGAAAAAAAAAAAGGCTACACAGAAGTGGAACTGCGTGCCAACGTAAAAGGCCGAGTTCACATGAACTCGATCCACGTTATGTAGTGGATCCACGCTGACTCAGCGGTGAATGCATCATGAGCCTCCGCCATTAAGACAAGACTAATGGGCAAGTTTCGTTCATTGCGTGAACGCCACTTTAGCTCGTACAGTTTGCCTTTTGCTCTCTTTCCTTCTTTCTCCGAGAAAACTTTCGCTGGAGATAATGTCTCCGTGGTTTCAGCCTTTTAATAGCGCTTGAAAACACGTAGCCCGCGAAGTGTCTTCGAAAACAGCAATTAACACAGTGCACAGCCACGCACGCACACTTTACTAATGAAGTGTAATGTACAGGATTTCCCCCTGTCACCCCCCCCCCCCTTTTCTTCCACACGAGTAACTATGACAAGACGGAAGGAAAAGGACGGTGACCGCTTACGGGATGGAAAGGGGTGGGCCGAAAACTCGGCTGCTGTTTCGCGCGCGCCAAAAAAAAAAAAAAAAGCATTTGAACAATTTTCAATAAAATCTATGACTTTCTTTTTTTTAGAGTGCGAAGGGGATGGAGGTACATGGATGGGAGAGGGGGGGGGGGGGGGAACTGAGGTTTGAGGAAAATGGGTCTCTCGTTCAGAAATGAGAACAGGGCATGTCCCTGTTTTCTGAGAAGAGCTGGGAGGCAACCAGAGACTGTACGTGGGAGTCTGGCATCACTGAAGAGCTTTGTGTCTGTTGTTGTGTATCTGTTAGAACGTGGAAACTGGGCACGCTAGGCCCAACGCCCTTTTTCAAATCCACCAGCCACCCCCTCCCCCCCCCCCCTCCCCAACTCCACTCCCGCCCAACTGACCACCACTATCTGGAAGTTGGGAAAGGAAAATGAGTACAAGGCAAGTGTTGTCACTTTTCTACTGATTTTCTCAGATGATTTCAATTTACAGTCTACAACTGTAAAATGCATCTTCGATTTGTCGAAATCACAGATTGTTCTCAAATACTGTTCTTCCAAATGTTTCATTCCCAAGATACCGAGGTGTGTGGAAGGGGTGGGTGGGGTGTGGTGGTAGTGGTGGTGGCGTGGGGAGGAAGGATGGAAGGGAAGAGAGGAGGGATGGAGAGAAGGGTGTTTAGGAGGTGGTACACTGTGTGTGTGTTGAGAGAGAGAGAGAGAGAGAGAGAGAGTGTGCCTCTGTGTGTGTGTGTGTGTGTGTGTGTGTGTGTTGTGTGTGTGTTGTGTGTGTGTGGTGGACAAGAAAGAGTGGGGTAGGAGTTGAGAGGAGGAGGATGGGGGGGGGGGGTACTGGGTTTATTGTTCCTTAGATCGGCTACGACTATATACTATCTTAGCGTCTGTTGACAGATAATAGAAAATGTGCCGTTTCCAGAGTTTATGCCAAACTATCGGCAGATTAACAGTAAACAAGTTGGGTATTTTTTGCTCCCATAAGAAAACCTAACACAGAGTAACTTTTATTCAAGACTGGCACAGCTTTTTAAACTTGAATAAAGTCAGACAAATACATAGACGAACAATCTAATAGTGGGGGAAAAAACAAGCGCAGGCCAACAACTGAACTATCTTCATAGTAATGACTTGGCAAAGATTTGGACTTAAGGAGGTGGGGTGGGGGGGAATTTGAAGATGGAGAAACTGGGAACATGAAATTAAGAAAACATGTTACAGATATGAAAACTCTTCACTAGCTGCATAAGGGAACCATCGCAATCCCTTTTGAAGGCAGATATATTTGTATTGCCTGCTCCGAGGTTTTTCGTCCGCTGGGTCGGACTCATCAGGGAGACACGGCTGGTTGTGTCTGCGCTCCTGGCGTCAAATAGAGACACACCACAGTCCATAATACTGTGGTATTCTCACCACCAAGGGTGCAAAAAAGAATCCAATAGCACCCCCAAAGCAGCCAGCGAAGAGTAGTAAATGAAACCAAACGAAAGTGTGGGGAGGAAAAAAGTTGCTGAAAAACTAAAGACATTATGCAAATAGTATAAAATGTAGGGGACAATCTTTGAGCCTACGCTTAAGAATCCACCCAAAAGTGCAAGGGAGATCAAAAGACAAACACACAGACGGACAGAAACAAACACAAATAACCTCAATTTAATCAAAACAAAATCGGAAATGAAATGAGGCAGGGAACAGTAAACGATAAACAGTAAACAAGTGGGGTATTTTTTGCTCCCATAAGAAAACCTAACACAGATAACTTTTATTCAAGACTGGCACAGCCTTTTAAACTTGAATAAAGTCAGACAAATACATAGACGAACAATCTAATAGTGGGGGAAAAAACAAGCGCAGGCCAACAACTGAACTATCTTCATAGTAATGACTTGGCAAAGATTTGGACTTAAGGAGGTGGGGGGGGGGGGGGGGGGGGGGGGAATTTGAAGATGGAGAAACTGGGAACATGAAATTAAGAAAACATGTTACAGATATGAAAACTCTTCACTAGCTGCATAAGGGAACCATCGCAATCCCTTTTGAAGGCAGATATATTTGTATTGCCTGCTCCGAGGTTTTTCGTCCGCTGGGTCGGACTCATCTTTTTTGCACCCTTGGTGGTGAGAATACCACAGTATTATGGACTGTGGTGTGTCTCTATTTGACGCCAGGAGCGCAGACACAACCAGCCGTGTCTCCCTGATGAGTCCGACCCAGCGGACGAAAAACCTCGGAGCAGGCAATACAAATATATCTGCCTTCAAAAGGGATTGCGATGGTTCCCTTATGCAGCTAGTGAAGAGTTTTCATATCTGTAACATGTTTTCTTAATTTCATGTTCCCAGTTTCTCCATCTTCAAATCCCCCCCCCCCCCCCTCCTTAAGTCCAAATCTTTGCCAAGTCATTACTATGAAGATAGTTCAGTTGTTGGCCTGCGCTTGTTTTTTTCCCCCACTATTAGATTGTTCGTCTATGTATTTGTCTGACTTTATTCAAGTTTAAAAGGCTGTGCCAGTCTTGAATAAAAGTTACTCTGTGTTAGGTTTTCTTATGGGAGCAAAAAATACCCAACTTGTTTACTGTTTATCGTTTACTGTTCCCTGCCTCATTTCATTTCCGATATCGGCATATTGTTTCATGGCTATCAGTGGACACGTGAAGACTCGGATGACCGATACACAATACAGCATTTGTCATCTGGAACCTGGAGAGTTTAAGATGGTGGGTTTTTTGACGCTTTGGTGAGCGTAGGATGGAGGGGGGGGGGGGGGGGGGGGGAGGGGGCGGAGAACGGCGATGGGGCAGGAGAGTGATGGCGGAGAATATCTTTTCCAGAATTCGGCGCGCATGTAACAGTCAGCCGGGACTGAACATATTACATAATGCAGGCTGTCTCGATAGTCTACGCTCAGAACTCCCTGTATAGATTCCAGTTGGTGGGATGGGGAGAGGGGGTGGGGGTGGGGTGGGGGTGTTACATATTCCAGACCGACTTGTGTCCCAGGGGAGCAGAACGTAAAACCGACAAATGAAATGCTGCCTGCCAGAAACTCCACCAACAGAGCTAGTTTTTTTTTGTTTTTTTTTTATTAGGGGAACGCAGACAGCTGCAGTGGCAAGAAGACGGGTCAGAAGTGTTTTCAATATCAGTTATCGGCAGTTGTGCTGCAAGCACTCTGGTAACAAGTCCTAACAAGACGGGTCAGAAGTGTTTTCAATATCAGTTATCGGCAGTGCTGCTGCAAGCACTCTGGTAACAAGTCCTAACAAGACGGGTCAGAAGTGTTTTCAATATCAGTTATCGGCAGTGCTGCTGCAAGCACTCTGGTAACAAGTCCTAACAAGACGGGTCAGAAGTGTTTTCAATATCAGTTATCAGCAGTGCTGCTGCAAGCACTCTGGTAACAAGTCCTAACAAGACGGGTCAGAAGTGTTTTCAATATCAGTTATCGGCAGTGCTGCTGCAAGCACTCTGGTAACAAGTCCTAACAAGACGGGTCAGAAGTGTTTTCAATATCAGTTATCGGCAGTGCTGCTGCAAGCACTCTGGTAACAAGTCCTAACAAGACGGGTCAGAAGTGTTTTCAATATCAGTTATCGGCAGTGCTGCTGCAAGCACTCTGGTAACAAGTCCTAACAAGACGGGTCAGAAGTGTTTTCAATATCAGTTATCGGCAGTGCTGCTGCAAGCACTCTGGTAACAAGTCCTAACAAGACGGGTCAGAAGTGTTTTCAATATCAGTTATCGGCAGTGCTGCTGCAAGCACTCTGGTAACAAGTCCTAACAAGACGGGTCAGAAGTGTTTTCAATATCAGTTATCGGCAGTGCTGCTGCAAGCACTCTGGTAACAAGTCCTAACAAGACGGGTCAGAAGTGTTTTCAATATCAGTTATCGGCAGTGCTGCTGCAAGCACTCTGGTAACAAGTCCTAACAAGACGGGTCAGAAGTGTTTTCAATATCAGTTATCGGCAGTGCTGCTGCAAGCACTCTGGTAACAAGTCCTAACAAGACGGGTCAGAAGTGTTTTCAATATCAGTTATCGGCAGTGCTGCTGCAAGCACTCTGGTAACAAGTCCTAACAAGACGGGT
This sequence comes from Conus canariensis, assembly GCA_033310375.1. NCBI lineage: Eukaryota > Metazoa > Mollusca > Gastropoda > Neogastropoda > Conidae > Conus > Conus canariensis. The sequence goes on along the minus strand of CM065747.1, from coordinate 40,752,167 downwards.
CAGAAGTGTTTTCAATATCAGTTATCAGCAGTGCTGCTGCAAGCACTCTGGTAACAAGTCCTAACAAGACGGGTCAGAAGTGTTTTCAATATCAGTTATCGGCAGTGCTGCTGCAAGCACTCTGGTAACAAGTCCTAACAAGACGGGTCAGAAGTGTTTTCAATATCAGTTATCGGCAGTGCTGCTGCAAGCACTCTGGTAACAAGTCCTAACAAGACGGGTCAGAAGTGTTTTCAATATCAGTTATCGGCAGTGCTGCTGCAAGCACTCTGGTAACAAGTCCTAACAAGACGGGTCAGAAGTGTTTTCAATATCAGTTATCGGCAGTGCTGCTGCAAGCACTCTGGTAACAAGTCCTAACAAGACGGGTCAGAAGTGTTTTCAATATCAGTTATCGGCAGTGCTGCTGCAAGCACTCTGGTAACAAGTCCTAACAAGACGGGTCAGAAGTGTTTTCAATATCAGTTATCGGCAGTGCTGCTGCAAGCACTCTGGTAACAAGTCCTAACAAGACGGGTCAGAAGTGTTTTCAATATCAGTTATCGGCAGTGCTGCTGCAAGCACTCTGGTAACAAGTCCTAACAAGACGGGTCAGAAGTGTTTTCAATATCAGTTATCGGCAGTGCTGCTGCAAGCACTTGGTAACAAGTCCTAACAAGACGGGTCTGAAGTGTTTTCAATATCAGTTATCGGCAGTGCTGCTGCAAGCACTCTGGTAACAAGTCCTAAACAAGACGGGTCAGAAGTGTTTTCAATATCAGTTATCGGCAGTGCTGCTGCAAGCACTCTGGTAACAAGTCCTAACAAGACGGGTCAGAAGTGTTTTCAATATCAGTTATCGGCAGTGCTGCTGCAAGCACTCTGGTAACAAGTCCTAACAAGACGGGTCAGAAGTGTTTTCAATATCAGTTATCGGCAGTGCTGCTGCAAGCACTCTGGTAACAAGTCCTAACAAGACGGGTCTGAAGTGTTTTCAATATCAGTTATCGGCAGTACTGCTGCAAGCACTCTGGTAACAAGTCCTAACAAGACGGGTCAGAAGTGTTTTCAATATCAGTTATCGGCAGTGCTGCTGCAAGCACTCTGGTAACAAGTCCTAACAAGACGGGTCAGAAGTGTTTTCAATATCAGTTATCGGCAGTGCTGCTGCAAGCACTCTGGTAACAAGTCCTAACAAGACGGGTCAGAAGTGTTTTCAATATCAGTTATCGGCAGTGCTGCTGCAAGCACTCTGGTAACAAGTCCTAACAAGACGGGTCAGAAGTGTTTTCAATATCAGTTATCGGCAGTACTGCTGCAAGCACTCTGGTAACAAGTCCTAACAAGACGGGTCAGAAGTGTTTTCAATATCAGTTATCGGCAGTGCTGCTGCAAGCACTCTGGTAACAAGTCCTAACTCACCCCTTTTTATTTCCTCCCTTTAGCTCGCTTTTCCATTGTGTTTAACGTTCTTGGTGTTTATTCAAATGTTCCGCCAAACGTCCTCCGGGTCTCATGGCGTGGGTGCCTTGGTGTCGCATGTGCAGTGTGGCTCAGAAGCCGTGACGCGTGGATGATGAAATGGAAACCGCTTGACATCAATCCTTTTATCCATGTTAATACACAGACACACGCATACACACCGACACCGCTCAGGGTAGTCATCAATCATGGCGTGGCGCCTTCACAAACAAACCAAAGGCAGTTGTACATCACGTGTAGGGTAGGGCAGGCTGAACTAGCTGTGCGGAATGCCAGCAGAATGGAGGAAGCACTCATCCACAAGACTGAGAAATATGCCAGTCTAGCCAGCAGCTTGAGGGAGTCAAGCTTCCATGCCAAAGTCCTCTGTTTTTTTTGTTCAGTGAGCGGGTGTCTAGACACATCTTCCATGAGATGACGAAACAATGGCAGAGGCAGCTGAAAGAGGACCATGTTGTTCTAGACGACGAGGAACAAATGGGAACTTCATAACACTCAAATTTCTCAACTTTCAATTGATTTTTGACAAAGAAGTGGTTAAGTTATATATTCAGACGATTTAACTCTGAGGCTCTCCATCACGTTGGAAGTGGGGAGTCGAGTCCTGGCAGTGCCAACAAACATACAAAAGACACCCAGATGGTTATCCATGAGTCATAACTTGAATGATGCCCGGCCTTGATAGAGTGTATGGGGGCCACCAAACCATGTACACGGTGGAGCGTGCGATGTGGGGGTGGGTAGGCGAATTTCTCCAATACCTGCTCCTGTCCAGTCGTCCTTAAAAGCTTCTTTATTCTACCGACAAAACAGGCTGCGATGTCTTTCACTATCCTGTCTTTGTTAAAAAACAGTCGGACAGTCTGCCTGAAATTAGACGATTTAGCTGATCAGGTCTTCATCACAATCAAAAGCACATGTTGCTTTTTCCCTTGCATCACTATAAAAAATGACTATTGAACGTTTATGCATTCTCTTTGCGTGGGTAGCTCAAGGGAAATCCGACAATTTACATCTTGACTATTGAAAGTAAATTTTCTAAATTCGATTATAGAAGGGCAACAGTATTGTATGTAAATGCCATGTTTGACTTATCAGACGTGGTAAAAAAAAGGAACAAAAAAACGTGCGTTATCATCATCATCATCATCACTCATCTCATCATCATCGTCTCATCATCGTCATATCATATCGTCATCATCATCAGGCAAATGTATGCATGTCTCGGGCCTGGATGAGGTTGGGATATGTTATGAAAGAAAGGCGTAGTTTCAGACCACAGTAGAACTCAATAATGTCGTACATCACCTTCATCCTCATTGATAATTAGAAAGAAGATACTTTTGTGCCCCCCCCCCCCCCCCCCTCAAACCCGGGTGTGACTGTGTATGGCTGAGTGAAAGTGTGGTGCGTGGGAGTAATGCCACTGGAGGGGGCCGGGGGGTGAAGGGCGGGGGGTGAAGGGGGGTGAAAGGGGGGTGAAGGGGGCGGGGGCGGGGGGGGGGGGGGAGGAGACGATTGGAGACAAAAAAAAACGACAAAGAAAAAATAGACAAAGAAGACACGGATATGCAGATTTCCTTTTGTAACCCCCTTCCGCCGAAAGAGACGCTTCCGTCAACTACTAACGCGGCTTGCTTGACTGATATCGAAACTATCATTGTATTTTACGTGGTAAAAAAAAATCTGGAAGAAAAAACGTGTGTTATCATCATCATCATCATCATCATCATCGAAACTATCCTCGGCTTTTTTCAACCACTGTCCACACGTTCTGCAACTCAAACTGACCTTGGTGATGGTCTATGACGGAGAGAACTTGTCAAGTGGAAGGATGCACCGAAGAAACTTTCTGTATTTCTAAGAGATTGGAACAGAATGTTATGATCGACGTTCCGAAGTTCGCAGACAGCATGTATTCTGGTACCAGCGTCGACACGCCGACTGAACAACTCCCTCCTCCGCCTGTGTGGAGTGTTTCAGCCTACCTACAGTCTCAACATGGCCATGCCTCGGTGTGGCGGTGGCCTGCACTATGTGGATCATGGTTCCCACTCCTCGAGTGTCATGCTTGATCCTAATCTTGGTGAATAGTCGATAGGGCCACACTGTGGCATAACATCGACGGAAGAACTTGGGGAGAGCATGAAAAAGAAAAAGAGAATCCAACATGTTTGGTGGTCTGACCAGCCCACGTTCAGCGTGCACTGACATGATGCCAAACCTCTGCAACAGTCGTGGAAGAAGGGAAAAAGGGAAAGAGGGGGGGGGGGGGGGGGGGGGGGGGGATTGAGGAGGAGGAGGAGGAGGAGGGAGAAGGTGGGGGGAGGGGGGTTGGGAGGCGTTTGTTTACTTCTCTTTGGGGGTCTGTTGGAGGAGGTTCTTGAATTCCTCCACAGTCCCTGCGGAAACAACATTGTTGTCTAGGTTGTTCTATTCCCTGATGGTTCGTGGGAAAAAGCTGTTCTTGAAGACTAGTGTTTACGGAAAAGCCAGTATGGATGCAATACTACTAACATCATCATCATCATCATCATCAACAATGACCGTAACGATAATGGATAAGAAGTAGTGGAAATAAAAACGAGGGAAATCTTTCTGAATTGGCTTCCCAAACAAATCGCAGCCGCGGGGATGCTGCAGGCAAACATTATTGTGCACTGAGCGGCAAACTCCGTTTTGCTGTTTGGCCTAAATCCTGATATTACTCTTGCATGCTTCAAAGAAATGAGGAAAACATCTTACCTCCACAAGAATTCCTTTCTTCCCCTCTATTCCTGTATCAACTGATTTTTTTTAATTTTTTAACCACATTGTGAGCTAGTCGAGAGGAAAAGTTTCGATCCCTTTGTCACCCGGCCGGTTATTCAAACAAGACAGTGCAGACGGAAAGGAACAAAGAGATCCTTTGCTTTAAATGTGACAAAGGAGATTTTTGTTTCAGAACAAACCGATGTTTCCATTGAATTTCCTTTTCCACATTTGGAGTCCTGGCGGGCGATTTTGGGAGTGATGAGGTATGTTGGTGAAGATCTTGCCCCTGTCAATTATTAGGGTGAAAGTAAATATGCCACAAAAATTGAAACAAAAATGTGAGAGAGCGATATAAAAGCTTCGAATGAAAGATTTCCTTTCGCCCTTCACCCTTCTTTAACAAAAACTACGGCGGCCCCACCATTTATAATACTAACAACATATTTCATGATTTATTGTGATTTCAGGCGTATTTCTATCTTTCTCTCATCTATTCTAGATAACACTCCATGTGTTATATCGTATAGTTGTGTTATTGCTGAAGACGTGCAAAGGGAGAGGAAATCTGGGGCTGCACCTCCGTTTTTTAAGTATTGTAAGGATGAGGGGGCAAAACCTTTCCCTAACAAAACGGAACACGAAAATTAGTACATTTTTGCATTACTTTTGTGGAAACTTCTAAAGATATGACAGAAGCAAGATAGTTCTCGCCTTCTTATTGCCTGCAATGTTTGCGAGGTACCAAAGTGATGTGTAGGAAGATAGAAGCCGCAAGAAAAGTTTCGTCGGCATAAATCTCCCCTCCTCCCCCTTCACCCCTCTCACCGCCACTCATCGACTTTCTTAAGGAAATTAAGAAAGTAAACTTATAAAAAAAACCTAGGCAATCCTGAATTTCTCTCTCTCTCTCTCTCTCTCTCTCTCTCTCTCTCTCTCTCTCTCTCCCACCACCCCACACAACACACACCTATTCAAAGCACCAGCAGGTGACTTTCAGTTGCAAAATTGTTTCCTCCGTCAGACCTGAAGGCCGAATCAGCTGGAATATGCAGACCTAGGTCCATCTAGCCTTCCTAGAACAACAGAAAAAGGTTTAGGTGAATTCGATTGAAGGGCTTTCTAATATTAAACCTACCTTAAAAAGGTTTAGGTGAATTCGATTGAAGGGCTTTCTAATATTAAACCTACCTTAATCATTTCAGGAAGGAGAGCATAAACGATGAAGAAAAATTATAATTGAAGGCGAGTGAGTGTTTAAAGGGGGGGGGGGGGGGGGGGAACTAAAACTCCAGGTTTCACAAGTAAGTTGCTTTGGTCAATTCTGCTCTGTGCAGGCGGCACGAGGTGAAAAGCGGTGGACATTGTGCCTGGCAGATTACTGCGTTCTTCTCTCTCTCTCTCTCTCTCTCTCTCTCTCTCTCTCAAACTTACCGTTTCTCGCAGGGCAAGATAATGGCTGATGCTGCATAAACTACAAAGGGAGCACGAAGTAATCCTTGGAGTTCCCTATTCGCTGACGGAAGTCATGAGTGAGCGACAGACAGCAGACCGTGAACCACATGTCCTGACCAACTGGTGGGCTCCACGGCTGCGTTCAGTCTTCAGTGTCTTTCAACTCTCGGCCGCGGGCATCGTTCACCCGGCACCAGCTTTGACTATTTTTGACTACACGCATCGTTCAGTCATCTCTGTTTCTCCTACTTTTCACTGCTAGAATGGTTCAGCCGACTATGTGCTTTATCAGTTTCACAACATGATTTGTACGGGCTACGATCATTTCCACTGCATGTTTTGTTCAAAGAACGCCCCTGTCTTACTACTTTCACTGCGTGTTTTATTCAGACGACGCAATGTTACAACGGTTTACTACGTGTGTTGCAAAGTTCACATTATGTCTTTCTACTTTTTGCTACAGGTGTTGTTTACAACTGTGTTTCACTATTTCTGCTGTATGCATTGTACAGTCAACAACATCTTTTAAAATTACTTTCAGCTAGGTGTGTCTTCAGTCAGTACTAGGTCTTA
>CM065747.1:40735927-40740927 GCA_033310375.1 Conus canariensis | reverse complement strand
CTAGAGTTTGGTTCGTTTTTTAAAAAAAAGTTTTTCTGGGATATTATTCCACAGCCAGCCCCCAGAATAAGCAAGGCTTGATTTGCATAAATTAATTGATGGGAAAGGGAGATTTATTTTATGCGAATGTCGATGATCATTAGAAGTAAATATATTCATTAAATAGGAAGGAGCACTGCCGTGTAGTATTTTATGCATAAAGATTGCTTTATTGTACAATAGTTTGGTCTTGAATGGAAGCATACCTGCTCGTTCATAATCAGGGTTCCCTAGCGAGAGTTCATCAACTGTTATTTTGACAATTGATGAACTCTCGCTAGGGAACCCTGATTATTGCTAGCTAAATCCCAGAGTGTCGAGGCATAGTCAATATTTGGTTGAATATGAGATTGAAAAAATAATTTTCTGGTGTGATAATCTAAAAAGTTAAAAAAAAATTTTTTTTTTTAGAAAATTGAAAATAAAATGAGGCAGGGAACAGTAAACAAGTGGGGTAGCTTTTGTTCCCATAAGAAAACCTAACACAGAGTAACTTTTATTCAAGACTGGCACAGCCTTTTAAACTTGAATAAAGTCAGACAAATACATAGACGAACAATCTAATAGTGGGGGAAAAAACAAGCGCAGGCCAACAACTGAACTGTCTTCATAGTAATGACTTGGCAAAGATTTGGACTTAAGGAGGGAGGGGGGGGGGGGGGGGGAGGGAGGGGGGAGTTTGAAGATGGAGAAACTGGGAACATGAAATTAAGAAAATATATTACAGATATGAAAACTCTTCACTAGCTGCATAAGGGAACCATCGCAATCCCTTTTGAAGGCAGATATATTTGTATTGCCTGCTTCGAGGCCTTTCGTCCGCTGGGTCGGAACTCATCAGGGAGACACGGCTGGTTGTGTCTGCGCTCCTGACGTCAAATAGAGACACACCACAGTCCATAATACTGTGGTGTTCTCACCACCAAGGGTGCAAAAGAGAATCCAACAGCACCCCCAAAAGCAGCCAGTGAAGGGTAGTAAATGAAACCAAACGAAAGTGTGGGGAGGAAAAAAGTTGCTGAAAAACTAAAGACATTATGCAAATAGTATAAAACGCCAGGAGCGCAGACACAACCAGCCGTGTCTCCCTGATGAGTTCCGACCCAGCGGACGAAAGGCCTCGGAGCAGGCAATACAAATATATCTGCCTTCAAAAGGGATTACGATGGTTCCCTTATGCAGCTATTGAAGAGTTTTCATATCTGTAATATATTTTCTTAATTTCATGTTCCCAATTTCTCCATCTTCAAACTCCCCCTCCCCCCCCCCCTCTCCTTAAGTCCAAATCTTTGCCAAGTCATTACTATGAAGACAGTTCAGTTGTTGGCCTGCGCTTGTTTTTTCCCCCACTATTAGATTGTTCGTCTATGTATTTGTCTGACTTTATTCAAGTTTAAAAGGCTGTGCCAGTCTTGAATAAAAGTTACTCTGTGTTAGGTTTTCTTATGGGAACAGAAGTTACCCCACTTGTTTACTGTAAAAAGTTTTTTATTTTCCTGAGCTGATACAGTTTTACGGCAAGATTTTTGGAAAAAAGTTCTAAATGTTTCGACCAAGATAGGTTGTTGTCGATTGCTATTCCTAAGACTCTGTGATTAGAAACCTCTTTGATTTTTTCGTTACCAATATAAAGGATTGGCAAGTTTTCGGTTACATTTTGACGTTTTTGCCTTGTTGTAATCAACATGAATTTCGTTTTTTGAGGATGCAGAGACATGTGATTGAGTTGTGTCCATTTAACGAGAAGGTTGATATTTTTCTGAATGTCAAGGTAGACTTGTTGAGCATTAGAGTTATAAGTGTCAATAGTGGTATCATCGGCAAACATTTCACAATGAGAAGGTAAAGTTAATGGTAAATCATTAATATAGAATAAGAACAGCAGTGGACCAAGCACTGAGCCTTGTGGTACACCAAAGTTATTAGGAATCAAAGTAGAATAACAATCATTTAATAATACTAATTGTTGCCTGTTGGAAAGGAAGGATGAAATGAGTTTCAGAGTGTCGGAAGTTAGTCGATAAATAGTTAACTTTCTGAGCAAAAGTTCATGATTAATGACATCGAAGGCTTTAGCAAAATCCACGAAGAGTACTCCGGAAAAGTGTTTGTTGTTTATGTTTGAGAGAGAGAGAGAGAGAGAGAGAGAGAGAGAGAGAGAGAGAGAGAGAGAGAGAGAGAGAGAGAGAGAGAGAGAGAGAGAGAGAGGAAATTAGTTACATACCTCCAGCACACATTTCTCTTGCTGTCACTGGAGCAGTCACTTTCTCAACTGAACAAGAAATCACCGCTTATCTTGACCGTGTCATTAGTCTCAGTAGGAAATTAGCGCGTGGTATCCTAGCAGCACTGGACTGGAATAGCAACTACTGTTGTTTTCAAGTATTTTGTTTCCTTCTTCAACATAATCATTTGTTATATCACATTATCAGTCATGATCCATTCACAATGATTTTAAATTAAAAAAATGTAGTAGTACATGTATTAGTAAGTGAATGAGATTCAAATGAAGAGGATTTTTTATACACATCAGATGAAGACCAATCAAGGCAAAAGGGGACAAGGATGAAATAATAACAAATAGTATATCCATAACTTTACATAAATGAAATTGAAGAGAAAAAAAAGCAAGCCCAGGCATCCACACACACACACACACACACACACACACACACACGCACGCACGCACGCACGCACGCACGCACGCACGCGCGCGCACACACACACACACACACACACACACACACACACACACACACACACACACACACACACAGAGTTCTTTATGTCACAGATTTACAAGTATAGGGGCAGAATGGGCAGCTAGAGGAAAGAGTTGCAACAATCTTCATGAATACACTGAAATAGGTGGTAGAGACAGGGTGGTAGTCTCCTGATGGTAGTCACCCCACCCCACTGACCTTGGGCTGAAATAGTTAATCGGAATAGCAACTACTGTTGTTGTTGTTGTTGTTATTGCCGCACCCTGGCTAAAAGACTCCAGGGATCACCCGATCAGCCGAAGTTCTTGAACACTATGGTACAAATGCATCAGCTGGGGATGAGAACATGACGTGTGTGACCGTTTTTGATTACCCCGCCACGTGGGCGGCCACACTCCGACTTCGGGGGATTTTGGAGACTGACAATGTTATGCTAGGAGCTTGTCACGACTGAAGACAATCCCCGCACAACTATGCAGAGCATAACACCATTGTGATGCAGCCTTGGTGTTGTAGCCTGTGTCGTTGGTCTGACACAGCCTTGAGCCAAGGCGGGAAGAGTCAGTAATGAATACCATCCCACTGAGCCAGCACGCGACACTGCAAGGACTTTTAATAATAACAATAACAAATCGAGCTTATATAGCGCTCTTCGGTGAGAGAAAAAGACTCATCCTCAGAGCGCTTCACAATACAGGAAAATAAAAGTTTCCATAAACATTGCACAATATTGAGAAAAAGGCATTAAAACAATAGGTCACAAAGTAAGCACTAAAACAGATGCACAAGCCACATCCCCCCCCCCCCCCACTCCATCCGTGCACACACTAGAGGCAAAGGGATGGAGAATGCATGGGAAACACGCATTAACTCGTACGCTATGTAGAAAGACAAAAGGACTTCTGAAAGAGATGCGTTTTGAGACCAGATTTGAACGCAGAGAGAGTCTGTGAAGAGCGGAGCTGGGAGGGGAGGGAGTTCCAGACAAGGGGGGCTTGATAACTGAAAGAACGTTGGCCAAAGGATTTCAGTTTCATGCGGGGAAGCTTGAGAAGTTTATCACTGCTAGAGCGGAGAGTGCGAGAGGGTTCATAGGTAACAAGAAACCCGGCGGGTTTCTTCAGGGCAGTTAGACAATGACAGCTTTCCGTGGTCTGCTTGCATTAAAACATTCCGATGAAAACCTGTCAGATTGGAGTGGTGCTGGGATGGACGACAGTGGGAGCAATTGTGCATGTGACGAGGCTTTGAGGACACAAGTGGCACATTGCAGACACGAGTGGTGCATTGCACTATCTTCCTAACTCCTATTGTTTCCCACCAACTTATCACGACTTTTGCTGCGGCAACTCTAAGAAAAACAAACGAACAAACAGACGAACAAAATGTTGCCGTCCCTGCATTTTAAAATGGTGGTTTGTGCCTTAGTCTCTGACTAGTTCACACACAATTTATCTGGAATTAAGTAACTTTTGTGTGTGTGTGTGTGTGTGTGTGTGTGTGTGTGTGTGTGTGTGTATGCGTGCGTGCGTGTGTGTGTGTGTGTGTGTGTGTGTGTGTGTGTGTGTGTGTGGGCTGATACCCCTGCGGACACTCCCTGTATAGACAGGCAAGGATTAACCCCATCTACCCAACAAAGGGAGTAAAGTTTTGTGTGTATGGCCATTTTTTATCCCGCCAATTAGGGCAGCCATACTCCAGCTTCGGGGAAAGTGCATGCTATGTGTAACGTGTCATCCATACCAACGGCCAGTCTGGTCTTCTCTTCAGAAAGTTGGTGATGGGATTTTACGTGTGTGCAAGATGTTGTGCGTGCGTTCACACACGGAACTTCGGTTTATAGTCTCATTCGAAGGACTGTATGGGAAATGGAGTCAGAACCAATGTTAACACCGAGGGAAAAATCCCCCTGTACCAAAACGGCCCGGCGGAGATTCGAACCCGCAACCCCAAGATCACCAAGATTACGAGTCCGGCGCTCTACCACTGAGCTATTCCAGTCCCCGAATTATGTAACTGAAGATGAATGTTTTAAATATATGTAAATACCTAATTTCTTTTCTTTTCTTTCTTTCTACGTACGCAGGCTGATACCTCTGCGGACACTCCCTGTATAGACAGGCAAGGATTAATCCCATCTAGCCAACAAAGGGAGTGGAGTTTTGTGTATATGATTTAAAAAAAAATCCTGATTAACCACCCTACACTCCAGGAGACACGGGACACCTTGACCAACGT
>CM065747.1:40725927-40730927 GCA_033310375.1 Conus canariensis | reverse complement strand
AAGTGGCGCTAATACTGACCCTTGAGGGATTCCCATTGAAAGTGTTCTACTTGTGGAATATGTTTTTCCTATTCTTGTTCTTATTACCCTATCCTTCAGAAAACATCTGACATAGTTGTATGTATTTCCTGTCAAGCCAATGTTTTTAAGTTTATTCAATAGCTGAAAATGCCACACGTGGTCGTAAGCCTTATTTATATCGAAAAAAGGTAGCAAGAACACATTTTCGTCTAGCAAACTGTTTCTTTATATTTGTTGATAATTTCACTAAAATTTCTGTAGTGGATCGACCTTTCTGGAAACCAGCTTGATTGATTGGTATGATGTTATATTTTTCGCAGTAATGTGCAAGTCTATTCAAAACAATTCTTTCTGAAAGTTTACATACATGTGAAGTTAATGCAATGGGTCTATAATTCTTAGGATCCTTTGTAGATTTTCCTTGCCTTTGAATTGGAACAATAATCGACTGTTTCCATATTTTTGGCATAACACCATTGCTCCAACACGTACTAAATAATTCATGAAGAAACTCTACAAAATGTTCAGGCAAATTTCTTAACATTTGATTAGATATTGCATCTAAACCAGTAGATGATTTTCTTAATGGTATGGAGCTAATGGCTTCTTTTACTTCTTGGATAGTTATAGGAGCATTGATATTGTTACTATTGTCTGCTGTAGATTCATCATGTGCTTTACTACCTTCTTCTTTCTCTCTGTATATTTGGTCAGTACTTGTTAGACCTTCAGAGCGGCTTACCTTAGCAAATATGTTTACAAAAGCTTCTGCTTTCTCATCAGCACTAGGAAGACTGCTGTTATCTGTTGTTATAGGGTACTGTGTTGATGTTAATCCATTTTTCATAGCTTTCAGTTCCTCCCACACTTTACCAATATCTTTATGATTTTTAACTTCAGAGTTACAAAATTCATTCCAATGCTGCAGCTTTGCGTCATCTACGACATCTTTACTTTCTTTATCTGCCTTTTTCATTTCTTTATGACTACTTGCTGATCTGAGGGTGTGTGTGTGTGTGTGTGTGTGTGTGTGTGTGTGTGTGTGTGTGTGTGTGTGTGTGTGTGTGTGTGATAGAATCCGGGTAAATGTGGTAGATTATCGCTGTTGACATTTAGTGATTCTAATAATAAAACATGAAACTTATTTATTCCAAGATATTGATTCAAGTATGATATATTTTTTGTTATGGAGCGACAATTCCATTGGAGAAGCTTAATAGTTGGTCTCTTTTTTGTTGTCATGATAAAGATGCATATAATAAGTGAAGTGACTGAGAAATTCCCGTCCAACGTATATAAACAGGTAAGGACATGCACGATACCCGTAAGACGTAACACAAGAATTACGAAACAGAAATGCAAAGTAATAAACTTAAATAGTCTTCAATAATAAAATTCAAATTGTCACGTTAACAAGTGAGGTGGAGGTATATAACTGGGCTCCACTACATGACCTGATTTCAGTCAATATAGAGTCTTGAGGGAGATGCTCCCGAACATTTAGAGCATTTCATAGCGGTTCCACCAAGGTCCCCTCTCGTCCTGATACAGCATCTGAGGGCCCCAACGCCCTGGATGGGGAGGTAGGCGGCGAGATGGCTTCTTGGGCTTTTCCCAAAGGAGGTCTCGTAGATGCCGGCCAAGGTTAGCTGCCAGGATCGATGATCCCCTGGTGGTTGGATGCATCCTGTCTCTCCCGTAGTCATAGAAGTTATTGTGTGGTACGAAAGAAATAATTTTGTCAGCCAGCAGTTCTGTTCTTACAAGGGCATTGAATAATTCACGTTTAGCATCCATTTCAGCATCTTCTACTGCAGCTGCCTGACTCACAATGTGTGATGATGGGTGTTTCACTTTGATTTGTTTGACTGCTTTTGTGAAATCTTTGCTGACTGTTTCTGCGTCTTGCGTTTTCAAATCATTGATACCACAGTGAATTACTATGGCGTCTGGTATTTCTGAGTCGTTTGTTGAATCAAGTAGTTGAAGACTCAGTTTTTGTGTGGCATATGTTTTCTGTCGTTTGGAAGAAAACCCATAGGAACGGCCTAGTCTTTTCATTTGTACACCTTTCAGTATGGAATCAGAGAGTACGGTAACAGAAGGAAAGTCATTGTTCTTTTTCGGCTTGGAGTCTTTGGATGACGTTTTGCTTTTCGCGTCATTTGCCTTTATGACGTCAGGTTTTCTTTTCTTGTCTTCCAGCGTTCCTTTTTTATTTGTTTTGCCTTTTGCTCCCGATGACATTGGATGGCGATGGAGATGGGGATGTAGGAGTGGATCTTGCTGCTCCTACATACGATTTAAGGCCAGGGGTAATGATTTGGGGTTCAGTTTGTGTGATAGCCGTGGCAGTGGATTTTACTGGTCTAGCCTGGATTGCCTTGAGTTTGTCTATTTCTTGCTTTTGATCGTTAACAGCTCTTTCTAGGGACAGAATTCTATCACACAGTTTCAGTATCGTGTTTTTAAGATCACTAACCGCGCTGGCGTTCAAAGACTCGTCCACGTCTTTTCCTTGGGGTCTTTCTAGTCATTGTTGCGGATGCGCAATAAAAACGTTCACGTGGTGAAAAAGTTGTTTGCACTCTCCGCCATCTTGGACACGTTGGTTGTGTGTGTGTGTGTGTGTGTGTGTGTGTGTGTGGTACAATGAAATGCACCAAATATAACGACGCTAGAATTCAGTTTATACCAAGAAAATGTACATATATGAAGTCCGTATTTAACTATTGTCGTTTGCTCTGTGGTGGTAAAAAGGTGTTGCTAAACTTAGCGAAGTTTCTAAAACTTAGTAAAGTTGTGTAACATTATATTCAGTGTGTTAATTATAGGGAACATTTTTCGATGTTTGGTTTGTTTGATTTACATTTGTTTGATTTGTTTCAAGTCCTCCATGCCCCAAAAGGGGTCACAGGATTAAAATCTTTCAAAAATCTGTGTGTGTGTGTGTGTGTGTGTGTGTGTGTGTGTGTGTGCGCGCGCGTGCGTGCGTGCGTGCGTGCGTGCGTGCGTGCGTGTGTGTGTGTGTGTGTGTGTTCTTCAATTTAATGTCTATACACATAAGTGATTTTAGACAACGAAAAATAAGTAAATAAACAAGGTAGAAAAGGAGGAAGGGAGGAGAGGGGGTGGGGGGGGGGGGGGGGAGGGAGTGGACAGACAGGCAACTGAAGGAGATAAAGAGATAGAGAAACAGTGAGAAAGAAAAAGATGAAGAATTATAAATGGAAAAGGGAAAAAAGAGAAAAAGGAGGATTAGAATTGGAATCGGAAGAAAAAATGTTAACATGAATAAAAATTGCAACCTATAACATAACTAGAATAACATTTTAAAAAAATCAGATGAACGCTAAAGGTAACAGGATAATAACATTTAAATGTGAAAATAGAATTATTAAAGGAATCTAAAAATGGTACTCTGAACAAGTCCTAAAACAATGTCACAAATCAAAAGGGGTTTTACTAAAACCTCCTTCAGGGACTTTTCCGAAAAAGTAGGCAGATAGGTTTTCATTTTTCTACAGTGGAAAAGTATATGTTCTTTAGAAATTTTCCCACCACAAACGCATGTGATGTTGGAAGTGAATTCGGTCTTAAAAGCATTAAGTTTAAATCTATAGGCAAGGGAAGTTAAAAGCTTTAAGTTAGACAATTGACCATACTTAGATATAAAAACATCTTCAAAACTCGTTTGGTGGTCAGCAGGTGATGAGTGGCCAACATCTTCTTGTTTCTTTCTAAAATGTTTCCAGCAAGCATTCTGCAGTAGGCTATACCCTTCTTTCAGTGATAATGGGATTTTCAAATTATATGCTTCGTTTGTATAATCTGCAAGTTTTTATCTACGGATTAATTGAAGTGTGAAGGCACGCAAAGAAAGGTCAGATTACTACCTGTTATAATAAGGAAATGCACCAAATGATAACGTAAGATTACTACCTGTTAGAGTAAGGAAATGCACCAAATGATTAATCTCAAAAATCAAATCTTGTCTCACACTATAATTTGAATTGCTTAAGGCATACAACATTGATTTTGAATCGACACAAAAAAGAATTTGAGTTACAGTTTTCGGAAAATCAAGCAAATAACGCAAAGCCATAAGAATAGCAGTTAATTCAGCTGTAAATATAGATCTGTGCTTTCCAATA
Organism: Conus canariensis; assembly: GCA_033310375.1. Classification (NCBI taxonomy): domain Eukaryota; kingdom Metazoa; phylum Mollusca; class Gastropoda; order Neogastropoda; family Conidae; genus Conus; species Conus canariensis. The sequence goes on along the minus strand of CM065747.1, from coordinate 40,726,752 downwards.
TAAAAACCTCTTTTGACCTTTAAGTAGGGGATAGTGAAAGCAGCACCAGCTTCGTGATTTTCTAGAACTGAACCATCTGTATAAACTTTGAGATGATTTGGATAATTGAGAAATAAATGCTCATTCGCAACTGTGCGTGAAACCGCGGAGAAGGTTCAATACGCATGTGAGTCACAGTGCTGTGTTTGAGACTCTCTCTCTCTCTCTCTCTCTCTCTCTCTCTCTCTCTCTCTCTCTCTCTCACACCACACACACACACACACACACACACACACACACGTACCCTCTCTCACACCTCTCTCTCAGCCCCACTCTTCAAAAACCCTCCAAGAACAAAATCGTTTATTAGGAGAGCAGAGCAAATTTAGAACGTTGAACTATCAGCACTCCGCATTTCCCCCTGGCTGGATACAACGTGAACAGTTGAAACACTCTTGGTCCATGAACAATATGATGTGCGTCTCACCATGAAGGGGCGATAATCGACTCTGGCAGTCCCTGTTGATACGGAAGCACATGGTATTGCTGTCTTAGCCAAGAAAACTCTGTGAAGATAAACATTGTTGACTTTCATTCATATTATCTTTCGAGTGATACGGCTTTCGCTTGAACTCTATACACTTGCGAAGTTCGGAGTGAGATATTAGACAGACAAACACAACTTGATTCTCAGGTTGCAAACTACACTCATCTGATCATGCAGAATTGGAGAATAGAATAGCGATGATAAAAAAAAGAAAAGGGTGAGGATGATAAAGAAGAGACGGTGAGTATGGGGTAATGGAGGATGTATGTTACCTCCTTCCCCCTCCCTTTGTTTTGCTA
>CM065747.1:40718427-40720927 GCA_033310375.1 Conus canariensis | reverse complement strand
CTGTCTTGCCATAATTTCCTGTCCAAGGCCATTCTACAGGTGTCAGTGGAAGGTGGACATGTATCATGCCATGATTCCCTGTCCAAGGCCATTCTACAGGCGTCAGTGGAGGGTGGACATTTCTCTTGCCATGATTTCCTGTCCAGGGCCATTCTACAGGTGTCAGTGGAGGGTGGACATGTCTCTCGCCATGATTTCCTGTCCAGGGCCATTCTATAGGTGTCAGTGAAGGGTGGACATGTATCATGCCATGATTCCTTGTCCAAGGTCATTCTACAGGTGTCAGTGTAGGGTGGACATGTATCATGCAATGATTTCCTGTCCAAGACGGCAGAGTGCGGTGGATAGCAGGTTATTCGCCATGACTCTTAAGTCCAGGACCATTCTGTGCTACGGTGTACTGTGTACCAGCGGCAGACCAAAGAATATGGGGATGGACAACATGAAAGACGACACTAATTACAACCCCTCCACCAGTGACTAAGACAGGGGCTTGTGAACATCTCTGACTGCCTTACCACTCTTCCAGGCTTCCCTTCGATCTACTGTCATGGGACCAACATTGACTGTTGAAAACACACAGTGATCAGACACGACCCTCGCAGAGGACGTTTCTCCTGGCATCCACTTAGCAGTGATCACAGCATTAGATGGTACAGCACATGATGTGGAAAAAAATGTATGTGAACAATACTCAACATTTAATTCAACTTCTGCAAGTAGGGGAAAGTAGTTTACACACAACGTGTTTTGCTGAACGCTGTCTTGACGTTTATCCGTTAGTTAGGGTGTGTGGCCAATCACATGGTGCCTCGTTTCTGACCTGTGCCAGTGCAGTGAGTACCAGCAGGGGTTACGTTTCCTTCGTGCAGTCTTCATCGGAGCTGACTTCCACTGTATGCTCTTCTCTCAAAATGTAAGTTTAAAAAAAGTTAAAGGGATTTTTTTTCTGATCGTTCTAACAAATCCTGTAATCGAACGTTTTCTACAATTGGAAAACAGCATTGCACAAATGTGGACATGCATAGCACAAGTTGAACTTACGACCTCGTATTAAAAAAAAAAACCCATTAGATAACTTTCTTCTCGAAGACAGAGGTTCTTTCCGTCGAATGGTTAATCTACATGTTTTTCAGATATGCTGGCTTGTGTGCTTTTAGTATTTGTACAACATTTTGGCTAAGCAAATTTACTTTGATCTTTGACGCAGAGAGGAAATGTTTGATAGTGAGCGGCTGTCGAAGTCGGAGGCGCCGAAAGTCAACTTTTGACCTGCGTTCTTGAGGTAAAAGTCCATTTTAGGTCTCCTTGCGTTCGGACAGTGCACGTGGACTGTTTGAAGGAATGAATGTTCGCTCGTTTCCATTCATGTTTCGGTCCTGACGCCAGAAGCCTTTTCAACGGTAGGCTGATTCATGGAGAAACTCCCGATAGAGAACTCTCTCCGTCAGGTTACAACGAGCCAGGTCAAGGAATAGCTTGCGAGGACAGAAGGGAAAGCTGGACTGCAATATCTTTTTATTTGACCCCTCTTTCCTTTTCTCTTTCCATCCCCCTTGAAGAAGCATGAAAGATGAAGGTCCATGTGATTATGCTCTGGAAATACGTTCCTTAATCCCCCCTCCCCCTTTCCCCTCCCGTCATGTACAAAGAAGATCCTGTCGGTGAGCTAGGTCATCTTTGTGCCATGTAACATCAACAATGCTCTAAAATCTCATAGGAATATGTTAGGCGATTAAATGTCATTAAACAGGCTTAGTATTTGACAGAAAGGACCTGTTGTATCACAAGGGGTGTGAAAGGAACTTGTTCCTCCGGTATGAACATTTGACCAAAAAAAAAGGAATCTAGACAGAAAAGAAGCATTTTACGTAAATGGAGACCAAAGGGAAATGGATCCGATTTCTGAAACAAAAATATAGAAGACAAGAAAGGTGATAACACTTTCTTCTGCTTTAATAGAACGACATTCAGATTTCTTGCACAGCTCTTTGCATGCTATGATGTAATCGTACCTATTTTTGCCATTACACTGCCATGTATGATATCGCATCTGTTGTCGGTGCATCAGTTTGCCAGCCTCTCCCTCGCTCTGACAGATCTCTTTTTCAGTTTTTTTAACAATGTTGAAGGATGCCAAGCAAAATCATGTTTTGGTATATATTTCCTATGCTGAAAACTGAAAATACAAATAAACACGTGAAACACGGTGCAAATTGATACTTGTTTAATACAGAACAAATGTCAGAACGGGGCCGAATAGCTCAGTTGATAGAGCGCCGGACTTGTGATCCTGGGTTGCGGGTTCGTATTTCGGTACAAGGGGATTTTTCCCTCGGAGTTAACATAGTTCTGACTCCATTTCCCTACAGTCCTTCGAATGAGACTATAAACCGACGGTTCCGTGTGTGGACGCACGCACAACATCTTGCCCACACATAAAATCCCATCACCAACTTTCGGAAGAGAAGGCGAGTTTGGCCGTTGGTATGGATGACAC
>CM065747.1:40700927-40715927 GCA_033310375.1 Conus canariensis | reverse complement strand
GTCCAGGGCCATTCTACAGGTGTCAGTGGAGGGTGGACATGTCTGTTGCCATGATTCCCTGTCCAGGGCCATTCTATGGGTGTCAGTGGAGGGTGGACATGTATTTGCCATGATTCCCTGTCCAGGGCCATTCTTAGGTGTCAGTGGAGGGTGGACATGTCTGTTGCCATGATTCCTGTCCAGGGCCATTCTACAGGTGTCAGTGGAGGGTGGACATGTCTTTGCCATGATTCCTGTCCAGGGCCATTCTATAGGTGTCAGTAGAGGGTGGACATGTCTGTTGCCATGATTCCCTGTCCAGGGTCCATTCTATAGGTGTCAGTGAAGGGTGGACATGTATCTTGCCATGATTTCCTGTCCAGGGCCACTTCTATAGGTGTCAGTAGAGGGTGGACATGTTTTGCCATGAATTCCTGTCCAAGGCCATTCTCTAGGTGTCAGTGGAGGGTGGACATGTACTGTTGCCATGATTTCCTGTCCAGGGCCATTCTCTAGGTGTCAGTAGAGGGTGGACATGTCTCTTGCCATAATGGCCTGTCCAAAGCCATTCTGTAGGTGTCAGTGAAGGGTGGACATGTATCTTGCCATGATTTCCTGTCTAGGGCCATTCTATAGGTATTCATCTCGCACAATGTGGCACAACATGCACCAGGTGTGACGAAAATGACAACTTCTATTGATATTTTTTCATTTATTTATTTATCTATTTATTCATTTATTTATTTGTTTTTGGTACACATTTTTCCGAAACTCAAAACACCCATACAGACACAGACACAGACAGACAGACAGACAGACAGACAACAGACACACACACACACACACACACACACACACACACACACACACACACACACACACACACACGGGGCTGGGCCCGGTAGTCCGACGTTTCGATAGTCCGACACATCGGTAGTCCGACACCCCACGTTCAGATGTTTCGATAATCCGACACTAAGAAAAAGTAGCGATAGTCCGACATCCCACGATTCCGACAATTCCAACTCCTTTCGATAATCCGACACACAACCCAGTTTTATAATTCCGTTAGTCTGACATATTGAAAGTAAAATCTCTCTCACTAATTGGACCTGGGGCAACATAGCCGGGAACTAGCCGGGGACATGCCGGGGAACTTAGACCTGGGGGAACATAGAGTGCCTGCCATTCTCTCCGTGTTGTAAACTGAGAGTACAAAAAGATTGCATTTGGTAGGAAAAAATGTGTCGGTGTATCATTATGTCGGACTATCGAAATGTCGAAATCGTGATGTGTCGAACTATTGGCACAAAATAAAACATTACAAAACAAGTTTCGTTGGTCCGACAAAATTGTCGGATTGTCGAAACGTCGGAATCGTGATTTGTCGAACTATCGAAACGTCGGAGTCGTGAACTGTCGGACCCAAACCACACACACACACACACACACACACACACACACACACACACACACACACACACACACACGCACACACACACACACACACACACACACACACACACACACACACACACACGCACACACGCACACACGTACACACACATACACACACACACGAAGAGGAAGAAAAAAAGGAAGAAGAGAAGAAGAAGAAGAAGAGAAGGACAAGAACAAGTACAACAGAAAGATGAAACACTGTTTTCACTGTTATATCAAAATCCTTATTCTTAATTTCATCCACCAGCTAGAAGAATTTGCTTGATATAATTATATTCAGTTTTTGAAAGCTATGAGGAATGATATATGAATCCTGGAGTTTAGAGACGAAAACTTATGTTCAAGAAAGTTAAGTTTTACTCTTTGTATGTATGTATGTATGTATGTATGTATGTATGTATGTATGTATGTATGTATGTATGTTGATGTATGTATGAATGTATCTATCAGTCTACCTGTCTATTCATTTATTTGTCTGTCTATCGATCCACCGATCGATCTACTTGTGTATCTGTCTGTCTCTCTGTCTTTTTAGACATCTACCCATATATACGATTTACAAGTTTTCGGTGACGTCATTGAATTGTTGTGAGTGTTGCTTCATATCTGTGTGTTGGTTTTTCCTTGTTATTAACCCTCCATATCCTGGAAGGGAACAGAACAGCCAAGGAATGTCACTTCGTTTTGTTCGGGTAGAGGTATTTTCACTAATTCCATATTATCAGTAATGTATTTAAAGAAACCGTGTGACCAGAGGGGTCCTGAAATTGGGAAACGTGCCAAGTATTGCTCCCGTGCACATTGTGTTTGTTCACATCCACAGACACTGCTTGGGAAAGATTCAGCTTCCATTTTCACGTCAACTCATGTTTCCTTGGGTTTGAGATGTAATTTCATGGTCATGATGATGATGATGATGATGATGATGATGGAGAGGGTCGTTTGCCGCTCTTTCTTCCGTGGTGTCTCTTTCGGAATTGGAAGGCACTGAAGCTCTTGCATTCCTGTCACATTTTGGAGTCAGCTAACTTGGGGTCAACTAACTTGGGGTCAGCTAACTTTTGGTGTCAGCTAACTTGGGGTCTTTGTGGACAGGGGTCAAGGAAATGAATAACATCTTAACACACGATGCCCACCCCTTTCCCCTCCGCACACCCTCTCCCCACACCCCCTGCCCGTCATTTTCCCCGAGAGAAGTTCAGATCCTGACCACCTCCGTGTGAGATGACCAGACACTCCTCGTGACCAGCCTTCACAGCAGCTGAGTTGAAATGTTCCTTGCCGTGCCTTTGTGAAGTTCATAACAATGGAGATTTTCTGGTCTCCTCTACCTTCCTCGCCTCTCCATCCTCCTCCTCCTCCTCCTCCTCCTCCTCCTTTTCTTCTTCTGCGTCTTTGTTGTACATGGTCTTCATCAACGCTACGAGCTTTGGTCTGGCCGGGGAATCGAGGGTGGAGAGGGGATCCACCACTGTGGCTTTAAAGCTATGACTCCAGTATATGAACACATCGAGGAGTTCATGGAGGAATAAGGAACCCTAACCGTGGAGCTGCCGGATCGCGACAAGGTTATCGCTTTTTTTTTTTTAAACTTCTGGCCTTTAAAGACTGCATTTCTCTTGTTTCTGTCGAAGAGGAAGTGAATCTTAATCGGAAAATGTTTAGTCAGAGAGTAGATAGTTTAAACTTCGCTTTGATTTTCACCTTTGTCTCATCAATCAGTTTGTATTAATAGATATGTCGTGTTAATTATTTCCTCGAATTCTGTGAACTTTGCGATGGGTTTCCGATAAATCGTGATTCATCGGTTCGAGGACGCCGGCTGTGAGATCGGAAGCAGGAGGGAGACCACTCCGGTGGACTTACATATTTCTCTGCCCCCACTCCCCCCCCCCCTTCTCCCTCCTCCTCTTCATGTCGTCATCCACTGGAGACACGGAAAGAATGGACGGCGCCCTGGTCAGGATCTGATGGGGAGAAGATGTCTGGTCCTCCGAGTTCCAATAACCCTGCCTGCGTCCTGTTCCTAAAGTGAAGACTGTGTCTGCGGCAGACACGTGGCGCCGGGCAGCCAGTGCTCGGCTGGTCCGTTTTATTCCCCCCCCCCCCCCCCCCCCCCGGATGTCAGATTAGTCTGGGAAAGGCTTGTAAATCTGACCCCCAGTCTCCATCCATCAGGCGGTTCTCAGCACAACACAATCACACAGTCCACATTCAGATCTGAGAATGACTTCCAAACAGACTGCTAAATCTGCCAAGTCTTCTAGCTAGCAGACATTTGTTCAGGAGGAAAAAAAAAACAAAGCAAAAGAAAACAAAATAAAACCATTTATCATTCTCTGTAGTACTGAAAACATATCCAGGTTGGTCTTCCACCTAAGAAAAAGGGGACCGTTATGTAAAACAGGACGGTGTGTTCAGCAGGTTGTTCATTTCTCGGAAAGATTTCCTATGGCACCCTCTCTTCCCCTCCTTTACAACGGTGGCTTTGCGTCAACAAGATTGCTTTGATTGCAGAAAATATTGATAAAAAAAATCTCTGAAAAGTCAGAGAGAGCACAGACAGCCGTTAGATTTCCATAAATGACCCTTTATCGTAGAGAACACAGACAGCCGTTAGATTTCCATAAATGAACCTTTATCGTTAACGGAGAGAAGCTTTTCTTACGAAAGGAAGGAGGGGGGGGGGGGGGGGGGGAGGTGCACAAGAAAACGTTCCCATTTCCCGGCTCTGGGCGACGGAAATCCGGCAGGGGTAGATGTCGGAAGTCTGCTTGCTTCTCTTCAGGTTCCAGAAGAGTTAACTGGGCGGAGTCCAGTCTAGGTTGGCAGAGGATCCGAGCTCCCGTCCCCTGGACAACGGCAACAACAACTGCAACAGCAACGACAGCAACATCAACAACAACAACAACAACAACAACAACAGCAACGACAACAACAACGACAACAACAACGATAGAGTCAGCTCTTGAAAATGAATGGAGTTTGGATTTGGGTAGATTTCGGTTTCACAACCATTCTACTTTGTGGTATAAAAGAAACCCAAACACAAATAAATACACAAGACAAAGCGCAAAGCAGCACTTGTTTGATACACAGTGGCTATTCTCCAGACTGGCAGCCGTCTCGGAAGTAATATTTTCCGCACTTGTCAGGTCTTTTAAGTGCTCATCTTCACCCAACTGACGGCCACAGGTAACACATTGATTACTTTGCCGTCGATTTTTGACGTGTAAAGAAGACCTATTTGGCCTAAATTCAACTGGCCGGTTTAATCGCGTGTTATAATTGAGCCTTGCTCTGCTTTTTGTGTGTTTATTGTATTTTGGATAGTTTGCAGTAACGCTGCAGCCTGTTTTACCCCCCCACCCCCCCCCACCCCGTAGTCTAAACTCTTTTCTCGTTCAGGATTGAGAACCAAACAAATTTTTACTGGCACACAGATTTCCCAAATGTTTGTGGAAAGAATACTGATCAATTTCAACACTCACTCAGGAGCTCCGGCTTTGTTGGTGTAATACAAAAATGGTATGTAGTGTCCAAAATAAATAGATTGAAATGATGCCCTCTCCCCCCTGTGCCCCCTCACCCCCGTCTCCCCCTCTGTCTGTCTGTTTCTCTCTCTCTTTCTCTCTCCTTCTCTCTCTCTCTCTTTCTCTCTCCCTCTTTCTCCTTCTCTCTTTCATTCTCTCTCCTTCTCTCTCTCTTTATCTCTCTCTCATTCTCTCTCTCTCTCTCTCTCTCTCTCTCTCTCTCTCTCTCTCTCTCTCTCCCTCCCTCCCTCTCTCTCTCTCTCTCTGAAAATCAATTCCAAAAGACACAGTCTTGACATCAGATTTACAGTTGATGGTCACGTACGCTAGCAGGTTACAATGTTGACTTGCAGCCCTCAACCTTCGTAAACTTGTCTGTAACAGGCACATATTTCTCCTCTCCTCCCCCCCCCTCCCCAGTGACTCTCTGCCCAGCAGGTTGGATTGGAAGCTGCACTTAGAACGGCAGGTCAAGTTCCTACATGGACAACTAGGGGAGAGGACAAGGTCCACCTCCTCCATCCGCTCTTGGTTCCCAAGGGCGGACACACACACACACACACACACACACGCACACACGCACACACACGCACGCACGCACACACACACACACACACACACACACACACACACACACACACCACCACACACACATATACACAACACACACACACACACACACACACACACACACACACACACCACACACACACACACACCTAAACACATACACACAAGACACACGCACGCACACACACACACACACACACACACACACACACACACACACACACACGCACACACACACACATACACACACACTCGCGCGCGCGCACGCATGTGACATCATAAACCTTCAGGACCATTTTGGAGACCGTAGAGAAGGCTTGGTCACCGTGGTGTGTACAGAAGGCTTGGTCACCATGGTGTAGAGAAGGCTTGGTCACCGTGGTGTAGAGAAGGCTTGGTCACTGTGGTGTAGAGAAGGCTTGGTCACCATGGTGTAGAGAAAGCTTGGTCACCGTGGTGTGTTGAGAAAGCTTGGTCACCGTGGTGTAGAGAGGGCTTGGTCACCGTGGTGTGTAGAGAAGGCTTGGTCACCGTGGTGTAGAGAAGGCTTGGTCACCGTGGTGTATAGAGAAGGCTTGGTCACCGTGGTGTAGAGAAGGCTTGGTCACCGTGGTGTAGAGAAGGCTTGGTCACCGTGGTGTAGAGAAGGCTTGGTCACCGTGGTGTATAGAGAAGGCTTGGTCACCGTGGTGTATAGAGAAGGCTTGGTCACCGTGGTGTATAGAGAAGGCTTGGTCACCATGGTGTATAGAGAAGGCTTGGTCACCGTGGTGTATAGAGAAGGCTTGGTCACCGTGGTGTATAGAGAAGGCTTGGTCACCGTGGTGTGTTGAGAAGGCTTGGTCACCGTGGTGTAGATTAAGCTTGGTCACCATGGTGTAGAGAAGGCTTGGTCACCGTGGTGTAGAGAGAAGGCTTGGTCACCGTGGTGTGGGTTTGAAAGCGAGCTGACAGCAGGCTGAAACCCAAACAAACTTCAAAGAAGAATGACTGTTCCGCCAAACGAAAGAGACAAACACATGACAAGACAAAACACGACGCCTTTCGACCTCTCTGGTCTTTTGGGGGCAAGACAAACAGGACAGTGACAATGAAGAACGAACAATCACCTGTCTCCTCAAATTGGGCGCGAAACGGACGTGAAAGGAAACGGGGTATGTAAGACATGCTGCGCAGTCTCGTGCGATCGAGATCAGGCAGATCCTTTCAGAAGTCACTGGAAAACAAAACAAAACAAACCAAAAGAAAGCAAGACAGACAGACAGACAGACAGACAGACAGACAGACAGGACAGACAGACAAACACACAGACAGAACAACATTAACAAAAGACTGAACAAACCAACAAACGTTTTTAAAAACCGCGTAACCTAATGATGTTTACGTCCTCCTCTACAGACGCTCCTCTTTTCTTACATGATCTGCAGCAGCAGCAGCAGCAGCAGCAGCAGAAGAAGCAGCAGCAGCAGCCAGCAGCAGCAGCAGCAGAGAGCGGGGAGCCCGGAGACAGCGGCGGCCATGAAGGAGAAGCTGCTGGTGGTCCACATCGTTGGGCTGGGGATGCTGCTGGTGGTGTTCCTCGTGCCCTGCTGGTTCACCTACGACTGGACGGGGGGCCGCGGGGACCACTGGGTGCACAAGGAGGAAGGGGGCCTATGGAGGCAGTGCCTCAGCTACACCTCACAGCCCCACGAGGAGTGTCACGCAGTCCGTTTCCACACAGGTGAGTGTCCGTCCGCCATGGAGGTTGGGGGTAGGGAGTGGAAGGGGAAGGAGGGAGGGAGGGGGAGGAGGAAGAGGAGAGTTGGTGGGCCGAGAAAAGAGTATATTATGATGAGAGGGGTGGGTGTCGGAAGAGGGGGTGGGGATGGGGGGTGGGGAGGGGGTTAGCGGACGAAAGGGGCGCGTCCAGCTTTGAGGGCCAGTAATTCGTACAACTGTACAACTGTCAACTGTACAACGAGGCGCACGGACTTGCTGCTTCTCCACGTTGAATTGATGGAAGGACTTCCAGAGCAGGAGGAAGCGGATTCGGTGCAGGTGCGGCAAAATTCTCTCTCTCTCTGTCTGTCTGTCTGTCTGTCTGTCTGTCTGTCTGTCTGTCTGTCTGTCTCTGTCTCTTCTCTCTGTCTCTCTCTCTCTGTCTCTGTCTGTGGTCTGTCTGCTGTCTGTCTGTCTGTCTCTCTCTCTCTCTCTCTCTCTCTCTCTCTCTCTCCCCTCTCTATCTCTGTCTGTCTGTCTGTCTGTCTCTTTCTCAGGGGCAGGGGGGGGAAATGGGTGTGGGGGGGGGTAGGGGGGGGGAGGGGCGGGATTTGTGGTGGTGGTGCGTGGTGGTGGGACAGGTCCCTAGTTTCATCTGTCCCAATCATCTGGGCTAAATCCGCACCCATCCCCGTCAGAGGAAAACAATGTATGGACAGGAGGGGGTGCTTTCTGGATTGTTCTTTGTGCATCCTTTCCGTTAGTCGAGGATCTCCTTCTCTTGCGGGTCTGAGAGATGTGGATGTAACAATCCAACGGCTGGATTCCAGCGCGTGCTGTTTCCAGTCACACGAAGTAACAGTGTCGATGAATCATACTGCCTGACACCTCTCTCTCTCTCTCTCTCTCTCTCTCTCTCTCTCTCCATATATATATATATATATATATATGTGTGTGTGTGTGTGTGTGTGTGTGTGTGTGTGTGTGTGTCTGTTGTCTGTGTGTGTATGCACAGGAAAGGGGCTGGTCGGGCAGATGCTGATGGCGGTCTCCTTCATGCTCGTTGTGCTGGGACTGCTGCTGTCCTTTGGCCGACTGTGCAACAACAGACTGCTGCAGCGTCACAAGCTGGCCATCTCTGGCAGCACTGTGGCAGGAGGTACGGCACAGCTCCGTGCGACAGGCCTGCAGCTTGTCCGTTATGCACGTGCAACACACACACAGCAGCAGCAAGCACACGTGTTAACCCGTTCATGCCCACAGAAATATTAACTCTCTAACACATGTACATACACTCACACACATATACATACACATTTATACAGACACATACACACTCAAACACATAATACGCACACCTATGCACACACAAACTCGCACACAAACTCACACACACACACACACACACACACACACACACACACACACACACACACACAAGATCAGACACGACAGACACACACACACACACACAACAACAAACACACACACACACACACACACACACACACACACACACACACACACACACACTCCTCCCTGGCTCCTACCTGGCTAACACAAATTTCATCGAACAGATGTTTGTCATTTTTCCTGTCTCGTGTATCCAATTTCCAATATACCATACAATCCTTTTTGCAATATATCTTACAATACATCTTACAATATATCTTACAATATATTTTACAATATAATTGTCATAGCATTTGAAACGGATTTCAAAAGGAGAGAAAGTGATTGTGCATGTTTACACATCTCGGGTAATCGGATCATTTCATGCTCAGAAATGACAGTTGATTAACCCAGTAACGCCTTAAAACATGCTTTTAGGGGTGTTATTGAGGTCCTACAAAAAACAAACAAACAATCAAAATCAAACAAAACACCGTCCGCCCACCAACCAAAGAAAAACAAGAAACGGTTAAAAACCAAACAAAACCAAAAATCCGGTTCATGCACGATTCTCCTCAGTCTTGGTCTGGCGATGAGCGGCACATATCGTGTGATCACCGCTTCCACCGCCGGCTGGTCAAGTGATGCCAGCCTGTCCACATGCCAGCCGATCTGGCATTTCCTCCCGTTCACGTCTGTCACCCTATCATTTCCAGCCATTTTCTGGCCACGTGTCGGCAAACGAAGCCCAGAGCTTGGGCTGTAAAGTATACAATGGCTGTTCCCCCCCGCCCCCCCCCCCCCCCCCCTCCACCAGTCTTGTTCTTCAATGTCTGTGTTTCTGTTTTCGCCCCCCACCGCCCTCCCCCCCCCCCCCCCCCCCCCCCCCCCCCCCCCCCACCCTCCCACCCTCCCACCAGTTTTGTTCTTCTTTCCTGTCGTCCACAGAGTGTTGTGGCCCTCTGGACCACTCTGTTGTCTTTTGACATGGATTTGTGGTCGCAGCGGTTCACGACATGCTAACTTTTGTTGTTGTTGTGGTGGTGTTCTGTCGATTCTGAAATGGAAATGGTGGTCAGCGTCAAAGATGGACGCTAGCTGCCCACTCGGCGGGGGTCTGTTCGTTCACCCATATTGCTTGTGTGTGTGTGTGTGTGTGTGTGTGTGTGTGTGTGTGTGTGTGTGTATGCGCGTGCATGTGTGCGTGCGTGCGTGCGTGCGTGTGTGTGTGTGTGTGTGTGTGTGTGTGTGTGTGTGTGTGTGTGTGTGTGTGTGTGTGTGCGTGAGTGCGTGCGTGCGCACCTGTGTGTGTATGTGAGTAATGATCTTTAAATGTTTTTCGTCATTTTCAAACGAATGTTCTTGATGCCGAGTACCAGAAATCCCAGGGAATGGGTGATCTGCTGCTTTCTGCATGGCCCAGTCCTATCCACTGCATGGATGTTAATAGTCCTATCCACTGCATGGATGTTAATAGTCCTATCCACTGCATGGATGTTAATAGTCCTATCCACTGCATGGATGTTAATAGTCCTATCCACTGCATGGATGTTAATAGTCCTATCCACTGCATGGATGTTAATAGTCCTATCCACTGCATGGATGTTACTAGTTTAGCTGCCACGTCAATGACAGCCCTGACACGGCCTTCAGCGGTCGGCTGGGCTATAAGCAGCATGTTGTTGTTGTTGTCGTACCCTGGCTAAAAGACTCCAGGGATCATCCAAACAGCCAAAGTACTTGAACACTATGGTACAAATGCATCAGCTGAGGATGAGAACATTACGTGTGTGACCGTTTTTGATTACCCCGCCATTGGGCAGCCACACTCCGACTTCGGGGGATTTTGCAGACTGATAATGTTATGCTAGGAGCTTGTCACAACTGAAGACAATCCCCGCGTAACTATGCAGAACATAATAACATTTTGATGTAGCCTTGATGTTCTAGCCTATGTCATTTGGCCTGACAGCCTTAAGCCAGGGCGGTATAAGCAACATGAACTGATTAAGTAGCTACCACGTCATAGACAGCTGGTATTTGCTTCTTGTTCAGAGTGTAACCCTTTTTTCATAATTTGACCTTTTTTTTTACAAGCTCTTCCTTCGATTTCCATTTCTCCCCCCCCCCCTCTTTTCACACACACTTTCGCTCTCCCCCTTCCCCTCCCCTTTGTGTGTGTGTGTGTGTGTGTGTGTGTGTGTGTGTGTGTGTGTGTGTGTGTGTGTGTTGTGTGTGTGTATGTTGTGCGCGTACGGCACGCGTGCGCGCATGTGTGTGTGTGTGTGTGTGTGTGTGTGTGTGTGTGTGTGTGTGTGTGTGTGCGTGCACACGCGAGCGTGCATGCTTACGTGTATGTGCTGTAGACGGTAGGTCCCTGTAGACACGCACACGCTCACACACGACACGTTACATCTGCCGACAGGAGTTCTGGGCTGCCTGGGCACCTTCCTGTACGCACGCCAGTCCCACGAGGACGAGGACCTGACGGAAGGCCTGGGCCTGGCCTGGTGCTACTACCTCAGCTACGTCTGCCAGATCACCTTCCTGCTGGTGGGCCTCCACCCCGTCCTGAAGCACCATCTCCGGCCCCCTGCTCTCCCGGCTCCCACAAGAGACGGGGACCCGCCTGGATGGGAGGGATCGCGACACGGAGAGGACCCCCAGGCTCAGGTCCGCCACGGCCCGCCTCCGTCCTACGACGTGGTTGTTGATCAGCACTCCTCCGCTGGAGATCTGCTCCCCCCGCCCCCGCCGTCCCGTGAAGCCGAGGACGGGCAGTTGCCTCCGTATGAGGTCGTTGTTCATCATGCTTCGCTCTTTGACGTTGAAGGAAACCAGCTGTTGTCCTCTGACCAAGTCCTTGCTCATCAAGCTCCGGGTGTTGACCATGATGGAAATCCACTGTCGTCCTCGGGAACGGTTGGCAATGATGGGCCGTTGCCCTCTCCCGCTGTTGAACGTGAACAAACTAGGTCTTCTGACGCTGCAGTTTGCCAATCGTCCCCAACTGAAGGTGCACGCAGTCCAGTGTCGCCCTCTGAAACTCCTGAGAGCCAACATGGGTCCTCTGAAGTAGTCAGCAGTCAAGCGTCGTGTTCTTATATCAGTGAGGGTGAGACAATCTGCCTCAAGAACCACTAACGATCACACAACCCACCTCCACAGCCACTCGCTGTCAAACAACCCTCAATTGTCACTCACTGTCAAACAACCCTCCATAGCCACTCACTGTCAAACAACCCTCCATAGTCACTCACTGTCAAACAACCCTCCATAGTCACTCACTGTCAAACAACCCTCCATAGCCACTCGCTGTCAAACAACCCTCCATTGTCACTCACTGTCAAACAACCCTCCATAGTCACTCACTGTCAAACAACCCCCATAGTCACTCACTGTCAAACAACCCTCCATAGTCACTCACTGTCAAACAACCCTCCATAGCCACTCGCTGTCAAACAAACCTCCATTGTCACTCACTGTCAAACAACCCTCCATTGTCACTCACTGTCAAACAACCCTCTATAGCCACTCACTGTCAAACAACCCTCCATTGTCACTCACTGTCAAACAACCCTCCATTGTCACTCACTGTCAAACAACCCTCCATAGCCACTCGCTGTCAAACAACCCTCCATTGTCACTCACTGTCAAACAACCCGATTCGAGTGACGATCAACCCCCCCCCCCCCCCCCCCCCCACTGTTGAGCCCATGACTGTCAGTCGTTTCCTCTGTGAAGCAGGGGACAAACAACTCCCCTTTCCTCTGTGAAGCAGGGGACAAACAACTCCCCCTTTCCTCTGTGAAGCAGGGGACAAACAACTCCCCTTTCCTCTGTGAAGCAGGGGACAAACAACTCCCCCTTTCCTCTGTGAAGCAGGGGACAAACAACTCCCCCTTTCCTCTGTGAAGCAGAGGACAAACAACTCCCCTTTCCTCTGTGAAGCAGAGGACAAACAACTCCCCCTTTCCTCTGTGAAGCAGGGACAAACAACTCCCCCTTTCCTCTGTGAAGCAGGGGACAAACAACTCCCCCTTTCCTCTATGAAGCAGAGGACAAACAACTCCCCCTTTCCTTTCTGAAGCAGGGGACAAACAACTCCCCCTTTCCTCTATGAAGCAGGGGACAAACAACTCCCCTTTCCTCTATGAAGCAGGGGACAAACTGCTGTGATGTCAATTTCGTTCTGTCATTCCCTTCTGCAGCTAGTGACGTTCAACCATACCCCAGTGAAGTCAGTGACAATCAACCATTTTCCTATCAAGTCAGTGACAATCAGTCATTTCAGAATGCAGTAGGTGACAATCAACTATTTCAGTATGCAGTAGGTGACAATAAACCATTTCAGTAGGTAGTGGGTGACAATCAACCATTTCAGTTTGTAGTAGGTGACAATCAACCATTTCATTGTGTAGTAGGTGAAAATCAACCATTTCAGTATGCTGTAGGTGACAATGAGCCATTTCAGTATGCAGTGGGTGACATTCAACCATTTCAGTATGAAGTGGTTGACAATCAAACTTTTCAGTATGCGGTAGGTGGCAATCAACCATTTCAGTATGTAGTTGGTGACAGTCAACTATTTCAGTATGTAGTAGGTGGCAATCAACTATTTTCAGTGTGTAGGAGGTGACAATCAACCATTTCAGTATGCAGTAGATGACAATCAACCATTTCAGTATGCAGTAGATGACAATCAACCATTTCAATGTCTATTAGGTGACAATCAACCATTTCAGTATGCAGTAAATAACAATCAGCCATTTCAGTATGTAGTTTGTGACAATCAGCCATATCAGTATGTAGTAGGTGACAATCGGTCATATCAGTACGAAGTAGGTGACAATCAACCATTTTTGTTTGTAGTAGGTGACAATCAACCATTTCAGTATGTAGTAGGTGACGATCAGCCATTTCAGTATGCAGCAGGTGACAACTCTTCAGTAAATAGTAGGTGACAATCAACCATTTCAGTATGTAGTAGGTGACAATCAGCCATTTCAGTTTGTAGTAAGTGACAATCTATCATTTCAGTATGCAGTGGTGACAGTGAGTCATTTCAGTACTCAGTGGGTGACAATCAACCATTTCAGTATGTAGTGGTTGATAATCAAGCATTTTAGCATGTAGGGGGTGAACTCAGGTATTTCAGTATGTAGTGGGTGGCAATCAGCCATTTCAGTATATAGTGGGTTAAATCAACCATTTCAGCATGTAGGAGTTGACAATCAACCATTTCAGTATGTAGTGGTTGATAATCAAGCATTTTAGCATGTAGGGGTGAACTCAGGTATTTCAGTATGTGGCAATCAGCCATTTCAGTATATAGTGGGTTAAATCAACCATTTCAGCATGTAGGAGTTGACAATCAACCATTTCAGTATGTAGTGGGTGACAATCAACCATTTCAGTATGTCGTGGGTGACAATCAACCATTTCAGCATGTAGTGGTTGACAATCAACCATTTCAGCATGTAGTGGGTGACAATCAACCATTTCAGTATGTAGTGGGTGACAATCAACCATTTCAGTATGTAGTGGGTGACAATCAACCATTTCAGTATGTAGTGGGTGACAATCAACCATTTCAGTATGTCGTGGGTGACAATCAACCATTTCAGCATTAGTGGTTGACAATCAACCATTTCAGCATGTAGTGGTTGACAATCAACCATTTCAGTATGTAGTGTGACAATCAACCATTTCAGTATGTAGTGGTGAAATCAACCATTTCAGCATGTAGTGAGTTGACAATCAACCATTTCAGTATGTAGTGGGTGACAATCAACCATTTCAGTATGTAGTGGGAGACAATCAACCATTTCAGCATGTAGGAGTTGACAATCAACCATTTCAGTATGTAGTGGGTGACAATCAACCATTTCAGTATGTAGTGGGTGACAATCACCATTTCAGTATGTAGTGGGTGACAATCAACCATTTCAGTATGTAGTGGTGAAATCAACCATTTCAGTATGTAGTGGTTGACAATCAACCTTCAGTATGTAGTAGGTGACAAACAATCATTTTCAGTGTTAGTGGACAATCAACCATTTCAGTATGTAGTGAGTGACAACATTTCAGCAGTACGAGTTGACAATCACATTGTATTAGGTGACAATCAACCATTTCAGTATGTAGTGGGTGACAATCAACCATTTCAGCAAGGTAGTGGGTGAAATCAACCATTTCAGCATGTACGAGTTGACAATCAACCATTTCAGTATGTACGAGTTGACAATCAACCATTTCAGCATGTACGAGTGACAATCAACCATTTCAGTATGTAGTGGGTGACAATCAACCATTTCAGTATGTAGTGGGTGACAATCAACCATTTCAGTATGTAAGTGGTTGA
>CM065747.1:40668427-40695927 GCA_033310375.1 Conus canariensis | reverse complement strand
TCTGGCTATGAACAGTGGGTCTGTGCCGGGGCTGGACCAGGCCAGGCTGTGGCTATGAACAGGGGGTCGGTGCCGGGGCTGCAGCAGGCCAGGCTGTGGCTATGAACAGGGGGTCTGTGACGGGGCTGGACCAGGCCACGCTGTGTCTATGGACAGGGGGTCGGTGCCGGGGCTGCAGCAGGCCAGGCTGTGGCTATGAACAGGGGGTCGGTGCCGGGGCTGCAGGCTGTGGCTATGAACAGGGGGTCGGTGCCGGGGCTGCAGGCTGTGGCTATGAACAGGGGGTCGGTGCCGGGGCTGCAGCAGGCCAGGCTGTGTCTATGAACAGGGGGTGGGTGCCGGGGCTGCAGGCTGTGGCTATGAACAGGGGGTCGGTGCCGGGGCTGCAGGCTGTGGCTATGGACAGGGTGTCGGTGCCGGGGCTGCAGGCTGTGGCTATGAACAGGGGGTCGGTGCCGGGGCTGCAGGCTGTGTCTATGAACAGGGGGTCGGTGCCGGGGCTGCAGGCTGTGGCTATGGACAGGGTGTCGGTGCCGGGGCTGCAGCAGGCCAGGCTGTGGCTATGGACAGGGGGTCGGTGCCGGGGCTGCAGGCTGTGGCTATGAACAGGGGGTCGGTGCCGGGGCTGCAGCAGGCCAGGCTGTGCTATGAACAGGGGGTCGGTGCCGGGGCTGCAGGCTGTGGCTATGAACAGGGGGTCGGTGCCGGGGCTGCAGGCTGTGTCTATGAACAGGGGGTCGGTGCCGGGGCTGCAGGCTGTGGCTATGGACAGGGTGTCGGTGCCGGGGCTGCAGCAGGCCAGGCTGTGGCTATGGACAGGGGGTCGGTGCCGGGGCTGCAGGCTGTGGCTATGAACAGGGGGTCGGTGCCGGGGCTGCAGCAGGCCAGGCTGTGCTATGAACAGGGGGTCGGTGCCGGGGCTGCAGGCTGTGGCTATGAACAGGGGGTCGGTGCCGGGGCTGGACCAGGCCAGGCTGTGTCTATGAACAGGGGGTCGGTGCCGGGGCTGGACCAGGCCAGGCTGTGGCTATGAACAGGGGGTTGGTGCCGGGGCTGGACCAGGCCTGGCTGTGGCTATGAACAGGGTGTCGGTGTCGGGGCTGCAGCAGGTCAGGCTGTGGCTATGAACAGGGGGTCGGTGCCAGGGCTGAACCAGGCCAGGCTGTGGCTATGAACAGGGTGTCGGTGTCGGGGCTGCAGCAGGTCAGGCTGTGGCTATGAACAGGGGGTCGGTGTCGGGGCTGCAGCAGGTCAGACTGTGGCTATGAACAGGGGGTCGGAATAAGCGGCATGGATGCAGTGAGTGCCGCTGAGGTAGCACAGAAGATTGGATAGCAATAATAAAAAAACAAACAAACAAAAAAACAAAACAAGTAAACAACAGTAACAAATAAAACTAAGCACACACACACATACACACACACGCGCGCGCGTGCGCGCACACACACACACCACACACACACACACACACACACATACACACACACACACGTGCGATCGCGCGCGCACACACACATACAAATGCACACAAAGTAATCTAACACATCAGCATGCTAACACACACACACACACACACACACACACACACACACACACACACACACACAGAGTGTGCTGACTGTCCACGTTCTCTGGGCGGTTCGCTAACATTTATTTAAGATTTGTTTAGATTTCCGCCTGCAGTCCTCTCGCTTTGCAACTAGATCTAATCTGAAGAACATCTGTTAAACAGTTAGTCAAACTCAACATTTGTCGAATGATTCATGCAACAGAAAGTGTTCAAACATACTGCGCTGACTGAACGACACAAGCCGTAGAAACTATTCAAATGTAGCTCGCTGAACGATGACAGCTGATCAACAAGTAGAACAAAGTATTGAGTGATCAACACACGAAAAAAAAAGAAAAAAAAAAGAATCAAGAAGTAAAATATAGTGGTGACTGAACGAGACATGTGGTGAAAAGTAGGGAAAGGTAGTGCTCACTGAACGCAGCCCTGCTCTTAATCTGCAGGACAGGATGTTGTGTTTTCTGTCTGCTGTCTTCCGCTCACTCGTGACTCGGTCAGCGATGTGACGACAGCGAACTGCAGAGAAGGACTTCTTCAAGCTCTCTTTTCATAAAGTGTTATCCGTCAATCAGCAGCTGCTTCCCCTCCCCCCTTCCGAAAACAAAGGTGAGTTAAAATTCGGCCAGGCACGATTTCCGTCGCTTTCCTCTCATTCGACTTAAGCACTCAGAGTTGACAGTTGAAATTTAACGGGCAAATCTGGAATTTTTTTTGGGGGGCCCCTCCCCAACTCCCTTTTCTGTAAACACTCTACTCGCCTTGAGAAAGATTTGTTTTAAAACCTCTGTCGTGTTTTGCTCTCCATGAAGGGTCAAGATGAACCTATCAGGAAAGCATCCTGCACGTTCTCAAGAAAAATCAACATACAAATCTGCAGAATTTAATCAAGTCGGCCATGCTAGCTGATGGAAGTTGTCTTTCAAACGGACGTCAGCCGCTGGACTACAGCACTACAGCCGTGGTTGATCGTTCCATCATGCAACAGTGACTGTTCTTTGCCGTTTCTTTTTTCTCTAAAGGAAAATGGTGTATGGCGACATGCGTGCTAAAGGGGATGGGAGTTGGGAGGGGGGAGTAGTTTTAGGATAGAGTGGAGATGGGTTAGAGCGGGGGGGGGGGGGGGGGGTCTCCTTCCTGGTGACAACTATGGCCAGTCCTGATATTTTACTTGCAGTAAAAAAGGAGAAAGAGAGCGAAAGGAAATCTTTCATTCGACGCTTTTACGATGTTTTTTTTTTTTTTTTCTCAGATTTTGTCATCTTCTGTGGCTTTTTTTTTTTTTTTTTTTTTTTATCACGCTTTTAATTCTCGTGGCAAAGATTTCCACACACACAGCCCACTGTGACATGTCTTCTCCAGTTTGGGACAAGGCGTGTTTCAAACGTTTGTTTCTCTGTACCATTATCCCTCCTTGTCACGTGTCTAGCAAAGGATGTTACTGTTTGTTTCTGCTTTTTACAGCGATTTTCTTGAAAACACTCAATAGCGTAAAGAGGGAGACGGTTTTCATGAAACACTCCATTGCGTAAAGAGGGAGACGGTTTTCATGAAACACTCCATTGCGTAAAGAGGGAGACGGTTTTCATGAAACACTCCATTGCGTAAAGAGGGAGACGGTTTTCATGAAACGCTCCATTGCGTAAAGAGGGAGACGGTTTTCATGAAACACTCCATTGCGTAAAGAGGGAGACGGTTTTCATGAAACACTCCATTGCGTAAAGAGGGAGACGGGGAAAGGGCCTTTCCTCTCTACTCTTTCACTGTCTGCGAGAAAGATCGATTAGAAGTGGATTGGAAGAAAAGGAATCAATCGGAGAAAACATTTGATTCGATGTTTTGAGGCATGGAACACTTAGTTCTAGGTTTATGCTCAAGCGGTGAAATATACTTTACTCACCGGCACATAATATCGTTTGTGGGCAGTATTATTCCGTCGATTGTAATTTGTTTCGGGCACCAAATTAAAAGATTTCCCTCATTTCCATTGTATATATATATTTTTTCTTCTTCATAGTGTAATAATCATTGCATCTATATAGACTTGCTCATGTACACTGACTGGGCGCTTCAAGATGAAACAGGACTTGCCATACACTACCCCAGGAATAAACTAATTATCTTAAATGTCGCTGGCAGGATTTTCTTTCTGTCCCTTCTTTTTCCCCGTTTAAAAAAAATCACTGTCAATGAAGCCGCGTCCTCCTGGAAAAACTGGCACTGCTCTGACTGCAGTACACATCGGGCAAAATGAGAGAGAATCCAGATTTAATGCACTAAGATTTTATAAAAGCTACCCATTGTAGCGTAGCAGATTGTCACAATCCAGACACCACCATGTGATACCGCGTGCCTTGAACCTTCAATAAGAAAGGGGGGGGGGGGGGGGGGGGGGGGACCGGGGAGAGTGAGTTCTGAGTCGGTTAGCATACAGCAGAACCAGACAATACATCCCTTTGGCCCAGACTTTGTCTGCAAAGTTGGGGGTGTCAATATCGTGAATTCTTTACAACGTCTCCAAACTAAATGTTCAGAGTTATGAAGGAAAGATTTCCTTTGGTA
Source organism: Conus canariensis (assembly GCA_033310375.1). NCBI lineage: Eukaryota > Metazoa > Mollusca > Gastropoda > Neogastropoda > Conidae > Conus > Conus canariensis. The sequence goes on along the minus strand of CM065747.1, from coordinate 40,691,798 downwards.
ACCCTCTGCCACAAAAAGCTTTCCGTCACAGATGAAGGCCTGTAAAACGTTAGAAGAACTTGCAAGTCGCAGTGATAAGTGCACGAGATGTTTATACATAAGATCCAAGGTATGATATGGACTTGAGGTTTTCTTTCAATAACAGTGTGTGAAGGTTGGCCTTTTTTTCAAATTAGAGTACAGTTTACCCCCCACCACCAAGAAAAAGGTCAACCCGCACTGGATATGGAGGTTGAAAACCGTTAGCCTTTTGGCCACAGAACAGTGCGGTTTTGGCAAGTGCCATTCCCCTGTTGACGATTGAACCTTGGTTGAAACACCATGCGCAGCACTGACACTGATATTGACACAGTTTTTATTGCCAATAGCACACAAGCCCTGTTGACAAGAGGTTAACAGTTAGTGCGTTAACAGACTGCGTCAAGTATATGCAATTGAAAGACGTAGATTTCAAACAGTTCAACTAGAAATTCCAATCTACTGTCGTCAGCTCGCACCTACACAGATACAAACACACTCACGAACACAGCGCACGTATGTACATGCGCTCATGCACACAAACACACATATACACGCACGCGCGCGCACACACGCACACACGCGCGGGCGCGCACACGCAACATAGTTATCCAGAAGCAACATGTATCCATCGTTTTTTTACCTACAGAAAGCTTATGACAAGACTTGAAATCTGGTATTTGCACAGATCTTCACAATCTGTGTTTGTGGGTTCATCTCTCTTTATTTGTAAGAAAGGCTGAACGGCAGTTTCTCAGATTTCTTTTGGCACCAGACTGTCTTACGTCCATTAGCAGGAACTGGGTGTACCTCATGGCAACATTCTGTGTCCTGCTGTCGGCACCATTTAAATTGATGACATCGTCAACTCGGTGACCAAAGTTCCAAGTTCCCTCTATTTGTTGACGGCTGAGGTAACAGCTGAGACCACTGATATTGGCGTATAACGTTGATTCAATTTGTTGACGGCTGAGGCAACAACTTAATAGCTACTTATGTTGGCGTATAACGTTGATCCCAGATTTAAGCAGGTAAGATCCGACAGTGGGCCGACGAAAATGGTTTTGACTTTTTTAGCCACGAAAAATAGATATACGTACTTTCACAAATTTTCACGATTCTTTTCTGAACCTGAAATTCTTCTGAATAAATCCTCCACTCTAGCCGAGACAGAAGCTAAGTTTCCGGGAGTGAATTTTTGATCGAAAACTCCACTTCAGATGTTACATCCAACACTTGAAAATTTCTTGTCAGAGAGCAATGAACATTCTCCATGTCGTTGCACACAAGGACTGGGGCACCAAGAAGATCACTCTTCTCTCTCTTTACCGGGCTCAAGTCCGCTCCAAACTGGGTCATAGTTGTGTTGTGTAGGGTACTGCACGGCCTCTGTACTATACACGTCGTCTCCGGTTCTCCATCAAGGACTGCGACTCGGTCTAAATGACGTTCTGAAACCCCCCTGTGCTCAGTCTGTATTCAGAAGCAGTGGAACAAATATCTGTTCAATAATCGATATTGAATGTTTCCCTACTTTGTGGTTTGAACCCTGGCTCTTAACCGGAACACCCTCTGTCTTTCCACACGAAATTCCAACAGAAATTGCAAGGGAATCCCAGTTCAATTCCACCCCTATTCTTCCTCCATCGGAGCAACGCGCTCATTAGAATTGGAGCTATGTGTGATCTGTCCACAGTTCCCGACAATCGACCATTGACATTCCACACAGCGCAGGATCCGCTCTGGTCTCGCCTTACTGCGCAGACTACGCCGGCTGTCTGGTGTCCGAGTAACTTTTTTCTGTCAGACTTAAAGTTTCTATCCTATCACAGACTATTTGCTGCTGGTATCTGCTCAATGCCTCCTTTACAACAACAACAACAACAACAACAACAAAACCCGTCCCACATTCCCACAGACAGCTCCATTACATTTCTGAGCTGACAGCATTGTTCCTGGTGTTCCAGATGGTCTTTGAAAGAAACATGAACACATTCTCATTCTCTTTGATTCCGTTTCTGCTTTAGAGGCCGTCGCAGACGATGATTTCGTGCGGGTTTTTTTTTCTTCCTCGAACTTTCTGTAGGAGTAGACGTCTGTCGTTTAAAAGAGAAAGACTCTCCGTGGTGCATTCTATGTAACGTGGAACACATGATAAGCACGGTTTATTAAGGTTTGGGACTTAAATGATGTCGTACATGAACGCTTTACAGCAGATTAGGTGAAACGCTGTTCAGAGATGTTCCATCCGACATCGCTTCTGAGTTCCTGAAAGAGATTTTTTTCATATGATCAAAGGGGAATGGTGTGTGTGTCAGTGTGTGTGTGTGTGTGTGTGTGTGTGTGTGTGTGTGTGTGTGTGTGTGTGTGGAGAGAGAGAGAGAGAGAGAGAGAGAGAGGTGTGTGTGTGTGTTGTGTAAAACTACTGAGTACGGAATCCATGTTGACGAAGTCACAGCGTTGACATACCCCCCCCCCCCCACCCCATCCCTCTGCCCCACCCTCTGGTCGGTTGGGGCTCTAGATACATGAACTGACTTCAGACTGTGTTATTGTTGTTGCAGCGGAATAACTGATAACCTAGTCGTCCAGACTGTCGGAAAGACCTCCGCTCCCAAGCATCGAGAGAGAGAGAGAGGAGAGAGAGAGAGAGAGAGATGAGAGGAGAGAGAAGAGGAGAGAGAGAGAAGAGAGAGAGAGGCTTCCTAGCGATGAACGCAGCCGCTTGGAACCCATGGCCTGTGACCCCATGGGACATCTTCCTCCGCCGTCCTCGCGTCGAAGAAGGCGCGCCATCCACCGACCCGCCGGAGAAGGCCCCGCGGCGCGGGACCTTCCGTGCTCGAACAAGGTCAAGCTGCTTTGGGCGTGCCACGCGCTGGTGACCTTCCTCTTCGCCCTGGCCTTCTTCTACCCGTCCTGGTTCACCTTCAGGAGGAGGATGGAGCCAGGCAGCACCACCGACAGCATGACGGGGGCAGGGGGAGGAGAGGAGGGAGGGGCGTGGGCAGAGCAGGGCCTGTGGGAGGTGTGTGAAGGCATCAAACGCCACAGCGACTGTCGGAGCACCGGAAAGTCCCATGGTGAGTCGGTGATGGAGGGGTGGGGGGGGGGGGGGTGGAGGGAAAGAGCAGGGAAGGAGGGTTGTATGTGTGTGGGTGGGGGTGGGAAGGGTGGGGGTGAGGGGGGAGGCAAGGAGGCGGAGGCGGGTGTGTGTGTGGTGGAAGAGGTGATAGAGGGAGGGAGTGGGCTTGGAGGGAACCGGGGGGGGGGGGGGGAGGGAGGAGAGAAGGGGTGTGTCTTTGAGGGCCGGGGTCATGTGGGGTGAAGGATGGAGGGTGGGGTGGGTGGGGAGAGGAGAGGAGAGGGAAGGAGGAGTGATCTGGAGAAGGAGGAAATGGGGGTGGGGGTGGGGGGGGGAGAGAGGGATGGGCAGAGAGGTTGTGTGTAATGTGTAAGGGGGTGGGGGAAGCATGCTACGGGAAGGGGGTGTGGAGGTGTTGGGAGATGAAGGGAAGGAGGGAATGTGCACGTAGAAGGGGCTTTGGTACTGGCAAAAATCGCTTGTTCAGTCCGGCAAAAATGCGTTAGGCGCAATAAGTTAAAGACCACTCCCAACTGTTGTTGTTGTTGTTGTCGTTGTTGTTGTTGTTGTTGTTGTTCTTCTTCTTCTTCTCCTTCTTTAGAATATTTGAATAGAACCTGCCTCGATTCAAAACCAACCTCTAAGCGCTTAACAATCAAGGCTCACGTTTACACAGTGGGCTGCCTACCCTGATAGAGCTAATAGAAGAGCCGCCTGCTGGCGCTGCATTCTGTCCTTTCCCGTATCATTCAGATACTATCACGAAGTTGTTCTCTTTCTTTCGATGTTCACAGAGGGCACATGCTATGTACATACTTAATATCCGTACCAACGACCGTATTAGCCGGATCTCATAACAGTTGTTGACAGGTTTTTGTGTGTACGCAAAATGTTATTCGTTAATTCACACACGGACCTTGGTGTTGTGGTCTCACTTGAAGGACTTTTCAGGAAATGGACTCAGAATCAACGTGAACTCCGAGTTGTAGTGAAACAGCCTGGAGAAGATTCGAGCCTTTAAAAAAATGCATATTGATTGTTCACACGTGTATGTGTCTACGAGTATGCATACCTGGATGGTGGACATGGTGTTTGGGGTGAATATATTATGCTCCACTTGTTATGCTATAAATATGCTATATATGTACATGGGGTGTGTATGTAAAGATGGTGAGATGGGGACATTGGGGGAGGGGGTGTAGAGAGAAAGGGATGGAGGAGAGGTCGGGGGAAAGGAAAGCGAAGGCAAGAGCTGGAATGATTCAAACTAGAAAAGACAGAGTAGGGAGTTGAGTCCACCATGGATTGTGGTGCTAAGGCGAGAGATGACCCTTGACTCCATGAATTTTCCTTCTGGGGCTGAGGAGTGGTTTTGCCAAACAGCAGTGACGGAGATATGGGTCTGGCTGTGTCGTCAAGTGTCCAGACCCCTGCCAAGCTTCTCCCTGGAGTTTCTTCCAGCCCAGTTCGCGGCGGGCCTCACACCAGCTGGCAGGTCAGTGGGGGCGGGAACCTGGCGGCGTGTGGCATCCATGACAGTGACGTCATTGTCCTCAGTGGCGGGAACCTGGCGGCGTGTGGCATTAACAGTGACATCATTGTCCTCAGTGGCGGGAACCTGGCGGCGTGTGGCATTAACAGTGACATCATTGTCCTCAGTGGCGGGAACCTGGCGGCGTGTGGCATTAACAGTGACATCATTGTCCTCAGTGGCGGGAACCTGGCGGCGTGTGGCATTAACAGTGACATCATTGTCCTCAGTGGCGGGAACCTGGCGGCGTGTGGCATCCCTGACAGTGACACCATTGTCCTCAGCGTTGTCCTGCGGGGCTGACCGGTTCTCGGGGCCTGTCCTGGCCTGCCGCTGGTCATGACACGTGGCTGTAGTCTCTGCAAGAGTGAGTGAGTAGCTCTAAGCCCTCTGACCTCCTGGATCAGCCCGAGGCCCTCTCTGTGTCTTGCTTCCACACCTGTCCTACGTGGCCTGGCGGCTGGTTTGTCCACCGACACACGGCCATTGATCGGTCTCCTCGTAGAAAATCCCAGCGAACTGTTGGCAGGGATAGTTTACCTCCCACCTGCAACTCTACAAAACCCGCTTACGTTGTTGGATTCTACAGGATGAGCTTCATGGAAGTAGTTTTCCCGAAGAATACCAGGCTTTCTTTTGCGGATGAGTATAAATGTTCATGGTCAATCATGGACACAGAATCATTGCCTAGTCTTTATTGTGCTGTCACAGATGGACAGCTTGGAATTAACCTGATCTAATGCATTTTTAGAGGGTTTTTTATATGAACATACCCCTCAAATTAGGGTGGTCCTTAACTTCTTGAGCACAGTATATTTCTCCTACAACCATTCTTATTTTTTTGAGTGGGAGTAGATCTAGAAATGTACGCGAACTTTTCTTTTTCTGTTTTTTTTGTTCTTTTTTTCTTGCTTCCTGTTTTTCTTTTTTTAAGTAGACCTCGCCGAAACCTGTAGCATTTTAGCACGCGAGGTGTGTGTGTGTGTATGGTGTGGTGGTGGTGGTGGTGGTGGTGGTGGTGTGTGTGTGTGTGTGTGTGTGTGTGTGTGTGTGCAGGACAGGGCCTGGCAGGGCAGGTTCTGTTGGCGCTGTCTTTAGTTTTCATCTTCAAGGGACTGGTTCTGGCCAGCTGCCGAGCGTGGAAGCAGTCTTTGAATCGCTACAAGCTGCCCTTCACCTTCTGCACTCTGATCGGAGGTAGGTGTCGCCATGGCTTGGGACGGGAGGGGGATGGGGGTGCGGGGAAGGTGGGGGGGGGGGGGGGCGGGAGGCGAAAGAAAGACACGCATTAAGCCCGTCTTAAGCTTATTTTTTTATTGCCAAGCATACAAAACACAGCCAGTTTCGTAGTCTCGAGTCGTCTTGAGGGAACCGTCTGTGGGAAACACTGCACTGCTGCCGGGTCACTTCGGAGGTGTTCAGCGGTGCCTGTTCTGATGCCATGCACAGCACAATACAACCTGCTAGGCCTCCAGCTGACAACAGTACCAACATCGTTGCGGAGCTGACATGAGTGAAGGTCTGCCTCTGGACGGCACCGCCAAGCCTAACACCAATCACCATGGCTAGGGACGGGACGGGGGGGGCGGGGGGGGGGGGGGGGGAGTACCGATAGAGACGTAGAGACGACTGAGGTTAGCTAAGTATGCTAGCTTCCATGTGTTGACGGTTGTCAGCTCAGGGCTATGAGGACCTCACAATGTGTAGATTCTGCTCCACGCTTTCTGGTTGGTTTTGTGTTCGGTGTTACAAAATGGCGGAGCATTCTTTAGCGTTTGGTCCCAAGAGCCGGATTTCTCTCTCCGTGGAGCTTTCCCTGTCACTCCAAACTTACCAAAGTATCCCTGTCACATGCCTGACGTTGAACCTAGCTGCCCACTTTCCTCTTTGGCTCATTTTAAACGTGACGTTCCTAGGCAGAAATCTGCTTGGGCCTGTTGTTGTTGTCTATCTGTTATTGTCTCTGTCTCTTGCTCTCTCTGTCTCTGTCTCTGTCTCTCTCTCTGTTTGTCTGTCTGTGTATGTGTATGTGATTGCGCGCGCGAGCGCGCGCGTGTGTGTGTGCATTTTGATGCCTTTTATTTGCTAGTGCCGACAAACGTCTGATGGTTTTTACTTTTCTTTTTATATATTCTGTTTGTTATTTTCAAAGTAATGTGAGTGCAGGCGGCAATTGAAACGAAATTAAAGGAAAAATTACTATGCCGCCAACGAAAGAAATGAACAATTTACAAACGAACACGTCGCGTTTCGACCTCTTTGGTCTTCTCTAGGCAAGACAGACAACTTTCAAAACAAAGCGCCAACAGACAGTCACTTAGCTCCTCCAATTACGAGCAAAATGGATGGGGAATCTTTTGTTAGTTGTGAGTTGTAGCATTCGTTTTCTATGTTCCAATGTCCATGGAACAACCGGACATTGCTCTTTCGAGTTTGAGCCTGTGTGGATTAGAGGGGTGTTAACGTGTGTTGCTTTAAGTTCTGTTTGGTGATAACTACGCTGGGAAAGGGACAGATAGAGGGGGAGGAAGGAAGAGGGGGTGTGGCGAGGGACGGAGCAGAAAGAAAGAAAGAGTTCTCTTTGCTTTGGCAAATGAAGAAAGCATCAATGATTCAATGCTCTATACTCGCTAGTATCAACAATTACCCTCATTAGAGAAGATAACATATGGACAGACAGAAGCTGAAGCGAATGATTCAGGAAGATTTTTTCCGTCAATAGATTCTTTTCTTGTGGTTGTTTTGGGTGGGTGGGTGTGGGGGACGTTGTAGATGAACAGCGTCTCAATCGAAAAAAAAGACAAACAAAAAAACCTACTGTGCTGTGTCTCCAACAGGTGTTCTGGGAATATTCGGCACCTACCTGTTCGGGTTGCAGTCTCACGAGGACAAGGAGCACAAGACGGACGTGGACCTGAGCTGGTGCTACTACCTCAGCTTGGTCTGCCAGGTCGTCTGCCTGATCCTGGGTCTCGGGCCCTTCATCCTGCTTTGCGTCAAACCACGCCGCCTCACCCCAGGAAGGGGTCGGGAGGGGCAGGGGGGACAGGAGGAAGAGGAGGAGGAGGAGGAGGAGGAGGGCGGCCCGCCTCTCGCCAAAGCTGGCAGGCAGAGGTCGGAGCCCCGTGAAGCCATCGAGGACCGATCTGTGTCTGCTGGATCTGATGAGAGTCGCCCGCCGCCCTACGAAGAGGCCGTCATGTACCCTCCACCGGTAGCTGAAGAGATCGAGGAACTGCCCCCTCCGTACGAAGAAAACCTGGGGGATGTCTCGCCCCTCTCGTCACTCTTTGAGGTTTACTCCGTTCAATCCTCGTCTTCTGAAGCTGGGGGAGACCAGCCATCCCATTCTGAAGGTGGTGGCAGCCAGTCCCTGTTCTCTGAAACTGGTGGGAGTCAACACGTGCCCAACGAAGCCAGTGACAATCAGCCTTTGCCCTCTGAAGCTGAAGGCACCGAACCTGTGCATCCTGAAGCTAAAGGCAATGAACCTTTGCCCTCTGAAGCTAAAGGCAATGAACCTTTGTCCTCTGAAGCTAAAGGCAATGAACCTTTGTCCTCTGAAGCTAAAGGCAATGAACCTTTGCCCTCTGTAGCTAAAGGCAATGAACCTTTGCCCTCTGAAGCTAAAGGCAATGAACCTTTGTCCTCTGAAGCTAAAGGCAATGAACCTTTGTCCTCTGAAGCTAAAGGCAATGAACCTTTGCCCTCTGAAGCTAAAGACAATCGGCTATCCCACACTGAAGTCGGCGCCAGTCAATGTTCCACAGCTGACGACAATGCCCCGAACGCCTCGGACTCCACTGGCCCTCAGCTGCCCCGCTGTGCCGACAGTGGCAGTCCAGCTTCCCCCGCAGGACCCTCAGAGGAGGAGCCACCGCCGTCAGAAGCCAGCGACAATCCATCGTCTACCTCTGAAGCAAACGGCAGACAGCCATCCGTCGTTGACGTCGAAGACAATCAACCGGCCGCGTCCAGAGCCAGGAACGACCACTCTTTGCGCTCTGGACGGGGCGGGAAGCCGTTGCGGCGTGGCGGAGAGCATGGCCGTGGTGACGGAGGTGACGTCGCTGAGACTTCTCTTTAGTGTGATGCAGCTGTCATGGAACGAGGGTGGCAGGGGGTGAGCTGGACTATGAGGGGTCATGGCCGGTAACCCGAAGTGAAAGGATGAAATAGTGGTTATCGCCCTTTGAGAGAGAGAGAGAGAGAGAGAGAGAGAGAGAGAGAGAGAGAGAGAGAGAGAGAGTTTTAAGATGCTTTTAATAATTTGTTTTAGATAGGAACTCAGGCGTGCGCGCGCGTGCGTACGTGGTGTGTGTGTGTGTGTGTGTGTGTGTGTGTGTGTGTGTGTGTGTGTGTGTGTGTGTGTGCGCAGTTTTTCTCTGATTTTAGTTGCAAAATGTATTGAGGAATAAATCCAAGAAATACAGTGTTACAAGTTCTAAGGCATTTCCAGCATCCTGTTGTTGAAGGTGAAGGTGACGTAAAACAGCAAAGAGAGTGACCCAACCTGGACACCAAGCTTTAGCACGAGTTGTACCCCCCCCCCCCCCCCCCCCCCCCCCCCCCCCCCGAGAATCATTGTGAGTCAGTGACTTAAAGGCTGATCAACATGTATCTATAACAAGTGATTTTTGAAGCAAGGTATTTACAGCATGTATTCCTTTTAATGTTAACCGAGCTTACATCGTATTGATCACATTCATACACCATTTCTGAAAGGAAAAAAAGCTTTGCAGAAGCGCGGGATTACTCTGCAAAATAAAGAACTAACAAATGAACACTCACATTTGGAATTGAGAAAAGCTGGGAAAATCCAACGTGTCTTAAGAAGGTTTATAATTATCAACGATTTTAACAGCTTTGGGATATTTTACTAGTTACTGCTGTCGAGCGCACATACCATCCCAATGCAAGGGCGATACTCCACGCTTTGGATCTCACAAAGTGAGGACACTGCATTAAACCGTGTGGATCAGACAATGCCACCTTAACTGATGAATACTAACGGCTTTGAAGGTGTCTGGTTTGAGATCCTTGTACTCTAATGTCCGCAGGGACTGTGGACTGGTTGATGTAGTTCACCGTGTCAAGAACACGGCGTCAAAGAAGACGGAGACCAACCTTTCTCCTTCCACCGCGTTGTCCTACCCTGAACTGAATCAGATACCCATTCACTGCTGGGTGGACAGAGCGGGTATTCAAACCATGATCATCCACTCCACTGAGAGGATCGAATGGTATCTCCGGGCATGTCTGTGATCAAGGCACAGTGATGTGATACTCATAGTGAAACCGTTGCTCGTGGCCTACAATGTAGTGGTGAAGCTGTGTGAGTGTTGGGCGTAACCATGTTCGCCTCTTTTCAGTTCAGTCGTCGCGCTCTGCGAAACAAGCACTCTTGTAGTTCGGGGAAAACGAGGTCTCAAAGTTTCTAACTCCAACATTTCAACACCACGTTTCTTTTTAGTTGGAAGCGTCTTGGTGAGAATCGAACTACAATAGGTTAATCACGCAACGAACACCGTCGATTCCTCAGTCCGTCGCACTAATGACCAACTTTGGGTTTCATCCTGATACAAAGTCACATTCCCTACACATCGAACAGAATTGGCCTTTTGACACAGTGGCTGACCATACACATTACATTCCAACCTAGAAGGGCTCGCTGAAAAGCGCAGACCTCCGCCAAAGTCGAATGGATTCTGGATCAGTTTTTTTTTTTTTTTTTTTTAACCGGATCTGCATTACGGTCCACACCGAAATTCAATGAAGTGGTCCTTGGACCACATTCTATCTTTTACCAAGTTGGTTAAAATCGACGCGCGATATTGGGCCACATTTTATCTTTTACCAAGTTTGGTTAAAATCGACGCCGCGATATTGGGCCACATTTTATCTTTTTACCAAGTGTGGTTAAAATCTACGCCGCGGTATTGAGCCACATTCTATCTTTTTACCAAGTTTGGTTAAAATCGACGCCGCGATATTGGGCCACATTCTATCTTTTTACCAAGTTTGGTTAAAATCGATGCCGCGATATTTGGCCACATTCTATCTTTTTACCAAGTTTGGTTAAAATCGATGCTTCAATATTGGGCCACATTGTATCTTTTTACCAAGAAATTTTTACCAAGTTTGGTTAAAATTGATGCTGCGATATTGGGCCACATTCTATCTTTTTACCACGTTTGGTTAAAATCGATGCTGCGATATTGGGCCACCTTCTATCTTTCTACCAAGTGTGGTTAAAATCGATGCCGCGATATTGGCGTAATCGGACCGAACGGGTCTGGAATCAGCCCTCTTCTCTGGATCCGCACTACAGTGTCCCTGTTTGTCCCCAGGCCAGGTCCGTCTGGACACCACGTTGACTTCAAGTCGGTTCAGTAGTTTTTGCGTTGTCTTGTTTACAAATAGACGGATAAACAAAGAAAGCAACAGATGCGGGTCAGAAGATAACCAGAGGGGGCAACGAGGACTTGGTCTTTGCTGTCCCATGCTGTTCAAACGAAAGCAGATACAGACTTCTTGTTTACGAGAACCATGTGGACAGACCGGTTAGAACTGGCCTCTAGGGGCCTGCTGATGCTCTCACGTGTACGTCCTTCCATGGTTGTTGCTCGGCTTGTGTTGACTGGTTTCTTTTCCTGCTTCCACACTGTTCTATTCTTCTGTGGCCTCCAGCACCGATTTGTCATCCGTGTTCGGGTTAACTGTCAAAATGACTTGACAGGAAATCTGCTTCGGAACAAAAAGTAAAACAAACTAGCTGCTGTGGCGATGGACACACACACACACACACACACACACACACACACACACACACACACACACACACACACGCACACACCACAACACATGGTGGGCACTTGCTATTGTGCTGGTCGATTTGTAGAAAACGACGCAGAGGTCTGGTTTAGGATGAAAAGGTGCTTTCTGCATTCACCAAGCCTGTTTCTTTGGTTTTCCACTTCCCCGTGTGTAATGCGTCTCGCTGTGTGTCTACAGGCAACCTTTGAGCTTTCATGTGTGAGTATTGTTTTAATCGATGTTTCAAAATCTAGCTTTAGTTTTTGAAATAAGACATTTTTACTCGGTGTATCCAAAATAACATTGTTACCCAAGTGATTGTACTGTTCTCATTTGGCGTGTGAGTGTGTGTGTGTGTGTGTGTGTGTGTGTGTGTGTGTGTGTGTGGCGCGCGCGCGCGCGCGCGCGTGCGTGCGTGCGTGCGTGCGTGGTGTGTGTGTGTGCACGCGTGCTCGTGTGTGTGTGTGTGTGTGTGTGTGTGTGTGTGTGTGTGTGGGGTGTGTATTCAGGGACGGGGAGAGGGGGAACGGGGACTAGGAGGAAGAAGATAAAGGGAGGGAGAAGGGGTGTAAGGGTGGGAAAAACAGGTGCGCTTAAGATATGTGTGAATGCCTCTCTCTCTCTCTCTCTCTCTCTCTCTCTCTCTCTCTCTCTCTCCCCCATCTTCTTCTTCGCCGTCGTCGTTGTCGTTGTCCCCTCTCCTTTTTCAGCTGTCATCTCCGCTCTTCTTTCCATCTCTTCTCCCTTCCTTCTTTCCTTCTGCATCTCTGCCATGTCATCTCTCCCCCTCCTCGCCGTTTTACGTGAACAGCGTGCACGTTGACTGAATGCATGATACAGAATAAAGTGAACAAAGTACGTTCTCCCTGAATAGAATGAGGGAAGATGCGCGCACGTGTACGCACGCACGCATGCACGCACGCACGCACGCACACACACACACACAACGCGCGCGCGCGCGCGGGCGCGGCGCGGGCGCGGGCGCTCACGCACACAGAATGGTACAAGCAACAATTCAACGAAATCATGACAAAGCAGCAATCTTCAGGAAAATCAAATAATGCACTTCTTCGTGAAAAGAGGACTGATGCAACAATTCTTAAAAAAAAAAGAACATGCAACAATGTCCACGGAAACATTAAACAAAGCAGCAAAAATGGAACAAAGGACCACAGCAGGAATCTTCGCGAACGATGAATGAATGCAGCAATCTCCACGAAAAAGGAATTACTGCGGCAATCTCTACGATAAATAAAATAATGCAGCAATCTCCACGAAAAAGAAAATACTGCGCAATCTCTACGATAAATAAAAAATGCAGCAATCTCCACGAAAAAGGAATTACTGCAGGCAATCTCTACGATAAATAAAATAATGCAGCAATCTCCACGAAAAAGGAATTACTGCGGCAATCTCTACGATAAATAAAATAATGCAGCAATCTCCACGAAAAAAGAATTACTGCGGCAATCTCTACGATAAATAAAATAATGCAGCAACATCCACGAAAAAAACAAAACAAAACAAAAACAACAACAACCAAAACCAAAACATACAAACCCATAGACCTTCAGAAATAGAACAACGAAACAATCTTCACGAAACGATGTAACAAAGCAGCGGTCTGGACGAAGAGTGTAACAATGTAGCAGTCTGGACGAAGAATGTAATAAAGCAGCAGTCTGGACGAACAAATGTAACAATGTAGCAGTCTGGACGAAGAATGTAATAAAGAGCAGTCTGGACGAACAAATGTAACAATGTAGCAGTCTGGACGAAGAATGTAATAAAGTAGCATCTGGAGAAAAATGTAACAATGTAGCAGTCTGGACGAAGAATGTAATAAAGTCAGCAGTCTGGACGAAGAATGTAATAAAGCAGCAGTCTGGACGAACAAATGTAACAATGTAGCAGTCTGGACGAAGAATGTAATAAAGCAGCAGTCTGGACGAACAAATGTAACAATGTAGCAGTCTGGACGAAGAATGTAATAAAGCAGCAGTCTGGACGAACAAATGTAACAATGTAGCAGTCTGGACGAAGAATGTAATAAAGTAGCAGTCTGGATGAACAAATGTAACAATGTAGCAGTCTGGACGAAGAATGTAAAAAGCAGCATCTGGACGAAGAATGTAATAAAGCAGCAGTCTGGACGAACAAATGTAACAATGTAGCAGTCTGGACGAAGAATGTAATAAAGCAGCAGTCTGGAGAACAAATGTAACAATGTAGCAGTCTGGACGAAGAATGTAATAAAGCAGCAGTCTGGATGAACAAATGTAACAATGTAGCAGTCTGGACGAAGAATGTAATAAAGTAGCAGTCTGGATGAACAAATGTAACAATGTAGCAGTCTGGACGAAGAATGTAATAAAGCAGCAGTCTGGACGAAGAATGTAATAAAGCAGCAGTCTGGACGAACAAATGTAACAATGTAGCAGTCTGGACGAAGAATGTAATAAAGTAGCAGTCTGGACGAACAAATGTAACAATGTAGCAGTCTGGACGAAGAATGTAATAATAGCAGCAGTCTGGACGAACAAATGTAACAATGTAGCAGTCTGGACGAGCAAATGTAACAATGAGCCAGTCTGGACGAAGAATAGTTACAATGTAGCAGTCTGGACGAAAATGTAATAAAGCAGCAGTCTGGACGAACAAATTTACAATGTAGCAGTCTGGACGAACAAATGTAACAATGTAGCAGTCTGGACGAAAAATGTAACAATGTAGCAGTCTGGACGAAGAATGTAACAATGTAGCAGTCTGGACGAAAATGTAACAATGTAGCAGTCTGGACGAAGAATGTACAATGTACAGTCTGACGAAGATGTCAATGTAGCAGTCTGGACGAAGAATGTACAATGTAGCAGTCTGGATGAAGAATGTAACAATGTAGCAGTCTGGACGAAGAATGTAACAATGTAGCAGTCTGAGAAGATGTAACAATGCGCTGATAGAATAACAGTCAGCTGACGAAAGTCACACACAATACACACAACCACACACACACACACACACACACACACACACACACACACACACACACACACACACAGAGATTCAAAGAATCAAAGATTTTAATCCTGTGTCCCCTTTTGGGGCATGGAGGACTTGAAACAACACACACATACAGGCCTACACATGCGCTGGAGTTCATACACATAAGCGTGCATGTGTGAGCATAAATGCACAGGTATGCGCACACCTGCCTGTATACACGCATACTCTACTCAAGTTTCTCGGGGCTTTAGTGGGTTCAGATGTGTCTGTAGGTATGCCGGACGGAGAGAGAGAGAGAGAGAGAGAGAGAGAGAGAGAGAGAGAGAGAGAGGAGAGAGAGAGAGAGACAGACAGACAGACAGCAGAGACAGACAGACAAGAGAGAGACAGACAGAGAGAGAAAGATGTAAACATCGAGGAAACACACACAGACTCACAGACACACAGACACACACTCAGACACAGACAGACAGACAGACAGACAGACAGACAGACAGACAGACACACACACCACAAACACACACACACACACACACCACACACCACCCCACACACACACACACACACACACACACCACACACACCCAAAGCCACACAGACACACGGTCAAAACTGTAAAGCCACATTTCCAGCAAAATATACCACTCCCAACCCCAACCACAGCAAAACAGAAACAAGCTAGACAGAAATTCAGCAGGGAATCAACATTCAGTTGAACGCCTTTTTTGCGGTCCCAAACTTTCGGTCCCGTTTACATTTGTAAACAAGATAAATGGCCATAGTCATATCGCCAAAAAGTCCGCCAGGCAAAGTTTCCCCAAGGATGAAGCATTCGTTGTGGAATTCTGTTTTTTTGCAAATGTGAGTTTAGTCTGTAAATAACTTTTCCAACTGATATGAAATGCCATTGGAGTCACAGTGACTGTTACTCAAAGACGGGTTATATTGTGTACGCACACTTTATCACAAGCATGGCATGATTCACGTAGGAATTGTCTCTGAAAAGCTTCACACACACACACACACACACACACACACACACACACACACACACACACACACACACACACACACACACATACACACGCACGCACGCACGCACACACACACGTACATACACACACACACACACACACACACACACACCACACACACACACACACACACACACGTGTATGAATATGTGTATACGGGCTCGTATCTCTGAAACACAGATACATGGCCGCGCACGCGTACACACGCACTCTCAAACGCGTGTGCATACAAGTGCGCGTTTATGTGGGTGAATACATTGCCATCATTTTCAAATCGACCATTGGAAATTCAGTGCAGAATGTCAAAGACCTCATTAAAACTTTCGTCTGAACCAGAAAGGTTTTCTGCGATGCCATTTTACCTAATATGAGAGAGTCTGATCTTGTTTTAAACGTGTCCTTCGACACGATTCACACTTACTCCTGTAGTAACAGCAGGAATTCCGCGACATTTTGTGTTTTAACGACAGAGAAGTCAGTGAGCTCTGAGGCTTAAAACCGCTGTGACTGCTTGAAACTACTGTCAGCCCTCACAGATCGCAGTTTGTATGGCACAGCGTTAGCTTAAAAAGTGGGGAAATTCGTGTTCTGACCACACCTTGTTTAGCATCATTTAAATCCTTTATGCAATGACAAGGGAAGCTGAGAAAGGTTAAGTGAAACGGCAACAACAGTAACTAGGGAAAGAGTTCACACGTGTGGTAGAAGGTTAGTGTGTTCGGATGGGTGGATGGATGGATGGATGGATGGATGGATGGATGGATGGACGGATAAATGGATGGATGGAGAGATGGACGGATGGATGGATGGATGGACGGATGGATGGACAGATGGACGGACGGACGGATGGATAGATGGACGGACGGATGGACGGACGGATGGACGGACGGACGGATGGACGGACGGACGGATGGACGGACGGATGGATGGATAGATACAGCCCATGAAGTGCTGTCTGTCGGCAAGGTAACGCAGAAACCTCAGGATTTATTTTACCAAGATGTGGTAGAAAGATGGCAGGGGTCTGAGGGCGAACTGAGGAAATGTTGATCCGTGATGCCGATCCAGATCACGGAGCGGATACCGGATCCCTTTGACCTTGACAGGGGCCCGGGCTCTCCCCAGAGCCCTTCCCGTTTACACTGCTGTTTCTCTGTTCATGACCTTGACAGAGCCCTTCTGGTTACACTCCTGTTTTCTCTCTTCAGACCTTGACAGGAGCCCTTCTGGTTTACACTCCTGTTTTCTCTGTTCAGGACCTTGACAGGAGCCCTTCTGGTTTACACTCCTGTTTTCTCTCTTCAGGACCTGGACAGGAGGCATTCTCGTTTACACTTCTGTTTTCTCTCTTCATTACTTTAACAGGAGCCCTTCGCGTTTACACTCCTGTTTTCTCTCTTCATGACCTAGACAGGATCCCTTCTGGTTTACACTTCTGTTTTCTCTCTTCATGACCTTGACAGGAGCCCTTCGCGTTTACACTTCTGTTTTCTCTCTTCAGGACCTTGACAGGAGCCCTTCGCGTTTACACTCCTGTTTTCTATCTTCAGGACCTAGACAGGAGCCCTTCTGGTTTACACTCCTGTTTCTTCTCTTCATGACCTTGACAGGGGACTGTGCTTTGACGAGTGTTCTTCTCTTTACAGACATGTTTTCTTTGTTCTTATCATTGTTGTTGCTGCATTGAGATGTTTTTTTTTTTTGTTTTTAAATCTTTCCTTCCATTTTAACCAGGGTCGAAACATTGGGGGGGGGGGGGGGGGGGGGGATGCATCAGGACGGCCTTGTCTTATGTGTCTTAATGATGATGCTAAATTAGGTATCTTGCTGTAGTTGTATGATTTGTGCATGCTCTTCTCGCGTTACCCTGTTATTCGCGGAGGGTCTTTTCCCATATGCCACGACATTCCTGAAAAAGGCCGCGTGGGATCTGCTGATTGGTGTTTATTACCCATCTTTCGGCTGGATATTATGGCAACGATAAGGCACAGAAGGTGAGATGGCGAAAAAATGAATACATGAACAGACAAACAAATAAATAAATGAACAGACGAACAAAGAAATAACTGACCAAACGAATAAATACACAACAAACAAAAACCAGTCACATAAAGAAATAGATACATCAATGAATAAATAGATAGTAAACAAACAAACAATAAACAAAAACCAATCAAATAAGTAAACAGATAAATAAATAAATAGATAAAGGATCGGTAAAAGAAGGTGGTATCGCTGTTTTTTCAGTTTCTGTGTCCTCCATTGTACCCTGTCTCGGGTTTGTTTGACTTTCGGGGGAAAATCAGACAGAAATTAAGGAAGGGCTTTAAGGGGCCTCACAGGAAGAGGGACCGTGACCCAGGGTAGATCCCGTTCAGTTTTGGTGGTGATCCGGATCGGTGGTGGATCCGGCATCCTTCTGAGCAGGATTACACAGTTCCCACAGAACATAAGCCCCGTGAACTTACTGTTTACATACCCCGTGAACTTACTGTTTACAAACTCCATGAACTTTCTGTTAACACACCCCGTGAACTTACGATTCACATATATTACGAACAACCTGTGAAATATTATCTAATTCATGGAAGATCACGCCTTTCTGGTGCCATTTTGTATTTTTGGCATATCCATTAAAAAAGGTATATAAGTAACTTTTTCGATTAGTAGTAAACAAGTCGGGTATTTTTTGCTCCCATAAGAAAACCTAACACAGAGTAACTTTTATTCAAGACTGGCACAGCCTTTTAAACTTGAATAAAGTCAGACAAATACATAGACGAACAATCTAATAGTGGGGGGAAAAACAAGCGCAGGCCAACAACTGAACTATCTTCATAGTAATGACCTGGCAAAGATTTGGACTTAAGGAAGGGGGGGGGGGGGGGGAATTTGAAGATGGAGAAACTGGGAACATGAAATTAAGAAAATATGTTACAGATATGAAAACTCTTCACTAGCTGCATAAGGGAACCATCGCAGTCCCTTTGCTAGTGAAGAGTTTTCATATCTGTAACATATTTTCTTAATTTCATGTTCCCAGTTTCTCCATCTTCAAATTCCCCCCCCCCCCCCCCTTCTTTAAGTCCAAATCTTTGCCAAGTCATTACTATGAAGATAGTTCAGTTGTTGGCCTGCGCTTGTTTTTTCCCCCACTATTAGATTGTTCGTCTATGTATTTGTCTGACTTTATTCAAGTTTAAAAGGCTGTGCCAGTCTTGAATAAAAGTTACTCTGTGTTAGGTTTTCTTATGGGAGCAAAAAATACCCAACTTGTTTACTGTTTATCGTTTACTGTTCCCTGCCTCATTTCATTTCCGATTTTTTTTTTCGGTTAGAATACAACAAAGTTTTTAATGGCCATGAACACTGTGAAACCTGCTGTTTACGGCTTAATAACTACCTATGAAGTCATACACTGTGAAACCTGCTGTTTACGGCTTAATAACTACCTATGAAGTCATACACTGTGAAACCTGCTGTTTACGGCTTAATAACTACCTATGAAGTCATATATTTTTCACGGAAATTTACAAGTCTATTGACATTTTGTATTTTCCACGTATTCAGTTACAAACAAGTCAACGGAGAAGAAACTCTTACAGACCGTACTTTCTTTTACTTCATCTGGCGGAAAATCTTTTTGTGTTCATTCATGAACTGATCTAGTCCTGAAAGTGTGTTTATTCGTTACCTTAAAAAAATATTACTAGATAAAAGAACCCATCTACCGACTCTGTTTCCTTCTCTCTCATGTAACAAAACCCACTTTCCTGCTCGCCTGACACTTTGGGGCAGATCAGCCTCAAAGAGCTTGATCCGGGATCCGTTCGACCTTGACAGAGGTTTGCGATTTTTAGTAGGGTGTGAGGTATTCAGGGAGTAAAATTCTCGTGCTATAGTGGGAATGTAAGCTAAATCATATGTCCAAACATCTGTGCATTAGATACACAGGCCGGCTCACTCACTGTTCTGTGAAAAACCAGTTTGCGTTGCTGTTCCTACTTACAACATAGAAATTGTAGATGATGGTCAGACCTTGGACTGCAAGATGAAAGATGTTTGGTGCAGTTCACATCAAGAACCACACCACTTCAAGACAGTGGTGAAAGTGACAGTGTCATTCTTTCAAGGTCATTATTCTCACCTTGAGTATGTCTGCAAATTCTTAAACACGTGTCAGAACTCGATGAGTTCAACAGAACTAGACTGGTGCCACCTTCTCTTGACCATTTCCGCAAGAGGCCCACGAACTGGTCAAGCTTCCTACAGGACTTTCTTGACATCGTAAGACCAGCTGTTGCTTTGATTGTTCTTTGGTGTGGATGTGATGGCAAAAAGCAGATCTTAAGGCAATGCGTTGTATGATAAAGCAGAGAAGAAAACATCCCATTATGTAACAAAATGTGCACTTTCAATGTTACTATCCAATATGTTTACGCATCACTGATACTGGTAACATATACTGAATCAGAAATAACCTACGAAAACAATACATTACTCCCAGATCGCCTTACAATACGCATTCAAAGCAGTATTGAGTCTTAATTCTCTCCAGAATCTATGTTCATCATGTCCCAAGACAGTCGTGTACCAGTTAAGTATTGCACGAGACACACAGCTGGCCTTACATGAGAGTCAAAACGCCGACGAAACTTCCTACCAATTAGCAGACGTTACTATTTTTAGTGCAAGATGAAAAATAATAGGTGAAGCTAATTAGACAACATTTTCTGTTGGATGTCTAGCTCCTAAAGAGAACATTGATTTTGTTTGTTGTGAAGATGAAACAGACTGAATATAAAAAGGAGTTAGATTAGACACTGGACTGTTTGAACTGCGTCTTTATTTTACTATATTTTTCATAAATGAAAACACACTAGAAACTTGCAACCGTCCCTTCGATTGACGTGAAGCGCTGTTGTAATTTACGTGTGGTAGGACTGGTCGACATTAACCATAAAGAGCAGGCGAGTGCTGGCTGATCCCCCTACCAATCACAACGTCGCTTTAAGAGCAGGTGAGTGCTGGCTGATCCCCCTACCAATCACAAGGTCGCTTTTAGAATTAGTCATGTATTCTTGTGTGTAAAGAAAACAGACAGAAACTCAAAGCAAAGATGAAGTTTAAACAATTCAGTTTTTACTTCATATTAATTGATGAAATGTATAAAACCAAAGTTTTGGCTGAAAAAAATGTACCTAAAAAGTGTTAACACAGAGTTATTTAACAGTGTATATACAGCAAAAAAAAAACAAAAAAAAAACAAACAAAAAACGGAATGAAACACAGTAGTGGATGAACGATGCATGGGGAAAGTAGCAAAACACAGCACCAACAGAATGATACTTGTCGTGAAAAGTAGTCTAACATAACGCGGTCTGAACGAGGCCTGTAATAAAAACGTAGTAAAACATAGCACTGACTGAACGCCTTGTATAGTTAGAAAAGCACGAAAGCGTAACGGTGGATGAATGATCAATGTCGTGAAGCGCAGGACACACGAGTACGACTGAACGCAGCTCTAACGTTGATCATGTGGTCAGGATGTGTCTGTTCACTGTGTGCTGTCGTGAGCCCCACTAGTGAGCTGTTTGTGATACAGGGAATGGACACAAGACATTTCTTTAACGCTTTCTCCTATTGAAAGGACTGCATACCACTTTGTTCTCCAACAAACGTAAGTTATTTTTCTTCAATTAGATCAATTACGATCGACTAGCGTTAAACAATACTATACAATAAATGAGGCGCAATCGTAAGCTTGGTCATGATTACCGTCACCAAGGAAGTCTGGCTTCACCCACATCTACCTCCATAAGAGAGCATATTGTATAAGACAGAGAGAAGCTTTTGTACTCTTCAGTTGACCGTCTTTTCGAGACACATAGATTAACTTGTCTCACAGGGGACAATCCAGGGTATTCCCGGAGGTTGACGGTCACCAGTGGGTGCCAGTGTCGTTGCCCGTCGCTAAGATTGCTAAAAAATCTTCAGACACGTTGTGGTGGGGACTCTGACAGATCCAGGATGTATTCGACTCTTGGTGGAGGTCAGTGCTTTCCCTAGTGCCCTTCGAGCAGTGTTTGTACTGGCTTGAGAGTCTTTGTTCTGTTCCCATCATTTAGTTGTTTTGGTAGAAGTGCACTTTAACTCTCAAGTCGTGGAAATCACACATCTAGTTTATGAAAAAGAGGCAGCAGTCAGCTTTGTTCCATGTTTCAGACCTATTTGTGTAAAGGCTTTGCAGTAATGCGTTGCTTTCTTGGGTCAGATCCTAAGTTGACATTGTCTTCCTCAGACGACAGCTGATGGAATCGATGAATAGACGACCCACGTGTGCCGTGAGAGACGTGAAAGCTGACCTACACTTTTACCTAACAGTCTTCTCACCATGTCAAAAAGATTGTAAACACTCAGGTTAACGTCTCTTAGTATGTTTTTGAACAGGATGTTAATGAGTAGGAAAGCATGAACACCTTAGAAGGACCGTCTTTGAAAGATTTTCTTTTGTATACACTTCATCTAGAAGAGCTGCTTTCCATCAAGTATCAAAGTCCATTAGTTACACAAAGTATTGATAAAGCTGTAAAACGACAGCAGAAATTACAGAGCTGTAACATTTTAACAACTGAGCTTTGATAGCTGACAGACAGCGTTCGTACCGAGCAGGGGTACCAAAGGAAATCTTTTCTCCTTCCTTCCTAGTCAGTAGGTACCTGTCAGAAAGCTTCTTTCTGTGAGAGTTCTGATTTTCATGGTAGAGTTCCACCGATTGCCAAAGACGCTTAAAAGTGGTAGCTTTTACTGGAATTGACCTTGATGTTTGCAAGAGAAGAATGTGTTTGTGAGGAAAGAGGAAGTATGGGACAAAAGGAAATCCTTTCCTCTGTGCAAGTAGAGTGAAATATAATGGATGTGTACGTTGGGTACAGGAACAGTCCTTTAGCGGAAGAGCTGGTCGCCTCCATTGATTCTGTTACTGCTCCAGCTATAAAAAAAAGAAGCAGTTAAAATCTTCCCTCTTTGGAAATTCACATGGGGGGTTGGGGGTGAGGGGGAGGGGGAGGGGGATATGGGGGAGGGGGCAGTGTGTTGAGCTCTTCTTTTCGTGGGATGTCAACCAGGCACTGTATGTTTTTGAAGCCGTTTGCCATCTGAAACACTTGCTTATTCGCAACTGGAAAATCATTAACCCACATCCGATGTCTTTGTCATCCTGGAGCCTCTGCTCCTGAAAGAGCACAACCCGTACATCAATCGTCAGGGCGAACGAAGATACAAGTTGCTAGGTTTTCATGGAACTGGTCAGAATTTGGAGCAATAAAGCAGATGCATGATGATCATCAGTTGTGATGGTTGTGGTGGCAGTGGTGGTGGTAGTGGCGGCGGCGGCGGCGGCGGCGGCGGCGGCGGTGGTGGGTGGTGGGGTGGTGGTGGTGGTGGTGGTGGTGTGTGGTGTTGGTGGTGGTGTGGTGTGTGTGTGTGTGTGTGTGTGTGTGTGTGTGTGTGTGGTGTGTGTGTGTGCGCGCGCGCGCGCGCGTGCGTGTGTGTGTGTGTTTTGTGTGTGTGTGGTGTGTGTGTGTGTGTGAGAGAGAGAGAGAGAGAGAGAGAGAGAGGAGAGAGAGAGAGAGAGACGTTTGTGTGTGTGTGTGTGTGTGTGTGTGTGTGTGTGTGTGTTGCGTGTGTGTGTGTTTATGTGTGTATATGTGTGTGTGTGTGTTTATGTGTGTGGTGTGGGTGTGGTGTGTGTGTGGTGAGAGAGAGAGAGAGAGAGAGAGAGAGAGAGGGAGAGAGAGAGAGAGAGAGCGTGTGTGTGTGTGTGTGTGTGTGTGTGTGTGTGTGTGTGTGTGTGTGTGTGTGTGAGTGAGATACCAAAGTTTA
>CM065747.1:40655116-40668327 GCA_033310375.1 Conus canariensis | reverse complement strand
TGGAATCGATGAATAGACGACCCACGTGTGCCGTGAGAGACGTGAAAGCTGACCTACACTGTTACCTAACAGTCTTCTCACCATGTCAAAAGATTGTAAACACTCAGGTTAACGTCTCTTAGTATGTTTTTGAACAGGATGTTAATGAGAAGGAAAGCAATGAACACCTTAGAAGGACCGTCTTTGAAAGATTTTCTTTTGTATACACTTCGTCTAGAAGAGCTGCTTTCCATCAAGTATCAAAGTCCATTAGTTACACAAAGTATTGATAAAGCTGTAAAACAACAGCAGAAATTACAGAGCTGTAACATTTTAACAACTGAGCTTTGATAGCTGACAGACAGCGTTCGTACCGAGCAGGGGTACCAAAGGAAATCTTTTCTCCTTCCTTCCTAGTCATAGTACCTGTCAGAAAGCTTCTTTCTGTAGAGTTCTGATTTTCATGTAGAGTTGCCACCGATTGCCAAAGACGCTTAAAGTGGTAGTTTTTTTTAAACCTGATTATATGAATTGCCTTGATGTTTGGCCTGAGAGAAGAATGCGTTTGTGAGGAAAGGGGAAGTATTGGACAAAAGGAAATCCTTTCTCTCTGTGCAAGTAGAGTGAAATATAATGGATGTGTACGTTGGGTACAGGAACAGTCCTTCAGCGGAAGAGCTGGTCGCCTCCATTGAATTCTGTTACTGCTCCAGCTAGTAAAAAAAGAGCTGTTAAAATCTTCCTCTTTGGAAATTCACAGTGGGGGGTTGGGGGAGGGGGGTGAGGGGGGAGGGGATATGGGAGAGGGGGCAATGTGTTGAGCTCTTCTTTTCGTGGGCTGTCAACCAGGCGCTGTATGTTTTTGAAGGGTTTGCATTGAAACACTTGCTTTTCGCAATTGGAAAAATCATTAACCACTACTTTCATCGAGCTCTGCTCTGAAAGAGCACGACCCGTACATAAATCGTCAGGCGAACGAAGATACAAGTTGCTAGGTTTTCATGGAACTGGTCAGAATCTGGAACATGAAGCAGATGGATGAAACAAATGATCATCAATGTTGATGGTTGAGTGGTGGAGTGGTGGTGGTGGTGGTGGTGGTAGCGGTGTGGTGTGGTGTGTGTGTGTGGTGGTGTGTGTGTGTGGTGTGGTGTGTGTTTATGAGCGGCGCGCGCGCGCGCGGCGCGGTTGTGTGTGTGTGTGTGTGTGGTTGTGAGAGAGAGAGAGAAGAAGAAGAGAGAGCGAGTGGGGTTGGTGTGTGTGAGAGAGGAGGAGAGGGGGAGGAGAGAGAGGAGAGAGAGAGAAGGTAAGTGTGGGTGTGTGTGAGAGAGAGAGAAGAGAGAGAGAGAGGCAAGCGTAAGTGTGTGTGTGTGTGTGGAGAGAGAGAGGAGAGAGAGGCAGGCAGAGCAAGCGTAAGTGTGTGTGTGTGTGTGTGGTGTGTGTGTGTGGTGTGTGGAGAGAGAGAGAGAGAGAGAGAGAGAGAGAGAGGAAGGTAAGGTTGTGTGTGTGTGTGTGTGTGTGTGTGTGAGGATGTGGGTGTGGAGGAGGTGGAGAGGCGCGTAAGTGTGTGTGTGTGTGTTGTGTGTGTGTGTGTGTGTGTGTGTGTGAGAGAGAGAGAGAGAGAGAGAGAGAGAGAGAGAGAGAGGAGAGTGTGTGTGTGTGTGTGTGTGTGTGTGTGTGTGGGAGAGGAGGAGATGGTAGGGATGAGGTGGAGGTAGTGTGTGTGTGTGTGTGTGTGTGTGTGTGTGTGTGGGAGAGAGAGAGAGAGAGAGAGAGAGAGAGAGAGAGAGAAGCGTGTGTGTGTGTGTGTGTGTGTGTGTGTGTGTGTGTGTGTGTGTGTGTGTGTGTGTGGTCCCGGGGAACCAAAGTTTAATGCAAAGCACTGCTGAGGAGTAATGGCGACCGTCACCGACTGCGACTGGTTGGTCAGAGGTTTGAACGTCATGACAGGCTTGTCTGGAAGGATTTCCACCTGTCCCACCTTTTCTCGGACAGTCCTCAGTCCTGACGTCATGTAGCAGTCGCCTTTCTGCTGTGATGCCCACTTTTTCGGACAGTCTCAGTCCTGACGTCATGTAGCAGTCGCCTTTCATGCTGTGATGTCCCACCTTTCCTCCGGACAGTCCTCAGTCCTGACGTCATGTAGCAGTCGCCTTTCATGCTGTGATGTCCCACCTTTCTCGGACAGTCCTTAGTCCTGAGTCATGTAGCAGTCGCTTTCATGGTCTGAAGGATTGACATAACAATGCTTTAGTCGGATTCTAATAGGAATGGTTTAGTGAGTGTCCCTTGAGAAAAGGTTTCATCGTTGTTTCAGAACAAATTAAATGCTGGATGTCTCATAAGAAACTGGTTAATTGGTGTCTCATAAGAAACGGTTTTGTAGTTGTCTCATACGAAATGCTTTAATGAATGTCTCATAAGAAATGCTTTAATGAATGTGTCATAAGAAATGCTTTAATGAATGTCTTGAAGTTCTTGGTCTCATAAGAAATACTTTAATGAATGTCTCATAGAAATGCTTTAATGAATGTCTCATAAGAAATGCTGTAATGAATGTTTCATAAGAAATTCTTTAATGAATGTCTCATAAGAAATGCTGTAATGAATGTTTCATAAGAAATGCTTTAATGAATGTCCCATAAGAAATACTTTAATGAATGTCTCATAAGAAATGGTTTAATGAAAGTCTCATAACAAATGTTTGGCCAGTGTCTTATAAAAGGTAATGAGATGGGCGTGTCATAAGAACTGGTGTGGCTGGTGGTCTCATAAGAAATGCTTTTTTTGGATTCCTCATAGAAAAGGTTCGATGGATGCATTATGAGAAATGGTTTGATGAATGTCTCATAGGGAATGGTTTGATGGCTGTCTGATAGGGAATGGTTTGATGGCTGTCTCATAAGGAATGGTTTGATGGCTGTCTGATAGGGAATGGTTTGATGGCTGTCTGATAGGGAATGGTTTGATGGCTGTCTGATAGGGAATGGTTTGATGGCTGTCTGATAGGGAATGGTTTGATGGATGTCTCATAGGGAATGGTTTGATGGCTGTCTCATAGGGAATGGTTTGATGGCTGTTTCATAGGGAATGGTTTGATGGCTGTCTCATAGGGAATGGTTTGATGGCAGTCTCATAGGGAATGGTTTGACGGATCTCTTGAAAGATAATTTTTATGGATCTTGTGACAAGTGGCTCGATAATTGTGTCATGAGAAACAGTTTGATGAATGTCACATGGAAAATGCTTTGATTACTGTCTCATAAGAAATGGTTCGATGGATATCTCGTGAAAAATAGGTGATGAAAGTCACATAAGAAATGGCTTAGTGAATGTCTCATGTGAAATGGTTTGGTGGGTTCTCATTCAAAATTATTTGATGTATATTTCATGATAAATGGATCTCATGAGAAACGGTTTGACGGGCGTCAAACGAGACATGGTTAGGTGGGAGTCTCATTCCCAGTCGTTTGATGAAATGATTTGATGCATGTCACATGAGGAACGATTTGATGGATCTCGTGAGAAATGGTTTAGTGGGTGTCTCCTACGAAACGGATTTGTGGGTTATCTGTAAGAATCCGTATTGTCGATGTCTGATAATAATATGGTGAAATTGTCTCTCAGGTATTTGTTGATGTCTTGTGGACCATCACTGGAGGTATAATGTGAAAGTTTTCAGAGCGAGAGAGAGAGAGAGAGAGAGAGAGAGAGAGAGAGAGACAGAGAGAGAGAGTGTGTGTGTGTGTGTGTGCGCGGTGCGTCTGTATCTGTGTGTCTGAGTCACGCATGCCTGTGTTGTGTGCAGGTGTGAGAGTTTGTGCATATATGCGCGCGCGCGCGCGCGCGTGTGTGTGTGTGTGTGTGTGTGTGTGTGTGTGTGTGTGTTCAGATTGATATCACTGCTTACAGCCATGTTTAACATTCCCTTTTCTCTCCTGTCATCCACAGAACTGAATACAATCAACACCCAGACGTTTCCTATCCTAACTGCAACTTTTGGCCATGTTTGCTGCCTGCCATGTCTCTTCTTCGTCCCACCCCATCCCCATCCCCACCTATCCAGCCCTGTCCACGCCCTCCTCCCCATTCCCTCCTCTCCCTTGGCAGGCTCTGATAGGTTCATTCTCATCAGTCTCACTCACCTCCCCCCCCCCCCCTTCCTCGGTATTTTGTTTCTTGTGAGTCAGCTCTGACTGAACCAAAAATGTTGAGGTGGCAGGATCAGTATCTTTGCTCTTCGCCAGTTGGAGTCCCATGGCGCACATGAAAAGCATTCTCCACTTCCTGTTGAGCTGACCAGCTCTTTGTCGGTCTTCTGTTCACAAATGTGCAGTATGTTTTCTTTGCTTCACAGATGATGGTATTAAACTGTCAAGTTTGTAGCACTCGCGGTGATTTGTGCGTGGCCAAAAGCTACATACAGAGTAATTTGAACTCGTTGAACAGCGGACAACAATCAAGCTGACATCACGTGGTGAACCTGAGCGGTCATTCCGCCCAGTTTAACAAGGTATCCGCCCTGAACTGGATAGTGATCTGCAGGAGCGAATAGGACTCCCGACACATGCCAATAGTGGGAGAGTGAGGAGAGATACGGATCCTGTCCCCTCTGCATCTCTGTCTTAGCCTTAAAACAGACTGTATCCACTGTCACCAGGTCCAGGAAGTCCACTGAGCAGCGATGGCCGCCCAAGTACGGTTCAACGTCCCTCTCTGCGGCAGAGTACCTTCTCCATGGCGGGAAGACACACTCTTCACGAGGCTGATTCTTGGGCTGGAAAGCCTATGTTTCATCGGGGCGCTGGTGGCGATGGCGATGCCAGAATGGTACACGGGGAGGGCAGAGGGAATGCCGGGCATGCCGAAAGTCAAAGGGGGGCTGTGGAAGACATACTGGTTTGACAATTCCACAGATGAGTGGCGGGACCTTCCCTACACACTGGGTGAGTGGCAGGGAGGTGTAGAGGGTAGGAAAGCAGTGCAGACAGTGCGCAGGGGAGGCAGCGACGGGCTTTGATTCGCCTGTAGACTGGATCTAAGGCTGACCTGTCTGTCCAGCAGCAGCAGTGTGGTTTGTTCTCAGACGGTTCGTTTCCTCTTCATGTGTGCACCGACCAAGCTCTGAGCAATGACCATTCCAACACACATCAAAGCCAGGGTGCTTGGTTGGAAGGCCGGTCTGCAGGAGTGATCAATGTCCTCATGGGAAGGACACAGGCGGGCGAGTGCCCGGTGCGTGCGTGCTGCGTGCGGGTGTGTTGTGTGGTGTGGTGTGTGTGTGTGTGTGTGTGTGTGTGTGTGTGTGTGTGTGTGTGTGTGTGTGTGTGTGTGTGTGTGTGTGTGTGTGGTGTCTGTGTGTGTGTTGTGTGTGTTGTGCGTGTGTGTATGTGTGTTGTGTGTGTGTGGTTGTGTGTGCATGCGTGATGTGTGTGTGTATGTGTCTGTTTGTGTGGTTGTGTGTGCGTGTGTCGTGTGCGTGCGTTTGTTTGTTTGTTTGTGTGTGTGTGTGTGTGTGTGTGTGTGTGTGTGTGTGTGTGTGGAGGAGAGAGAGAGAGAGAGAGAGAGAGCTCCCCCCTCTCACTCTGTCTCTATCTCTGTCTGTCTGTCTGTCTGTGTGTGTCTCTCTCTGTATGTGTCTCTGTGTTGTAATATGAACATGAACATTAACATGAACATTGATTCATTTTCGTAGAATTGAAAGAGTGCTCACCTATTCCGGATAGGAGCATAACACAAGATTTCTTGAGTCTCGGAACTACAACGTTGTTTCAAGCTTTCGCTCTCATCAGGTTCTAGAAGTTATTAGATGGCGTAATTTATCAGATTACATAGTTTATCGGATGACGTGATATATTGGCTACGTTTTATATGTGTGACGTTCTGATAGGGTCTTTCTGTGTGTCATTTATGTTACGTTTTCTAGGAGTCTACGAAAGTTCCTCCTAGAAAACGTAACATAAATGACACACAGAAAGACCCTATCAGAACGTCACACATATAAAACGTAGCCAATATATCACGTCATCCGATAAACTATGTAATCTGATAAATTACGCCATCTAATAACTAATAGAACCTGATGAGAGCGAAAGCTTGATACAACGTTGTAGTTCCGAGACTCAAGAAATCTTTCTCTCTCTCTCTCTCTCTCTTCTCTCTCTCTCTCTCTCTCTCTCTATATATATTATTTTTATATATATATATATTTGTTAAAAAATATTTTTAAAAATGAAGCATTAAAATCTACAAGCTTGTTTCAAGCCTTGCTATCTTCAGGGCTTTTTTAACAGATGTTGCTCCCCAAGGGGTTGAGCACCTTCAGATTTTTTAAGGACACTTATATATATATATATATATATATATATATATATATATATATGTATGTGTGTGTGTATGTGTGTGTGTGTGTGTGTGTGTGTGTGTGTGTGTGTGTGTGTGTGTGTGTGTGTGTTGCAGTTATGAATCCCGAAGCAGCGCAGCTACTGGTGGTCATGTCGCTTGTTATCACCTGCCTGGGGATAGCGCTGACCACGTGCAGCATATGCCGCATGTTCCCCAGACTAGCGGCGTTTACCAGTTGCTTCCTGATTTTGATTTGGCTGGGAGGTGAGTGACGCGGAGAAGTGGCTGAGAGCGGGAAGTCTTAGGTCCGGTCCTTTGGAGCGCTTCTTCTTCTTCTCTTTAAACTCTGTGGCGAGTCATGAGGCTCCGCACAGAACTGTTCACCAGGTTTCTCCAACGTTCGCAGTTTCTGACAAGGCCTGGGTTTGTGTTGAACTCAGTCCATCAGTTTTTTTTTTCTGCCCCCTCTTCCCCTTTCTTCCTCTCCATCTCTCTCGATGAACAGTTCCTCAGAGGATTGTGTAAGCAAAGCCATTGGCTCTTGTCACCTGGCCATGCCAACAAAGGTTTCTGTCCTCAACTGGTGCCAGCAGTTCTTCCTAGGGCTGAGCGGCTAGCAAACGGTCCGGCACCCTGGATCACTGGTGAAATGATCAGTACAGTCGTTGTCTGGTATCTTACGGTAACATCTCTGTTCCATGGCCTGGATTCTTCTCTCCAGACTGGCTGTGATGAGAGTCCATGTCTGGCGTGCATACAGGTAGACGTAATGCACCAGTGCACGCTGCACTCTGATCTTGTGTTCCAAGGGGATTTTATTGTCCTTCCATTACAGGTTTTAATCTGGACTTTGCTGATGTTGCCTTTGCTGCTCTTGAGACAATTTCTGGTAGGGATCCTTATAGCCAACGATGGACTCCCAGGTACGTGACAGACGGTTCAAGGGTTCTCCCTGGCAACTGGTAACCATATAGATCAGAGGTACCTCCAGCACGTGAGTGATGAGCCCACTGAAACGATGTGAGGGGCACCGGGCTCCGTGAGATCTGACTGGTTCAGGACTCACCATGTAAGTCCTTGGAACACCAGAGATCTGACCTCTCTCGGCAGGTGCCTTTGCCGTGGATGAGCCACAAGGCCCTCAGCCCTAGGGGATCTCGTGTTCGAGGCCCCTTTCATACACCTGCGTAATGGTTAATGGTCAGAAGTCCACGATCTTTGTTGATTGATTGTTCATCAGTCAGTGTCAGAAATCAATTAGTTAAGCATTTATTAATGAATTTATCGTTTTGTATCTATCTACATTGTTATGTCTTGTTAAGTGTTTGCGTGTTTATAATTGCTATTTCACTTCTGTTTTTTTTTTGTCTGCTCATTGTATTCACTGTACATTATCGCACTTTGACATGTATTACTTTTCTCTCACTCCCTCCTCCCCCACTCTGTCTCGTAGCGCGTGAATGCGCGCGAGCACGCTTGTGTGTGTGTGTGTGTGTGTGTGTGTGTGTGTGTGTGTGTGTGTGTGTGTGTTGTGTGTGTGTGCGTGGGTGCGTGCGTGTGTGCGTGCGTGCGTGCGTGCGTGTGTGCGTGCGCGCGCGCGTGTTTGTGTGTGTGTGTGCGTGAGAGAGAGAGAGAGAGAGAGAGAGAGAGAGAGAGAAGAGAGAGAGAGAGAGAGAGATCCCATTTTTCTTCCCTTTTTTTCCTGCACCAAACACTAGCACACACACACACACACACACACACACACCACACACACACACACACACACACACACACACACACACACACACACGTCTCGACCCGTCCGCAGCCCATGCCGCCTCTGCCCACATCCAGGCTAGTCCATCTCCCTCATTCACCTTTCACCCCCTCACCCACAACGTCAACGTGTCTGCCGTCAGGTCTCCTGGGCCTCATAGGCTCCTTTATCTTCAAGCTTCCAACCATAATGCAGGGGCTGACCAGAGTGAAGCCCGATGGTGCCGCACATTCAGTCTTTCCTCCCACGGCCTCATCTTCGTCTTGACCATGCTGGCGTACATACCGTGCTGCTGTCGTTGTAGCCTGGTTGAAGAGGTCCTCGATTTGAACGAGGATGTGCCTTGGCCTCGACCCCAGCCCCGGAGGCATGCGCGGCACGCCCTGTCCGCTGAATTGCATGCCAATCTGCCGTCCACTTCTGGAGCAGGTGTCAATCGGCCATCCTCCTCTGGACCTGATTTATATCTTGAATCCATCTCTGAAGCTGGTGAAGATCAATCGTCGTCCTCTGGAGCTGGTGTAGATCTTCCATCGACCACTAGAGCTGATATGCATCAACCATCGTCCTCTGGAGCTCGTGTACATCAACCATCGTCCTCTGGAGCTGACGTACATCAACCATCGTCCTCTGGAGCTGGTGTAGATCAACCATCGTCCTCTGCAGCTG
Source organism: Conus canariensis (assembly GCA_033310375.1). Taxonomy (NCBI): domain Eukaryota; kingdom Metazoa; phylum Mollusca; class Gastropoda; order Neogastropoda; family Conidae; genus Conus; species Conus canariensis. The sequence continues at coordinate 40,659,575 of CM065747.1, read as the reverse complement.
GTGTAGATCAGCTATCCTCCTCTGGAGCTGGTGTAGATCAACCGTCGTCCTCTGGAGCTGGAGTAGATCTTCCACCGTCCTCTGGAGCTGGTGTACATCAACCATCGTCCTCTGGAGCTGATGTACATCAACCATCGTCCTCTGGAGCTGATGTAGATCAGCTATCCTCCTCTGAAGCCAGTAACAATCCATCACCACCGTCTGAAGCCAGTAACCATCCACCATCACCATCTGAAGGCAGGAAAAATCCATCACCACCATCTAACGCCAGTAACTACCCACCACCACCATCTGAAGACAGTAACAATCCACCACCACCATCTGAAGGCAGTAACAATCCACCACCACCATCTGAAGACAGTAACAATCCACCACCACCATCAGAAGCCAGTAACAATCCACCATCACCATCTGAAGGCAGTAACAATCCACCACCTCCATCTAAAGCATAATCCACCATCACCATCTGAAGCATAATCCAACCACCTCCATCTGAAGCCAGTAACAATCCCCCACCACCATCTGAAGCCAGTGACAATCCACCACCACCACCATCTGAAGCCATCAGTAACAATCCACCACCTCCATCTGAAGCATAATCCACCATCACCATCTGAAGCATAATCCACCACCTCCATCTGAAGCCAGTAACAATCCACCACCTCCATCTAAAGACAGTAACAATCCACCACCTCCATCTGATGGCAATAACAATCCACTATCACCATCTGAAGCATAATCCATCACCTCCATCTGAAGCCAGTAACAATCCACCACCACCATCTGAAGACAGTAACAATCCACCATCACCATCTGAAGACAGTAACAATCCTCCACCACCATCTGAAGCAGTAACATCCACCACCACATCTGAAGACAGTAACAATCCTCCACCACCATCTGAAGCCAGAAACCATCTACCACTTCCATCTGAAGCATAATCTATTTCCACCATCTGAAGCCAGTAACAATCCACCACCTCCATCTGAAGCCAGTAGCAATCCACCACTACCATCTGAAGGCAGTGCTGGTCGTCTGTCACTCTACAGATCTGGCTTTAGCTTCACGTGGACTGGCAACAAAGATGACCACACAGTCGACGATGACGTGGCTGAATCGTCTCTTCAGTGTAGAAGACTGCCAGACAAGCTGCAAACTGGGTGGGGCGAGACACCCGGATTAGTGGTCGTGAAGGCCGATTACATCTAGTGAAAGGAACAGACGACACATTTTGCCCAGAGAGAGAGAGAGAGAGAGAGAGAAGAGAGAGAGAGAGAGAGAGAGAGAGAGAGAGAGAGAGAGAGAGAGAGAGAGAGATTGATTTACTCGCTCTTTTTTGAGCGTCCTAATGGCACGAAAGAGGAAGATTTTGGCGTGTATGTTCATGTAACCGGGCTTGCCTACTTGCGCATACTAATGCATTCTGCTATGAATTCCTGTAAGAAATTATTTGAAAAGCATTGATTATTTCTAGTTTCACAGTGTACTGGGTTGGTCGCCTTGTCTTGTTTCTGCTTCAAATCGAAGTGGAAAGGAATGCTTTGCCAAAGATAGAATTACTGATTATATGGAAAGGGACTTCTCATGCTCTTTTTTTAATCGTTAATCGGATATTTCAGTATCAGTTCAGGGGGGTTCCATCTTTTTGTTTATGTGGACATTTTAATATAAGTTTTTACATTACAGATAATGTTGTTTTACTCTCAATGTCATTGGCAGGTTTTAGCTTAAACTGACTGCAGTTAAGGCTCTGCAATATACTGACGTGCCACTGACGTCACAAATGTAACACACTTTTAAATTGTGGTATATGGAACAGATAGTGGTCTGCCTTGATGATGATAATGATGATGATGATGATGATGATGATGATGACGATCACGATGATGACCTATATCAGGAACCAAGAATCGGTCTCTTTTGTTTTGGGCAGCAGTAGCAGTCTATTGTGTTTACACTGGCCAGGTATGAGGGCCATTTCTTTACTAAATTTTAAAAACCAGAAATGCTTTCACCAGATACGAGTTACCGGGGACAAGGTACCGTTACTTTTGAAATCCCAAGTTACTAAAGTACTGAATACTAGGTATGGCTACTACTCTCATGCTAGGGTACTAGAATGCTTAGGACGAGGTACTGTAACTAGCATTTTGTCAGTGCTGAGTGCCAGGTACCTTTATCGCTGTGAACCTTCCTGACGTTCAAACACACTGAGCATCAGTATGAGAAAAAGAAACAAACAAAAATAGCAACGCCTACAGATGTCTTGGTGTCAAAATAACAAGCGCGTTCGGAGGAGTTAAAAAATCACATTCTCTTCTTTCACAATATCCTTGCTAACAATGATGTATGCATACGCGCCGATCAAAGGCAAAACAGCTTGAACTTTGAAATCGATTTTTTTTCTGCAGAGAGAGAGAGAGAGAGAGAGAGAGAGAGAGAGAGAGAGAGAGAGAGAGAGAGAGAGAGAGAGAGAGAGAGAAGGAAACAAACCCTGAAATCTGCAATTTTCTGTTTTGATTGTCACATTCAAGATTAGCCCACCAGAGAAGATAACGTGTTGGTGAAAAGATTTTGTACAAAGAATTGAGAGAGCTTCCATCCGCAATGGATTATCTTTTCTTAGGAGTGGAAACGTGATTATTGTCCGTAAGATGTGCACAGACCAGGTAACATAAGTAAAACACGGATGCTGTCGACAGAACCACGCTATTTTTTTCAGTCATTAATCACGTTTGCTATGTGCTCTGAAGCAAGGTAGTCAGCATGGACAGTGTTTCCTTGTGCAGTGTTACTTATGCAAAGGTATTCAGAGAATGAGTTTCAGGTACTCTTAATGCCATTTGCTTTTTAGTTTTGCACATAATGAATCGTCGCTGTACTTTTTTTTAAGAATCAAGAACGTCGTGTATGATCAAACCAACTGCATGCTGAGATTTCCAAATGGGATTATCTGCTACAGTGGTTGTCTTGACATAATGTTGATTTGGTTCTGAATTACATTTACTGTGGTACCCCAGTATCATGCGTACGCTTCGCTCGGAATTCCTTGCGTTCATCAAAAAAAAACAAAACACTATGACACTTTTTTTTCTAAATGTGTAGAGAGTGGAGACTTGTTTGGTCGGTAGTGCTTACCAAGATTTGTTACATCATGCTCCCTACTTCGGCTTAAAAGTCGTCAAGTAGGAAGAAAGACTGCAACAAATATTTCATCGTTTTTTCTGTGTTCAGGCTGTTGGTTGGCAGAGATTCTGAAGCATGTGAAGGATTTGGTTTGTCAGACTGGGAACAATAGACCACTCTTTAATGCACTGTGGGCCCGTTTGTGCAGTACTCACTCACTGACACATTAACGCATGCATGTGTACACCCGAAGTACACACACACACACACACACACATACACACACACACACACACACACACACACACACACACACACACACACACACACACACACACACACACGCTCGGACGGACGCACGCACGCAGAACGCACGCACATATACACACCTGGGACTGGAAACGTTTTAGTATCTGTCTTAAATCAGGCTCTTTAATGTGTCTTAAACTGAGCTTTGTAACATGAACATTTTGGATGAATACACCACTCACGATCTTATACACTTGTGTAAAGTGGTTTTGATGTATTGCAGTGTGGTGTGGTGTGATGTGAACTCTGTCTGTCTATCTGTCTGACTGACTATCTGCCTTTCTGTCTGCCTACCTCTCTATCTGTCTACCTCTCTGTCTGTCTGTCTCTCCCTCTCTGTCTGTCTGTCTGTCTGTCTGTCTGTCTGTCTGTCTCAGGCCTTGTGTGTCCGATTACAATGGAACACCCATCTGTCCACAAAAGACAGCCACCGATGACAGTAGATGTGCATAGCTGTGACCTGCACTGTACCCGTCCTGTCCCACAATCATAAACCACTGATGAGATTCGAACCGCTGGTCTTCCCAGCCAAGGGCCGTGACACCACCACTGCAATACGGTGGTTGGTATCAAAAACAGTATGCTGAAGAACACAGGAAACCACTGGACCCCAAACTACAGACGAACATAAACAAGCAATAAAAACACTTTCATTGACCGAACAATACATATAAGAAGTACTAAAACATAATGATTATTGAACAGTAAATGCAGTTGCACACACACACACACACACACACACACACACACACACACACACACACACACACACACACACACACACACACGCACGCTCACACACTCACACATACACTTACCAGAAACAGTAGAACATAGTACTGAACGAGCAATCTGTATAGGCAAACAGCAACAAAAGAACAGCGGTGGGTAAGAAATAAATGCAGTCAAGCATAGGTAAAATAAGCTCAAGTGAACGCAGTTCTGACATTCATCGTCCAGTCAGACAGTATACATTTACTGTATGCCGTCATGTGCTCACTTGTCAGCTTCGTTCGTGTGGTCA
>CM065747.1:40647616-40650116 GCA_033310375.1 Conus canariensis | reverse complement strand
ACCACCATTCAGTTTTGGTCACCCCCAGTCCCTGTCTGTTGGTCTGTGTGTGTCCTGTTATTTCTCTGATCTTGAGACTTTCTTTTGCAGAATCCATCGCCTCTTGAACTTTCCATTTTCTGCCTGTCTTCAGCTGGGGCTTAATTGCTTCTACCACCTTGTCTCCTGAGTCCTCCAGCATGCTTTGAAGTCTGATCTTCCCTGCTTTGTATTCCTCCAGGATGGATTTCAGGGGTAGTTTCAGCTTTGCTTGGCGACAGTACAGCGCTATGTCAGTCAGACAGGGTGGGACACCAAGCCATTTCCTTGTGAACTTGTTGATTTTGGCTTCCATTGCCTCCACTATGCTGGTGCAGATGTCGTATATCATCAGAGGCCATAGCAGCTTTGGTATCAGCATGAACTGCAGACACCAGACCTTGTATTTGCCAGGGAGCCCACACTGGTCAATGGTCTCCAAGCCTTCCTCCGCCATCTGCTTGGTTTCTTTTGCTCTTTGTGTGTCTTTCAGCGTATCATCATACCATCTTCCAAGGCTCTTGACTGGTTCTTCTGTGACTGTTGGAATGGCCTGGTTGGCAACACTGAAGACCACAGATCCGGCCACTTTTCCTTTCCTCAGTGAGAGACTCCGTGATTTCTTTGGCTTGAACTTCATTCTGGATGAGGCAACTATGTCGTCCAGCCTCTCCAGCACATGACGTGTCTCGTCTTCTCTGGATGAAATCACTGTAGTGTCATCCATGAAGGCCTTGAGAGGAGGCATCTTGTATCCATCGCCAAGGTCTGTTTGTCTCGCGTTGTTTGTTGCTGCTTTCAAGATGAGTTCCATTGCCAGCACGAACAGTATTGGGGAAATTGCACAGCCCATTGCAATACCCACTTCCAAGTTGATCCAGTCTGTTGTGTACTCCTTGGTAGAGAACCGCATTGAGAAGCCATTGAAGTACTTCTTGAGCATGTCGCGGATGTTCTTTGGCACATGGTACATCTCAAGAGCCAACTGTATCATCTCATGGGGCACAGATCCATATGCGTTTGCCAGATCAAGCCACACTACGTCCAGGTCTCTCTTTTCTGTTTTTGCTTTTTGGATTGCGTCCCAGATCATTGTGGCGTGTTCTACACAGCCCGCCACGCCTGGGATGCCACCTTTCTGGACTGACACATCCAAGTACTTGTTTTCCATCAGGTACTTGGTCAGCCTTGCTGCCATGACAGAGAAGAAGATTTTCCCTTCGACGTTCAGTAGTGATATTGGCCTGAACTGGCTAATGTCACTTGAGTTTTGCTCTTTGGGGATGTACACACCATCTGCCGTCATCCACTGGCCGCTGATCTTCTGGTTTCTCCAAGCCGATCGCAGCAGCCTGTGGAGCCACTCCAGCACCTTGGGACATTTCTTGTAAAGCTGGTAAGGTATTCCGTTTGGCCCTGGTGATGATTTGGCTATGGCTTTGTCGACCACCTTCTTGATTTCCGCCAACGTTGGAGGCTTGCCATTGAACTGTTCCTCAGGGTTGGTTGGCCACACCAGACCTTGAATGTCGAGTGGTGCTTTGCTCTGTGGGTCAGAGTATGTTTTCCTCAGATGCTGCTCAAGAACTCCTTTGTCCACACTTAGGGTCCCAGATTTTGGCTGCTCAAACAGTGTTCTGGCAAACTGGAAGGGGTCTCTGAAGAAGCGCTCTTGTGTCTTCTTCTTTTTGCTCTTCCTCTTCCTCGCAGATTCCGCTTTGTGAGGGCACTGTGTTTTTCTTTCAGGTCTTTCCACAGTTTTTCCAAGCCTTGTTTTTCAGCTGGCAGTGCGGTCTTCATTTGCATCTTGAGGTTTTTCTTTTGGACCCTGATCTTGTCCATCTTTTCTTGGCGTCTGGATTTCTTTGGAGGTGTTTTCTCTTTGGGTAGTTTTGCTCCATAGGCGTCTCTACATGTGGCATACACAATGTCCCCATATGTGGCTAGTTTGTGTTCCAGGGTGCTTTTCCCTATCAGTGCATCGAGTCTTTGGACGATTTTTGCATCCAGTTTCTCCCAATCTTCAGTTTCGTTTGCTCGTGGCAGGTTGAGTTTCAGGCGCCTGGCATCGAGGGCCTGTGCAAATTCCTCATCCGAACCAACAGCGTGGATGTCCTTGGCACTGTGGTTTAAATCCTGGCCTTGGTCTTCCGACGTCTTATCTGCTGATGCAGTGCGCTGCTGCTCATTCAGATGAGTCTTCACACATCCCAGTCGGATTCTAATAGGAATGATTTAGTGAGTGTCCCTTGAGAAAACGTTACATCGATGTTTCAGAACAAATTAAATGCTGGATGTCTCATAAGAAATTGGTTAGTTGGCGTCTCATAAAATCAGTTTTGTAGGTGTCTCATAAGAAATGCTTTGATGAAAGTCTCATAACAAATGGTGTGGCCAGGGTCCATTAAAAGGTGATGAGATGGGTGTGTCATAAGAACTGGTGTGGCTGGTGGTCTCATGAGAAATGCTTTTTTTGATTCCT
>CM065747.1:40637616-40640116 GCA_033310375.1 Conus canariensis | reverse complement strand
ATCGACCACCAGAGCTAATGTGCATCAACCATCGACCACTAGAGCTGATGTACATCAACCATCGACCACTAGAGCTGATGTACATCAGCCATCGACCACTAGAGCTGATGTACATCAACCATCGACCACTAGAGCTGATGTCCATCGACCATCGACCACTAGAGCTGATGTCCATCAACCATCGACCACTAGAGCTGATGTCCATCGACCATCGACCACTACAGCTGATGTACATCAACCATCGACCACTAGAGCTGATGTCCATCGACCATCGACCACTAGAGCTGATGTCCATCAACCATCGACCACTAGAGCTGATGTCCATCGACCATCGACCACTAGAGCTGATGTCCATCAACCACCGACCACTAGAGCTGATGTCCATCAACCACCGACCACTAGAGCTAATGTCCATCAACCACCGACCACTAGAGCTGATGTCCATCAACCACCGACCACTAGAGCTGATGTCCATCAACCACCGACCACTAGAGCTGATGTCCATCAACCATCGACCACTACAGCTGATGTACATCAACCATCGACCACTAGAGCTGATGTCCATCGACCATCGACCACTAGAGCTGATGTCCATCAACCATCGACCACTAGAGCTGATGTCCATCGACCATCGACCACTAGAGCTGATGTCCATCAACCACCGACCACTAGAGCTGATGTCCATCAACCACCGACCACTAGAGCTAATGTCCATCAACCACCGACCACTAGAGCTGATGTCCATCAACCACCGACCACTAGAGCTGATGTCCATCAACCACCGACCACTAGAGCTGATGTCCATCAACCATCGACCACTAGAGCTGATGTACATCGACCACTGTCCTCTGGAGCTGATGTACATCAACCATCGTCCTCTTGACCTGGTGTACATCAACCATCGTCCTCTGGAGCTGATGTACATCAACCATCGTCCTCTGGAGCTGATGTACATCAACCATCGTCCTCTGGAGCTGATGTCCATCAACCATCGTCCTCTGGAGCTGATGTACATCAACCATCGTCCTCTGGAGCTGATGTACATCAACCACCGACCACTAGAGCTGATGTCCATCAGCCATCGTCCTCTGGAGCTGATGTACATCAACCATCGTCCTCTGGAGCTGATGTACATCAACCACTGTCCTCTGGAGCTGGTGTAGATCAACCATCGTCCACTAGAGCTGATGTACATCAACCATCGTCCTCTGGAGCTCAGGTAGATCAGCCATCGTCCACTGGAGCTGTTGAAGATCAACGATCGTCCTCTAGAGCTGGTGTAGATCAGCTATCCTCCTCCGAAGCCAGTAACAATCCACCACCTCCATTTGAAGCCAGTGACAATCCACCACCTCCATCTGAAGCCAGCAACAATCCACCACCTCCATCTGAAGCCAGTAACATTCCCCAACCACCTCCTGAAGCCAGTAACAATCCACCACCACCATCTGAATCTAGTAAAAATCCAGCATCACCATCTGAAGCCAGTAACAGTCCACCATCTTCATCTGAAACCAGTAGCAATCCACCACCACGACCATCTGAAGCCAGTATCAATCCACTATCACCATCTGAAGGCAGTAGCAATCCATCACCACCATCTTAAGAATAATCCACAATCACGATCTGAAACATAATCCACCATCCCCATCTGAAGCATAATCCACCACCACCATCTGAAGCCAGTAACAATCCACCACCACCATCTGAAACCAGTAACAATCCACCATCACCATCTGAAACCAGTAGCAATCCACCACCACCATCTGAAGCCAGTAACAATCCACCACGACCATCTGAAGCCAGTAACAATCTACCACCACCATCTGAAGCCAGCAACAATCCACTACCTCCATCTGAAGCCAGCAACAATCCACCACCACCATCTGAAGACAGTAACAATCCACCACCAGCATCTGAAGCCAGAAACAATCCACCATCACCATCTGAAGCCAGTAACAATCCACCACCACCATCTGAAGCCAGTAACAATCCACCACCACCATCTGAAGCCAGTAACAATCCACAACCACCATCTGAAGCCAGTAACAATCCACAACCACCATCTGAAGCCAGCTACAATCCACCACCACCATCTGAGGCCAGTAACAATCCACCATCACCATCTGAAGCCAGTAACAATCCACCACCACCATCTGAAGCCAGCAACAATCCACCACCACCATCTGAAGCCAGTAACAATCCCTCACCACCATCTGAAGCCAGCAACAATCCACCACCACCACCATCTGAAGCCAGTAACAATCCACCACCACCACCATCTGAAGCCAGTAACAATCCACCACCACCACCATCTGAAGCCAGTAACAATCCACCACCACCACCATCTGAAGCCAGTAACAATCCACCACCACCACCATCTGAAGACAGTAACAATCCACCACCACCTCCATCTGAAGCCAGTAACAATCCATCACCACCAACTGAAGCCAGCAACAATCCATCACCACCATCTGAAGCCAGTAACAATCCACCACCA
>CM065747.1:40597616-40632616 GCA_033310375.1 Conus canariensis | reverse complement strand
AACCACCTATGAGGTCAATGAACAGCACCTATGAGGTCAATGAATAGCACCTATGAGGTCAATGAATAGCACCTATGAGGTCAATGAATATCACCTATGAGGTTAATGAACAGCACCTATGAGGTCAATGAACAGTACCTATGAGGTCAATGAACAGCACCTATAAGGTCAATGAACAGTACCTATGAGGTCAATGAATATCACCTATGAGGTCAATGAACAGCACCTATGAGGTCAATGAACAGTACATATGGGGTCAATGAACAGTACCTCTGAGGTCAATGAATATGACCTATGAGGTCAATGAACAGCACCTATGAGGTCAATGAACAGTACCTATGAGGTCAATGAATATCACCTATGAGGTCAATGAACAGCACCTATGAGGTCAATGAACAGTACCTATGAGGTCAATGAATAACACTTATGAGGTCAATGAATATCACCTATGAAGTCAATCAATAACACTTATGAGGTCAATGAACAGCACCTATGAGGACAATGAACAACACCTATGAGGTCAATGAACAGCACCTATGAGGTCAATGAACAGTACCTATGAGGTCAATGAACAGTACCTATGAGGTCAATGAATATCACCTATGAGGTCAATGAATATCACCTTTGAGGTCAATGAATAACACTTATGAGGTCAATGAACAGCACCTATGAAGTCAATGAACAACACCTATGAGGTCAATGAATATCACCTATGAGGTCAATGAATAGCACCTATAAGGTCAATGAACAGTACCTATGAGGTCAATGAATAGCACCTATGAGGTCAATGAATAACACCTATGAGGTCAATGTATAACACCTATGAGGTCAATGAATAGCACCTATGAGGTCAATGAATAACACCTATGATGTCAATGAACAACACCTATGAGGTCAATGAACATCACCTATCAGGTCAATGAATATCACCTATGAGGTCAATGAACTAGACCTATGAGGTCAATGAATAACACCTATGAGGTCAATGAATAACACCTATGAGGTCGATGAACAACACCTATGAGGTCAATGAACATCACCTATGAGTTCAAGGAATAACACCTATGAGGTCGATGAACAACACCTATGAGGTCAATGAACAACACCTATGAGGTCAATGAACAGCTGACTTGGTTGCGCAGAGAAGAGAGAAAGCTGGCCTTCGTCTCTAGCAGTCTTTCTCACTGATACTAAAAACTTATACTAACTCAGAAATAACCTGAAACAACAGTACATTACACCCAGATTGCCTTACAACAGGCATTCAAAGTAGTATTGAATCTGAATTCCTTCCAACATGCATTTACATCAGTCGTGTGCCAGTTAAGTATTGCACGAGACACACAGCTGGCCTTTGGCACAGAGCACATGAAAGTCAAAACGCCGACAAACCTTCCTACCAATGAGCAGACGTTACTATTTTTAGTGCATGGTGAAAAACAGTAGGTGAACCTAATTCGACAAGATTTCCTGTTTGACCTCAAACTCCTAAACAAAACGTTTATTTTGTTTGTTGTGAAGATGAATAAGACTAGAAATAGAATGGAGTTGAATTAAACACTGGACTGTTTAAACTCTGTCTTTGTTTTGCTATTTTTTCATAAATGAAAATACATTTCAAATTTTGCGACCGTCACTTCCATTGATGAGAAGCGCCGATGTCATTTACATGTTGCAGGACTAGTCTACATTAACCGTAAGGAACAGGCGAATGCTGGCTGCTCTCTCTGCAAATCAAAAGGTCGCTTAGAGAATTAGTAATATGTTTTTGTGCTTAATGGAAACAGGAAGAAATTCAAAACAAAGATGAAGTTTAAACAATTTAGTTTCTACTTCAGACTTTTTGATGAAATGTGTAATACCGAAGCATTGGCAGAAAAAAACTTAACCTAATAAGTGTTTAAGAGTTTATTTAACAGTATATATATATATATATATATATATATATATATATATCAAGAAACGGAATGAAACACAGCACTGGGTAAACGGTGCATGAGAAAGGCAGTAAAAAGAGCACTAACAGAACAATGCTTGTGAAAAGTAGTCTAACACAATGCTGTCTGAACGAGGCCTGTGAGAAAAACGTAGTAAAGCATAGCACTGACTGAACGCCTTGTATAGTTAAAAAAGCACGAAAGCGTAACGGTGGTTGAATGATCAATGTCGTGAAGCGCAGGACACACGAGTACGACTGAACGCAGCTCTAACGTTGATCATGTGGTCAGGATGTGTCTGTTCACTGTGTGCTGTCGTGAGCCCCACTAGTGAGCTGTTTGTGATACAGGGAATGGACACAAGACATTCTTTAACGGCTTCTCCTATTGAAGGACTGCATACCACTTTGTTCTCCAACAAACGTAAGTTATTTCTTTCTAAGTTCAGATCATTTAGATCAAGGCGACAACCGATAGAATCGATGAAGCTTGACTCAGATGTGCTAAGAGATGCATTTTTACCTGACAGTCTTCTCACCATGTCGGTAAAGTTGCAGCGCTCAGGTTACCATTTCCTGATATGGCTTTGAACATGATCTCCGTGAGTAGGACAGAACGAACACCTTGGACAGACCATCTGTGACAGATTTTCTTTTGCAGACACTTCATCTAGAAGAGCTGCTTTCCATCCAGTATCAAAGTCCATTAGTGACATAAAATATCAAGAAAGCTGTAAAACTACAGCAAAAATTACAGTGCTAAACGTTTTAACGACTGAGGTTTTATATCTAATAGAAAGCATTTGTATTAAGCAGAGGTATCAAAGGAAATCCTTTCCCATTCCGTCTTTGTCAATAGGTACAGGTCAGAAAACTTCTTTCCGTCAGAGTATCGATTTTCATAGCCGAATGCTACTGAATGCCAACGACGCTTCAAAGTGGTGGCTTTTTATGGAATTGACCTTGATGTTTGCAAGAGAAACTGTGTTTGTGAGAAAAGGGGAAGCATGGGACAAAAGGAAATCCTTTTACTGGAAGAGGTGGTCGCCTTCCTTCATTCTGTTACTGTTCCAGCTATAAAAGAAAGCAGTTGAGCTCTTCCCTCTTCGGAAATGCACATGGGGGATTGGGCGGGGGGGGGGGGGGGGGGGGGGGGGTGGGATGAGGAGGGGGAGGGGGGAGCTTGGCAGTGGGTTGAGCTATTCTTTTCGTAGGACGTCAACCAGGCACAGTATGTTTTTGAGGCCGTTTGTCTTCTGAAACACTTGCTTATTCACAGTTGGAAAAATCATGAACCTACATCCGATGGTTTTGTCATTCTGGAGCCTCTGTTCCTGAAACGACAGGTTTTCATGAAACTGGTCAGAAACTGAAACGAGAAGAAAAACAGGCCTGTTTGGATGTACAGAATAGAAGAGTTGGATTAAAAAAAAGTCTGATTATCATTGGTGGTGGTGGTGGCGGTGGTGGTGATGGTGGTAGGGGGGGGTAGTGTGTGTGTGTGTTGTGTGTGTGTGTGTGTGTGTGTGTGTGTGTGTGTGTGTGTGAGAGAGAGAGAGAGAGAGAGAGAGAGAGAGAGAGAGAGAGAGAGAGAGAAACCCAAGTTTAATGCATACCACCAGCTGAGGGGTAATGGCGAACGTCACCGACATGCGACTGGTTGGTCAGAGGTTTGAACGTCGGGCGGGAAGGATTTCCACTTGTCTCACCTTTCCTTCGGACAGTCCTTAGTCCTTAAGTCATGTAGCAGTGGTCTTTCATGGTTTGATGGATGTGACGTAAGAAATGGTTTAGTCGGCTTCTGTTAGGAATGCTTTAGTGAGTGTCCCTTGAGAAAAGGTTTCATCGATGCTTCAGAAAAATTAAGTGCTGGATGTCTCATAAGAAATTGGTTAATTGGTGTCTCATAAAAAACGGTTTTGTAGTTGTCTCATAAGAAATGCTTTAATGAATGTCTCATGAGAAATGGTTTAATGAATGTCTCATAAGAAATGCTGTAATGAATGTTTCATAAGAAATGCTGTAATGAATGTCTCATAAGAAATACTTTAATGAATGTCTCATAAGAAATGCTTTAATGAATGTCTCATAAGAAATGCTTTAATGAATGTCTCATAAGAAATCCTTTAATGAATGTCTCATAAGAAATAGTTTAATGAATGTCTCATAAGAAATACTTTAATGAATGTCTCATAAGAAATGCTTTAATGAATGTCTCATAAGAAATGCTTTAATGAATGTATCATAACAAATGGTTTGGCCAGGGTCCATTTAAAGGTGATGAGATAGGTGTGTCATAAGAACTGGTGTGACTGGTAGTCTCATGAGAAATGTTTTTTTTTTGGATTCCTCATAGAAAAGGTTCGATGGATGTGTTATGAGAAATGGTTTGATGAATGTCTCATAGGGAATGGTTTGATGAATATATCATAAGGAATGGTTTGATGGATGTATCATAAGGAATGGTTTGACGGATGTATCATAAGAAATGGTTTGATGGATGTATCATAGGGAATGGTTTGATGGCTGTCTCATAGGGAATGGTTTGATGGCTGTCTCATAAGGAATGGTTTGATGGCTGTCTCAAAGGGAATGGTTTGATGGCTGTCTCATAAGGAATGGTTTGATGGTTGTCTCATAGGGAATGGTTTGATGGCTGTCTCATAGGGAATGGTTTGATGGCTGTCTCCTAGGTATTGGTTTGATGGCTGTCTCATAAGGAATGGTTTGATAGCTGTCTCAAAGGGAATGGTTTGATGGCTGTCTCATAGGGAATGGTTTGATGGCTGTCTCATAGGGAATGGTTTGATGGCTGTCTTATAGGGAACGGTTTGATGGCTGTCTCATAGGAAATGGTTTGATGGATATCTCATATGGAATGGTTTGATGGCTGTCTGAAAGGGAATGGTTTGATGGATGTCTGAAAGGGAATGGTTTGATGGATGTCTCATAGGGAATGGTTTGATGGCTGTCTCATAGGGAATGGTTTGATGGCTGTCTCATAGGGAATGGTTTGATGGCTGTCTCATAAGGAATGGTTTGATGGCTGTCTCACAGGGAATGGTTTGATGGCTGTCTCACAGGGAATGGTTTGATGGCTGTCTCATAGGGAATGGTGTGATGGCTGTCTCATAGGGAATGGTTTGATGGCTGTCTGAAAGGGAATGGTTTGATGGATGTCTCCTAGGTATTGGTTTGATGGCTGTTTCATAGGGAATGGAATGATTCGATGTCTGTGATGGGGAATAGTTTGATGGATTTCTTATAGGGAACAGTTTGATGGCTGTCTCATAGGGAATGGTTTGACGGATCTCATGGAAGATAGTTTGATGGATGTCACATGATAAATGCTCGTTAGATGTCACATGAGAAATTGTTTTGTCGATGTCTGATAATGATATGGTGAAATGGTCTTGCAGTAATTTGTTGATTTCTTGTGGAACATCAGTGGAGGTATAATGTGAACGTTTGAGTGTGTGTGTGTGTGTGTGTGTGTGTGTGTGTGTGTGTGTGTGTGTGTGTGTGTGTGTGTGTGAACGTACGCGCGCGAGCGTGTGTGTGTGTGTGTGTGTGTGTGTGTGGTGCGTGCGTGCGTGCGTGCGTGCGTGTGCATGTGCGTGTGCGTGTGTGTGTGTGTGTGTGTGTGTGTTCTGATTGATAGCACTGCTTACAGCCATGTTTGACATTCCCTCTTTTGACATTCCCTCTTTCTTTCCTGTCATCCACAGAACTGAATACAATCAACACCGAAATGGTCCCTACCATAACTGCAACTTTTGGCCATGTTCGTCACCTGTCCTGTCTCCTCATCCCACCCCGTCCCCATCCCCACCTATCCAGCCCTGTCCACGCCCTCCTCCCCATTCCCTCCTCTCCCTTGGCAGGCTCCGACAGGTTCATTCTCATCAGTCACACTCAAACGCCCCCCTTCGTTAGTTTGCTTCTTGTAAGTCAGCTCTGACCTGAACCAAAGATGTTGAGGTGGCAGGATCAGTATCTTTGCCCTTCGCTAGTTGGAGTCCCGTGGCGCACATGGAAAACATTCTCCACTTCCTGTTGGACTGTTCAGCTCTCTATCTCAGCCTTAAACAGACTGTATTCACTGTCACCAGGTCCAGGAAGTCCACTGAGCAGCGATGGCCACCCGAGCACGATCCACCGTCCCTCTTTGCCGCAGAGCATCTTCTCCATGGTGGCAGGAAAACACCGGCTCGACGAAGCTGGTTCTTGGGCTGCACAGCCTGTGTTTCATCGGAGCACTGACGGCGGTGGCCATGCCGGAATGGTTCACGTGGGAGGATGAAACATGCCTGCAGAGGGTGGAAGTGAGAGGGGGGCTGTGGACGATATGCCGGTATGAGGTTTCCACAGAGAGGTGCCAGGACGCAAGCCACACACACGGTGAGTTGTAGGGAGGGAGGAGTGGAGGGTAGGAGGGCAGTCTAGGTGGTGCATTGAGGAAGCAGCGACGGGCTTTGGTTCTGCCTGTGGACTGGATCTGTGGCTGACCTGTCTGTCCAGCAGCAGCAGTGTGGTTTGCTCTCAGACGGTTCGTTTCCTCTTCATGTGTGCACCGACCAAGCTCTGAGCAATGACCATTCCAACACACATCAAAGCCAGGGTGCTTGGTTGGAAGGCCGGTCTGCAGGAGTGATCAATGTCCTCATGGGAGGGGGGAAGGGGGGGGGGGGGAGGCGGGGTGAGTGCACGCGTGCCTGTGTGTTGTGTGTGTGCGTGCGTGGGTGCATGTGTACCAGAACATGTATGTATTCTCTCTCTCTCTGTCTGTCTGTCTCTCTCTCGCTCTGTCTGTCTCTCTGTCTCTCTCTGTGTCTGTTTCTCTCTGTCTGTCTGTTTGTCTCTCTTTCTCCTTCTCTATCTATCTCTGTCTCTCTGTGCATGCGTGTATGTCCATGTGTATATGTGTGTTTGTGTTTCTTTGTGTGTTTGCATATGCATGCGTGCATGCATGAGCGAGTACGTGCGTGCGCGCATGTTTGTGTAATTTGGGGCTGGTTAAAGATTTGCTATTGTGGAATGGTGTGTGCATGGATAAGTGTTTGTGCTCTTCTCTCTCTCTCTCTCTCTCTCTCTCTCTGTATGTGTGTGTGTGAGTGTGTGTATGCGTGCGTGTGTGCATGTGTGTGTGTGTGTGTGTGTGTGTGTGTGTGTGTGTGTGTGTGTGTGTGTGTGTGTGTGTGTGTTTGAGCTCTCCGTTCTGTCTCTGTCTGCTTGTCTGTCTGTCTGTCTGTCTGTATATCTCTCTCTCTGCATTAATGTGTCGCTTTGTTGTAATTTGTGTGTGTGCGTGTGTGTGCGTATGTGTGTGTATGTTGTGCGTGTGTGCCTGCATGCGTGCGTCTGTGTGTAAGTGTGCGCGCGCGCGTGTGTGTGTGTGCAGGACAGAGCATAGCAGCGCAGGTACTGATGGTCATGTCACTTGTCATCATGTGCCTGGGGATAGCGCTGACCACGTGCAGCATATGCCGCATGTTCCCCAGACTAGCGGCTTTAACAAAGTGGTTCCTGATTTTAACTGGGCTGGGAGGTGAGTGACATGGGGAAGAGGTTGAGAGAGGGAAGTCTTAAGTCCGGTCCTTTGGAGTGCTTCTTCTTCTTCTTCTCTTTAATCTCCGTGGGGAGTCACTAGGTGTCGCACTGGAGAACTGTTCACCAGATATCTCCAACGTTCGCAGTTTCTGACAAGGCCTGGGTTTCTGTAGAACTCAGTCCATCAGTTTTGTTTTCTGTCCCCTCTCTCTTTATTATTTTTACCTTGCTCTCTCCTCCCCCCCTCCCCCCCCCCCCCCGCGCCTCTCTTGTGGCGCGTGAATGCGCGCGATCGTGTTGTGTGTGTGTGTGTGTGTGTGTGTGGTGTTGTGTGTGTGTGTTTTGTGTGGTAACCCCCTTTTTCTTCTCTTTCTTCCCGCACTTAACACAACCTCTCTCTCTCTCTCTCTCTCTCTCTCTCTTTTCTCTCTCTCTCTCTCCTCTCTCTCTCTCTCTCTTCTCTCTCCCCTCTCTCTCTCTCTCTCTCTCTCTCCACATACACATCTCAACCCCTCCCGCAGCCCTTCCCGCCTCTGCCCACATCCAGGCTAGTCCATCTCCCTCATTCACCTTTCACCCCCCTCACCCACAACGTCGACGTGTCTGCCGTCAGGTGTCCTGGGCATCACGGGTTCCATTCTCCTCCAAGCCAAGGATGGGGAACCGCTGGTCAACCTGCGAACCGGCTGGTGCTTCTACGTCAGCCTGGGCTGCCACACCCTCGTCGATCGTCGTGCTCCTGATGGCGTGCTGTCTGCCCAGGGAGCGTGTCTGTTTTTTGAAGCTGGTGGAACAGGACCCCGAGGATGTGAACAGGCCTGGACTCCAGCCCCAGGGACAGGCGGAGAACGCCCCGACCCCGGAGGAAAGACTGCTGTCGCCCTCTGAACTGGATGACAATCTGCCGTCCCCTTCTGGAGCAGGTGTGAATCAACCATCCTCCTCTGGACCTGGAGATCAACCATCCTCCTCTGGACCTGGTGGAGATCAACCACCATCGTCCTCTGAATCCTGAATTCTGAATTGATAGTTTTGGATGGCCATGTTCAAGATTAACTCTCCAAAAATGATAATGTGTTGATGGAAAGAAGTTGTACAAGTAATTCAGAAAGCTTTAATCCCTCAATGGATGATCCTTTCTTAGGAGGCGAAATGCGATTCTAGTCCGTAAGATGTGCACAGAACAGATAACGTCAATAAGATGCGGATGCTCTGGACAGAATCCCACTATTTTTTCAATCATTAATAACGTTTGCTATTTGCTCTGAAACGAAGTAGTCAACATGGATTGTGTTTCTTTGTTGTGCAAAAGTATTAGAAAATTGAATTTTAGGCACTCTTAATGCCATTTGCTTTTTAGTCTTGCACAGAATGAACCGTCGCTATTCACGTATTACTAGACATCATTTTTTTTTTAAAAAGAATCAAAAACTTGCGTGTGACCGAATCAACTGCATGCTGAGACTACAAAATGGGCATATCTGCTACAGTGGATGTCTTCACACAATGTTTATTACATGTACTATTGTATCTCGGCACCATGCGAACGCTTCGCTTGGAATTCCTTTGGATTCATCAAGACAAAACAAAACACCATAAAACTTTTTTGTTTCCAAATGTACAGAATGGAGACTTGTTTGGCCGGTAGACGCTTTGCAAGATTTGTTACGTCATGCCCCTACTTCCGTTTCAAGGTCGTCAAGTGGGGAGGAAGACTGCAACAAATAATTCATCGTTTTCCTGTGTTCAGGGTGTTGGTTGGCAGAAAGTCTGAAGCATGTGAAGGATTTGGTTTGTCAGACTGGGAACAATAGACCACTCTTTAATGCACTATGGGCCCCTTTGTGCAGTACTCACTCACTGACACATAAACACATGCATGTGTACAACCGAAAGCGCATATACTCAAACACACACACACACACACACACACACACACACACACACACACACACACACACACACACACACACCGAGGCCTGGAAACTTTTTTAATGCCTGTCCCAAATTGGTCTTTTTAAAAAAATATAAAGAGTTTCGGTGAAGTTACTCAGAATACATCACTCACATTCTTAGATACTTGAGTGAAGTGTTTATTGATGTGATGCAGTATGGTGTGGTGTGATGTGATCTCTCTCTCTGTCTGTCTATCTGTATCTGTCTGTCTGCCTGCCTGTATGTGCCTGTCTGTCTGTGTGTCCTTCTGTCTCTCTGTCTGTCTGTCCCGTCTGTCTGTCTGTCTGTCTGTCTGTCTGTCCCTCTGTCTGTCTCTGTTCTGTTGTGCTTGATTACAGTAGAATGTACGTCTGTCCACAAAAGACAGCCACCGATGACAGTAGATGTGCGTAGCTGTGAGTTCCACTGTACCCGTCCTGTCCCACAATCATAAAGCACTGATGAGATTCGAACCGCTGGTCTTCCCAAGCCAAGGGCCGTGACACCACAACTACAATACGGTGGTTGGTGGCAAAAAACATAGTGCTGGTTGAAAAGCACAGAAACACCTGGACCCAAAGCCACAGACAAACACAAACAAACAAGCATTTACAAAAACTGTTATTGATCGAACAATGTATGTGAGAAGTAATAAAACGTAATCCTTACTGAACAGTAAATGCTCTCTCTCTCTCTCTTTCTCTCTCTCTCTCTCTCTCACACACACACACACACACACACACACACACACACACACACACACACACACACACACACACACACACACACATCACATACACACAAAACGCCGCGCCCGCGCGCAAGTACGCACGCACGAACACCACACACACACACACACACACACACACACACACACACACACACACACACACACACCAGAAACAGTAACAAGACAGTACTGACTAAGAAGTCAGAAAAGCCAAACGCAGTAAAGTACAATGGAGGCTGAATAACAAAGGTAGTCACACGTAGATAAGATAAATTCCACTGAACGCAGCTCTGACGTTCACTCTTCGCTCAGAAGGTATACACTTACCGTGTGCTGCCCTGTGGTCATTGTGAGCTGCCTTCGTGTGGTTAAAACAGGAACCTTCGTGTGGTTAAAACAGGAACGAAGGTTTCCCGAACGGTCACACCCGTTAAGAGATCTACACACCACTTTCTTATCTCCAAAAATCGTAAGTTATTTTTTCTTGAAATTTTCCGTCATGAAAACAGTTAGCGTTAATTTCTTCTTCTTCTTCTTCATTCTTTGAGTGTCCACCTTCATCGAGTTGAAGATTCTGACACTTTTGTGAGTATGACCGTTTTTTTTTTTTATCCCGCCATTATGGCAGCCATACTCCAACTTCGGGGAAGGTGCATCTATATGTAACCTGTCATCCATACCAACGGCCAAACTGGCCTACTCTTCCGAAAGTTGGTGATGGGATTTTACGTGTGTGCAAGATGTTGTGCTTGCGTTTACACACGGAACCTCGGTTTATAGTCTCATTCCAAGGACTGTATGGGGAATGGAGTCAGAACCAATGTTAACTCCGAGGGAAATATCCCCCTGTACCGAAATTCGAACCCGTAGCCTCAGAATCACGAGTCCGGCGCTCTAACTAGTCTATAACACATTGCAAATCGGTAACATACTCATGTACGCTAGGTTGAAATGCATCGTGTCTTGTCATGTTTCGCCTGAAGAAGACCCAAGAGGTTGAAATGCATCGTGTCTTGTCATGTGCTTTGTTTGACAATGTCATTGGCGGTAACTAACACCCTCTCTTTCTAAATCATGTACGCTAGCCTTGTGATTAATATTTCCACCGAGGAGTCTTTAGTTTTACCCGACCCCTATCGGTTTGCTTGTCTGCCGGCAAGATTACCGAACCGATTTTTTAACAAAACTTGGTTAAAAGATGGAAACGCACCCAAAGACATACGCATTGAGCTGTGATCCGGATCCGGATCAAAGAACGAATTCAGGATCCGTTTGACCTTGGCGGAAGTTTTCAGTCACCGATGTGCTCTCCTGGGTGCTGGGTGTAGAATCATCTTCTTCCATTCTTATAGTTCTCTCTTCCGTAAAAAGTGCATTGTAGTTCTTAAAGCGTAGGAACTGCGCATCTGGACTTGTTTGACAGAAACGAATATCATCCTGTTTTCTTTCATGTTTGCTGCGATGGGTTGCTTTCATGGATGTAATTCTGATTTGGTGGATTTTGTTTTAGGCAAACACCTATGAGGTCAATAAACAGCTTATCTCGGATTCGCAGAGAAAAGAGAAAGCTAACCTGCATCTCTACCACTTTTTCTCCCTACCCGTATCAAAAAAGTTCAGGACGGATCCAATTACCGCTTTATTCCATATTTGCTGTATTTGATTTTGATATTAAGGTAATGACAGAGAAAGGGTTGACGTCTTAGAAAGTTATTACTCTGGGAAAATTTCTTTTTGTTCCCCCTTACCATACAGACCCTTTTATCATCAAAGGTAAAGGTCACTTAGCTGCAGAAAAAAATATGGAGAACGTTATGCTCAAAACTACCAAAGGAACGTACGAAGTCATTCAATCTCCTGAACCAGGTCCAAAATTTGACGACAGGCTGGGAAGGCGGGTCCAAAAGGAAATCTTTCCCCTGCATGTTCCTCGTACTCTCCACTAAAAGGAGAGCGTCTTTCCATCCAAGTCTGTCAATTTCTAGATTAAAATGCAGGCAGCTGTCAAAGAATCGTTCTTGTTGATAAATTTAAAGATTGAGGCTAATTGTTTGCAAAATGGTTTGGTTTACAAAAGAAACGGGGACAAAAGGAAAACTTTCCCCAATGATAAATGCAGGACAGATCACACACACACACACACACACACACACACACACACACACACACACACACACACAAATATATATATATATATATATATATTAATGTTTTTTTAAAGTTCAAATCCTTGCCAAGTCATTACTATAATGACTGAAGAATTGTTAGCCTGCACTTGTTTTCTTATACTACTTAATGTTCAGCATTATATTGTTTGGTCAATCAGTGGGAGATTGCATCTCTTGGGAGATCCAAGTAAAGGTTGTTCTGTACAATTCTTAGCCACTCACAATGCTTGGGTTATTGAACAGCAGAGCTGACCACTCAGACTGTTCCATGTCTTTTGATCTCCCTTGCATCCTTGAACGGATCCTCAAGCATAGGCTCAAAGATTGTCCCCTACATTTTATGCTGTTTGAATAATGCTTTTAGATTTTCAGCAACTTTTTTCCTCTCCACACTTTTGTTTTGTTCCATTTACTACCCTTCGCTGGCTGCTTTGAGGGTGCTGTTGGATTCTTTTTTGAACCCTTGGTGGTGAGAACACCACAGAATTATGGACTGTGGTGTGTCTCTATTTGACACCAAGAGCACACAGACACAATCAGCCGTGTCTCCCTGATGAGTCCGATGCAGCGGACGAAAGGCCTAGAAACAGGCAATACAAATAAATGTGCCTTCGAGAGGGATTACGATGGTGCCCTCAGGCAGCTAGCGAAGGGCTTCTCATATTTATAATATATTCCCCCCATTTTCTTTATCTTCAATTTTTAAATTTTTTTTTTAAAGTTCAAATCTTTGCCAAGTCATTACTATAATGACTGCAGAATTGTTAGCCTGCACTTGTTTTCTTCCACTACTTAATTGTTCAGCATATATTTATACACACAATGTATATCTTTACATACAGAGGCAGTCCTTGCCTGATAGCGTTGGTCGTCTTCCTTCATTTCAGGTAAAAGTTCGCTTTAGCCCTTCTTTCATTGGCTGGCGACACACCCAGTACCTAGGCGTTCAGCGATTAGTCGAGTGTCTTCTTGTTGAGCACGTGATGTATGTTTTGTCATTTGAATGCTACTTCGTTTGGTGGCCCCCGTAACTCCGTTCTTGTTTGGATGTCCACCTTCAGTCACCCCCACTGTGAACCCTCCAGTTCGGAGACAATGGCGTTGATGAATGACTACACTGATTGACGCATTCATGGGTCTCACCTTCTGTGGCACCTCAGTATCATTCCCCTCACGTCTGTCATCCAGCTGGCTCTTGCACAGGCCATCCCCTGCTAAGCGGCCCCGCTGACCACAGGAATCCTCAGGTTGGGAAGCCAGCGCGAGTAAGAACCGTGGGGCAAGCCGCTGCTAGGTCCCTTCCAAGGCTCTCACTGGATTCTGTGGTCATTCATCAGGAGAAGCCCCATACTAACAACGATATTTGCTTCGTCAGGGAGCTAGGCAGGCGTCCACTTCTACCCCCCCCTCCCTCCCTGTCCTCCCTCACCCTTAGGCCACCAACCCTTCTTCTCCTCCCCCCTCCACCCGAAACACACTCCCCCTTTCCCGATGACGAGGACGCATTCAAGCTCATCATACATACTTACAATGCCCCTTTGATGTTGTTTCTTAGGTAATAGCCCTTGTCTGAACCACAGATGAAGAGGGGGCATGATCGGTGTCTTCGCCTTTCGCGAACTGGAGTTCCTTTGCGCACAGTGAAGGCATTAACCACTTCCTCTTCATCTGATCAGCTCTCTCTTTTCTCTGGTTGTACTGGTTGGCTGTCCGCTTCACTGTGTCCAACTGTCAAGTTTGAACCACACACACACACACACACACACACACACACACATATGCGCGCCCATCACTTACACACACACACCACACACACACACACACACACACACGCTTGTGCACGCGCGCATACACACAGGCACGCGCGTGCACGCCCATGTGCTGGTAAGCACGTGAGCAAAGGCTACTTATAGAGAACAGGCTGACTCTGCTGAGCAGTGGGCAACAAGAAGCTGCCCCACAGTCACCTAAGTTGGAGCAACTGGGTTCTTCTGAAGCCAGTGACAAGCAACCAGGCCCTTCTGAAACTACAGACAAGCAACCCGGTCCTTGTAAAACCACAGAGAAGCAATCAGATCCTCATAAAGTCACTGACAAGCAAACAGTTCCTTCTAAAACCACAGACAGGCAACCGGATCCTTCTAAAACCATAGACAAGCAACCAGATCCTTCTAAAGCCACTGACAAGCAACCAGGTTCTGCTGAAACCACAAACAACCAGGTCCTTCTAAAGCCATGGACAAGACATAAGATCCTTCTAAAGCCACTGAGATACAGCAAGGTCCTTCTCAAGCAACTGAAAAGCAACCAGATCCTTCTAAAGCCACGGACAAGCCATCAGATCCTTCTAAAGCCACTGAAAAGCAACCAGGTCCTCCTACAGCCACAGACAAGCAACCGGGTCCTTCTAAAGCCACTGAAAGCAATCGGGTCCGTCTAAAGCCACAGACAAGCAGCCGGGTCCTTCTAAAGCCACTGACAAGCAACCGGGTCCTTCTAAAGCCACAGACAAGCAGCCGGGTCCTTCTAAAGCCACTGAAAGCAACCGGGTCCTTCTAAAGCCACAGACAAGCAGCCGGGTCCTTCTAAAGCCACTGACAAGCAACCTCCCTCCTCGGAAGCCAGTGCCGATCGTCCTTCACGCCACAGGTCTGGCTATGACCACTGGTCGTCCGGTGACAAAGATGACCATGGTCACAGCGGAGAGGCGGATGAGCCATCCTTTTACAGTACACACCCGTGAGACAATCTGGATGCCGTGGAAGGAGATGAGGGTGGGAGTGTGGAGGGAGGGGGAGGGGGGGGGAGGGGAGGTTGGGGGGTTGCTAGCCAGAGAAAGCGAAACTGGTCGCTGTGAGGGTGGGTGGAATTTGTCAAAAAGAAACAGACAATACCACCACTTTCCCTCAGAGAGAGAGAGAGAGAGAGAGAGAGAGAGAGAGAGAGAGAGAGAGAGAGTTAAAAACTCTTTCTGACGATCCCTTATCACTCAAAGAGAAATCATTGGGTGCATATTTCCCCATGAATTGGCTCGCCCGTTTGCCTGTACATGCTAAACTCAAGGTGCTGTTAATACACTTATACTAGGGTTTTAGAGTATAACGACTACCGGATTTAGACAGGTCACTCAGCTAGGAATAGCACTTACTTGGAGCTTTTGACAGACCTCTGTCTGTCTTCTTCAGCGGTGGTGTGGCTACTGGCTGTTTTAGAGTACTTAGCACTGGGTACTGATATGTCATTCCTCGAGTGATAGGGTGCTGTTGTGCTGAGGGTACCCAAGTAACTGTTGCCGTTATGAAAGGATAGTAGAGTTCTGAATATTAGGTACTGCTACAGCTATGAGGCTAAAATTTGCGATTGTAGAAGTTTTCAGACCCACGCGACTGGATATGCACTCCACTTAAAAATACTAGAATTTTGCGCTTTTCAGGTTCACTCTGCCCCGGTCACCGGCCCCGGATCCTGTCAGTCTTGGGGCACTGCAGCAGACCTACTGAACACCGCACCAGTTGTGTCCAACTCTGATGGTTGTGGGGAAAGTAC
This sequence comes from Conus canariensis, assembly GCA_033310375.1. Lineage (NCBI taxonomy): Eukaryota > Metazoa > Mollusca > Gastropoda > Neogastropoda > Conidae > Conus > Conus canariensis. The sequence goes on along the minus strand of CM065747.1, from coordinate 40,616,751 downwards.
CCAACTTTGCTGTCAAGGTCTTGTAACTCCATTCAGCCATGTTGTCTGTCCCCCTCTTTCTCTGTTTGGCCTGTGGCCTCCCCTCTGTAGGGTTTCTCGGAAGATGGTCTTAAAAGTCGTACATCCATACCTCTTCATACCTCTTCAGCTGCCTTTCCCTCACGGTGGTTGACAGGTCTTCACGCTGATTCACGTGTTGCTTGACGGTTGTGAGGGCTTTTCCGTTATTGACAAGTACAGGAAATACCAAGTGCTGTTCTGATGTATCCTTTCTCCACTGTTTAAGATTTTCCTTCGTAGCACTGCTGTCAGAGTGTATAATTTACACGCATACAACAAGAAGGATTGTACAATCCATGGAGAATGTTCGGCTTTAATCTAAGAATCTCCCCCTCCCCCCAAATGCTTTGTGTTTTACTAGTGCTGCTGTTGTTTCTGCATTGTGTCCAGGGGTGCCAGGATATCAGTACGTGATCCATCTTTGCTGATGATGGTGCCAACGTATTTGAACTGTCTTGCAGACTTAAGTTCCTGACCACCAAATGTGATCTTTGTCTTGATGGGCTTTGTCTGTACATCACAGATGCCGTGTCTTTGGATATGTTCGATCCCTGTGTTTCACTGGACAGGCGGGTTTCCCTCCATGTCTGACCATCCTGCAGATGTTGTCGGTGAACTTGAGGTTTTGTTTATCCTCCAACGCTGATTCTGCCTGTATGGTCTTCCAGAGCGTCTGTAATTGTGTGTTCCAAAAGTGTGGAACAATGTGGATGATTAGAGAAGGCCTTGACAAACTCCATCTAACTATGGAATCAGTCTCCAGCAGTGCCTTGTGTCTTGCTGCTGGCTTTTGCATACAGTTCCTTAATGGTCTGATTCAGCTTCAATAGAGCGGTACTTCATTATAGCTGACGATGCATGGTACTGCACTTTGTCGAACGCTTTCCTAAAATCTTATGACCACATGTCCTGTCGGTGCTGACTGTATTTTTGCTCAGAAGTCATGCGCTAAAAATCTGTTCTGTCGTATTCTTTCCACTGCAGAATCCAAACTGTTATTAAGAAGCCTTCTAGAATTCTCTTCATTCTGTAGATTCAGCCTGTTTAAAAATGACTTTCAGCTTCACACGGTTGCTGGACTGTTACGACTGGTGTTTCTGTGATTTTGACATGAATGTTGCCTTTCTCGTCTAGGGTGATGGTGAGTGACAAAACCCATGTTGCTATCGACGACTCGACTCCCCTGTATATACTAATCACAATTTATAGGCTCAACCAGGATGTGGTCAGTTCTTGCTCCCATTCATTTGCGGTGTTATTGATGTTTCTTGTTCGTCTTAAAATATCTTACCAGTATGGTGGCACCTCAGATGGTCTGATAGTTTTCAGGTCTGAATGGTACTCTGTTAACCTATTTATGTCTTGTTCTTGCTTTAGTCAGTTTCCTTCTTTGTCCTGGACAATGCTGACTCTTGACTATCATTGCTTTGGTATAAGGAAGAGAAGGCCAGTTTGGCCGTTGGTATGGATGACACGTTACACATAGCATGCACCTTCCCCGAAGATGGAGTATGGCTGCCTTAATGGCGGGATAAAAAACAGTCATGCACACGAAACTCAACTCCCTTTGTAGGGTAGATGGGATTAATACTTGCCTGTCCATATAGGGAGTGTCCGCAGGAGTTTTAGCCTGCGTACGCAGAAGAAGAAGTAATGAAACACATTGCTGCCTGAACGACGTGCGTGATAAAAATAGCAAAACTTGGTGCTGATTGAAAGACAATGCTGTAAAAAGTAGTAAGTTGTAGGGTTGGGTGAACAGAGCATAGTCAAACAGATTTTTGGCTGAACGACATATGCCGTTAAATGTAGATAAACGCAGCGCTTTGTGAACGCAGTTCTGGGAGTTCGCCTGTGTCGGTGAGTGTGTTCACTGTCTGTCGTTGTATGTTCACTTGTGACCTGTCACTGCGCCGTGGAAAGGATTCTGTAGCTGTGTCTTTCATAATACGGTGGATCTGCCTCTTTCTACTGCAGAAAAAAACACACACGTAAGTTGAAGAACGTTTCAATCGATGTTTAATCATTTAACGTTTATCACGTTGTGTCTTTTACATCTCTCTCTCTCTCTCTCTCTCTCTCTCTCTCTCTCTCTCTCTCTCTCTCTCTCATCCCCCTCTCTCTCTTTCTGTCCTTATCTCTGTCTCTGTCTCTGTCTCTGTCTCTCTCTCTCTCTCTCTCTCCTCTCTCTCTCTCTCTCTCTCTCTCTCTCTCTCTCTCCCTCAGACCAGCCCATTGTAAACAGAACAACAAAATTCAAATTGTCGAATGCAGTGACTTTTATTCAGATTTCCGTGGCCAGTCTTACCTCCATACCAAATATCCCCCATTGCCTCCATGGCCAGATTCTGTTCCTGCCCCCTGTGCTGTAGTCACCGAGTCTTGTTCTGGAACATCAGCGCAGTTGAGTGAAAATCGCAGAACTCGGAGGCAGGCAGCCAGCTCTCTTGTACGTTCGTGGAGCATTCTACTGGTAAGACCCCCCCCCCCCTACTCCTCGCTACTTGTATCATTCCTCCTTCCCTTGTGAGACCCCCCACCCTCACTAGAAAGATTCCGCTCTCCCTCAGACATCCTCCAACTCCCGGGTCTCCCCTCAATTTATGTGATAAACCACACACATCAAGGAGACACGTTTGATAGACACACAAATAGATTCCTACCAAAATTGACATTAGTCACTTTTTCACCACCATATTTGTAAATGTGTGAAAAATAGAAAAAACTTGTATGTGCTGTTCAGTAGGTTAAGTCTGTAGTGTCTCAGGTCCTTCGTTGTTGTCTGTTTTGATCGTTTCACAACATGTCCGTCATCAACCTGTTCGTAATGTTGATGCTGAAGTCGCTCCTACAAGTTTAAGATTATGTTTTCTCCACATAGAAAAATGGCGGGGTGTTGATCGATAATTTCTCTTGCTTTTTTCCATCTGTCGTCCATTTCACAGACAGCTCACATAAATAAACCTCCATTCAAAGAAGCCATGGCAACTAAAGATGACTTCTGCCTTCTTGTCTTCAGGTTATGCAGCCAAAATAAAATCCAGACATAAAACATTGTTCATTTGTCAATAATCTTTCTGATGTCGGAACTTTTAAGAACAAAAAGTCGTGCTTTCATCTTGTGCTGAATTTTTGAGAGAAAATCTTCAATACTGGAAGGAATGGAAGTTGTCGAAAGATATCTTCCTGGCACTGCGCATGAGAGAGAGTTTTTTTCTTTGCTAAGATTGTCAGTCCCCCCCCCCCCCAATCCCCCATCCCCCCATAGTGGCAGCAGAGGGCCATATCTGAACTGTGCACCGTCGTCACGGTTTGTACTGGAACGGTTCAGTTCTCTGCGATGCTCACATCGTTCAATCCAGCTGACGTTTCAGTGAATATTATGTCATGAGACGGAGGAAGGTGAGACAGAAGGAAATCCTTCACCTGAGACAGAAGGAAATCCTTCACCTCTGACAATCCCTGTACATGGCAGAACACAGGCTACACAGGTGAGTGCCCAGAGGACATCTTTCACCTCTGACACTCCCTGTACATGGCAGAACACAGGCTACACAGGTGAGTGCCCAGAGGACATCTTTCACCTCTGACACTCCCTGTACATGGCAGAACACAGGCTACACAGGTGAGTGCCCAGAGGACATCTTTCACCTCTGACACTCCCTGTACATGGCAGAACACAGGCTACACAGGTGAGTGCCCAGAGGACATCTTTCACCTCTGACACTCCCTGTACATGGCAGAACACAGGCTACACAGGCGAGCGCGTTATTGGTCCCAAGTAATGGACCTCGAGCTGTGCGTCCAGACATGCACAGCTCGCCGCTGTCGTAAGTTCTGTTGTCTTCGTCCGTGTCCAATGCAAGGCAGCTGAAACTTTCATTGATTTCTGAGAGACGAAGACAACGATGGTGAAGGTGTGTGTGTGTGTGTGTGTGTGTGTGTTGTGTGTGTGTGTGTGTGTGTGTGTGTTTGTAAACTGAAGCTTTCCTACCAGCCGCCGTGGCGAAGTGGTTAGCGTCGCGGACTCCCGGCTGGGAGGTCGTGGGTTCGAATCCCATCAGAAGTCATGTGGGTTTTTCTGCCCCGACCGGCTCCTACCCAGAGTTGAGTTGCTGCGGACTCAGTTGGGAAGACTGGGACCACACAGTCGAGTTTCATCCACTTAATGGATGCGTTTCTGAGAGTGTTGCTCAAATTTCCTGACCAACACTGCAGGTGCCTGTATCTCTCGGGCCTGGTTGACGCCGGGATATATTATGAAAGGAAGCGTAGAGTACAGCCCTGTCATGTAGTCTCAGACCGAAATGGAAATCCGTAGCATCATCTTAATCATCCTCATTCTCATCGATCAGCATAAAAAGATGTCTCAAATTCTGTGGCCCTTCATGCCCTGCTCTCATGGTGACCTCAATTTCGATGTCCTCTCCACGTCTGTGGCCTTGGTTTGGTTCCGTCGGGGTCACCGGTATCGGCGAGTCCATGGGGGCTGTCGTTGGACGGACGTGGTGGCGCCCTCCGGAGGGAGAGCTCACTCACGCCGGCTCCGCGACTAAGCAATTATTGTCATCAGTAGGGGGCTTAGTAGGTGGTGTCCTGCGTATGTTAGATCAGAACAGGCGCCACTGAACACCACCGAAGTGACTCGGCAGCAGTGCAGTGTCTCCTCCGGTGGGTTGCCTCTTGACGACTTGACATTGAGTGCTCCTGTGGATTACCGGTGCCGGGGCTGCAGCGGGGCCGACCGGGCTGTGGCTGTGGACGGGGTGTCGGAATGAGTTGCGTGGGTGCACTGCCTCTGAGGTGGCGCAGAGGTTGGGACAGCACAAAAAAAAAAAAAAAAAAAAAAAAAAAATGAAGCTTTCCTGTTGTTGTTCATTGTTGTTGCTGTCTTGGGTAATTTAGGATTTCCCCCCTTACAAATGGATTGAAGAGAGTTCTTAAAAAATCTTTTTGGCTGCTAAGTCCGTGATGCTGAGAACGGGAAGGAAGAGAGAGGGAAAGGGGAGTACAGCAGCGTACGATGCTCTGAAAATGCCATTTCAATGGATTAACATGTCTCGGATTTATTCATTTCGTGTGTGTGTTGGGGGGGGGGGGGATGCGTACGTGCGTGCTTGCGCGTGTCTGTGTGTGAACGATACTCATTTGAACAGAAGAGAACAGGTACGCCAGGAAAAGGTAAATATTCCAGTACACAAGTAGCATCCAAGTGGGTGGCTGCGTGTCCTTTTGATTGATGAAATATATCCTGCAGCATACTCTGAGAGATGAAACGGAGCCAGCACCACCAAAGGACATTCCACCCCACCTCGTACTCACCCACCGCCCTCTCCTTCCCGCCGCTTTCCAACGCCACCCTCATTTCTCACCAGTTCCACGCGTCCCCAAACCTCAATGGGAGAATCACAATGACTGATGTTTAAGGGGAGAATCACAATGACTGATGTTTAAGGGGAGAATCACAACGACTGATGTTTAAGAAAGGAGTGAAGAACGAGAAGCAGATTCGACGTCATGTCAGAAATTTCGACACGATGTGAGCTGACTGTGAAGAAATGCATTATCTCCACCCGTAGGTCCAGGATAACAGGATAACCGGATAACAATTTTATTTGTTCAAAAGATGGAAAATTCATTTTCGACAGCACAACAACCATATACCAGGACAATACACAAACACAGAAAGAAAAAAAAGCGTATACTTCCTATGTAAGGTCCGTCAGAAAAGACAATACACTGACGGAAAGAAGCTTTCTGAAGTCATCAGTGCTGTTCTTTCCATCGATAGATAATCTCCTCTTTAGGAGCTACGGGTAGATACATCTCCATGAAACATAAGAGGAGGCTCCTGTGTGCACGGGTATCTTCCATCTGCCTGCAGGCACGCGAGACCTGGCCCATAGAAGCATCCAAGCCATGGAAATAAGACGTTAACGCAAGATGCTGAACAGTCAGATACACCGTTAGCTTCAAAGTGAGCTAACTGAAGCCAGAAATTGAAATAAACTTTAAAAGAAAAAAAAATAATGTTTCGCCAGACGAAAGGGACATGTAACTTACAAGAACAAAACACGACGCGTTTCGATCTCTTTGGTCTTCTTCAAGCAAGACAAACAACATTCAGGCCAATGAAAAGGAAGGAGCAATTACGTATCTACTCAAACTGGGCGCAAACATTCATTTTGCGCCCATTTTGAGGAGATCAGTGATTTGGAGGGGGGGGGGGGGGGGGGGGGGGTGCGGGTGGAGGAGGTGTCTCGTTCTCTATGCTGTTCTAATCAATTATACGCAGAACACCACTGACAAGCGCACTACTAACGACATTCATTGATTTGCATAAGTGGATGTACCCGTCCCTACCCCCCCCCCCACCCCCAACGTCGCCGTGTCTGTCCAACTATAATCACCCCAAACTTGGCGATGGCGACGATTTGAGGAAGGGGAACTTACTGCGGTCATGAAGACGGAGAGGACCGGAGACTGAGGTCACCACGAAGGTAGGGCAGGAAGGACCGCAGAGAGTCACTGGTCAATGATGATCGGTGAGAATCACACGAAGAGTCACACAGATGATGCTACGGAGCTCTATTCCAGTCCAAGACTTCTTCTTCTTCTTCTTCTTTCTTTCTTTCTTTCTTTTAGTGTCCACAATCATCATGTTGATTATTCTGACACTTTTGTGTGAATTACCATTTTTATCCCGCCATTAAGGCAGCCATACTCCAACTTCGGGGAATGTGCATGCTATGTGTAACGTGTCATCCATACCAGTGCCCAAACTGGCCTTCTCTTCCGAAAGTTGGTGATGGGATTTTACGTGTGAGCAAGATGTTGTGCGTGCGTTCACACACGGAACCTCGGTTTATAGTCTCATTCCAAGGACTGTATGGGGAATGGAGTCAGAACCAATGTTAACTCCGAGGGAAAAATCCCCCTGTACCGAAACGGCCCGGCGGAGATGCGAACCCGCAACCCCAAGATTACGAGTCCGATGCTCTGCCAACTGAGCTATTCCGGCCCGTTCATTCACGGCAGGGCTGTACTATGCCTCCTTGAATAATAGTCATGATGATGATGAAAGAAAGGAGGAAAGAAACTGAAAAGAAGAAAACGAGGGAGCAAAAAAGAAAGAAAGAAAGAAAGAAGAAGAAGAAGAAGAGGGTTGGAAAGGGAGTCTTTCTTCTTCTCCATGCAGACAGTACAGGGGATGCTAGGACGTCGACCACGTATGGTCTGAGTCGACACCCACAATGAAGCAAAAGGGTTTGAGAAACAAACAAACACATCAAACACTTTTGAACCTGGGGTGGATTAACGTCCTGTGACGATATACAAAGACTAATTCTCTGTCAAGGGATTATTATTTTTTTTTCTCTATCATTCAGGTCAGCAACTGTTATTAGAAAAAAGAAAAGGCCTTCCCACCACCAGACCAAAGACCACCTCCAGCAATGGCGGCCCTGGGGCAAAATGTGTCCAACACCACGAGGGCTTCTCGATGCAGAGAGGCGCTGCGGAGCGAGGAAGGCTGGACGTTGGCCTTGTTGATGTTGAAAGGCCTGGGCATCACTGCTCTCGTGACCCCGCTGGTCAAGCAGGAGTGGTTTTCGTACAAGATGGCCAGTGCTGATGGGAGGGGCCTGTGGTTGGTCAATCAGGGCCTGTGGCAGATGTGCTGGACCCAGGAGGGCATGCCAGAGAATTACGGCGACTGCCACTCGGCTCTCCTCCAACACGGTCGGTACTGGGGGTGGGGGTGGGGGGTGGGGTGAGGAGAGCAGGGGGTGAGGGTGGGGTTGGGATGGGGGTGGGGGAGGGTTCGGGTTCTGGCTCATGATCTGTCCGTGAGGAGAAAGTGTGTGTGTGTGTGTGTGTGTGTGTGTGTGTGTGTGTGTGTGTGTGTGTGCAGGACGCGGATTGGCGGGGCAGGTGCTGACGGGCATATCTATAGGTGTCATCCTCCTGGGGTACGTGCTGAACTTCGGCCAGTTGTGCGATTGTGTCCAGGCTATGGGGTCCTATGCCCTGGCCGTCTCGTCCTTCTGCCTGGGAGGTGGGTAGGGCACGGGGGGTGAGGGTGAGGGGGGAGGGGCTTCGATTACAACCTCTTTGTACTGTATATACTGTAATCTTTAGAGTATTAAGCAACATATTTTTTCCCCTGTAGCTCTTGACCAAGTCGCCTCACTTACAGACTGATTTGGCAAATATCATGCGCCCCATTCTCAGAAGTGTCTTTCCGATCGATAATAATAATAATGATAATACAACAACAACAACAATAATAATAATAATAATACTATCAACAATAATGATAGTAATGATAATTATCATCATCATCATCATGATCATTATTGTTGTTGTTGCTATGCCACGTATTAAAATTTAAATGTCAGAAATACGTCTTTTCGAGCTTTAAAGTCGCAATGCGTCATCGATTGCAGAACAGATTTAGTGTCAACGCAGGCAAGAATATCGAAGAATGACGTTGGTGTATCCAACATGGAAGTCAAGGTCAAAGTATTATCACACATGAAAGGCAAGGCAAAGTCGAGTCCGAAAGGGTCTTTGCTCCATATTGCTTGATTCCATGTCTGTAGGACACATAACTTCAACATCTAGTCAACTGCAAAGAGCACTGAGGAGGGGTGTTACTCCTGTTTTCTGACGGCCAGAGACCACGTAGAACCAAGCACTGTAGCCATGGTCTGTCATGGTCCCACACACATGGAATTGTCATAGGTCTGCCTTAAGGCTGGACCACTTTCTCGGGCGTGCATACAGTGTGTGGACTTGATTTCGATGAACAGTAAATGTCAACTTCGCATTGATTTTAACTGCCTAGTCTTCCTAGTTTCTGTTTCCGCTTTCTGCATGTTGTCTTTGTGTGTATTACAATCTTACTTATTGATTGAATGGTTTGCCATTCAGAGCGCTTGGTCTCAGAACTTTCCTCTGTGTGTGTGTGTGTGTGTGTGTGTGTGTGTGTGTGTGTGTGTGTGTGTGTGTGTGTGTGTGTGTGAGTATAATTGATTTCAACCTACTCCATCCCCATCCTCATCCCCACCCTCTCACTCCTACGCCCCCTCCCCTCTCATCTTTGTCTCTTTTCGATCCCTCACTCATTCACGCCACATACATGGCTTGCTGTCTGACGGCAGGCATCATCGGCCTTGTGGGCACTGTCCTCTTCCGCTTCCAGTCTCACAGCCCGGAGCAGATCACCGACCTCCGAGTGGCCTGGTGCTTCCCCGTCAGCGTGTTCCTCCTGACCTTCCTGACGATCCTGGGTCTCCTGCCCTTTGTGCTGCGCATCTTCCTTCTGCTTTTTAACCGTGTCCACGCCGTCAACAGCCCGGACAGTGAGGGTGCGGGTGAACGGGGCCCATCTTTCCACATGGAGGCATTGCCACCTGCCCGTTCCGTGGACGACCGGCCGGCATCCGGGGGGAGTTTGCCGCCGCCCTACGAAGTTGCTGTCAACCCAGCACTGTCCCAGGAAGGGATCGTCAATCCGCTGTTGAGTTCGGAAGGTCGTGCTGACCGACTGTCGTCCGCTGGAGCTGGTATGGATCCGACAGTACCATGTGATACCGGTGTTCGTCAAGCATCGTCTGAAGGGGAGGGCAGCCGACCGTTGACATCCGAAACTGGTGCCTGGCAGCTGTCAACCTCTGAAGTCAGTGACACTCCCCACCACCATCTGAAGCCAGTGACACTTCCCCACCACCTCCATCTGAAGCCAGTAACAATCCACCACCACCATCTGAAGCCAGTAACAATCCCCAACCACCAACCCAGTAAGAATCCCCAACTATCATCTGGTGCCAGTAACAATCCCCAACCTCCATCTGAAGCCAGTGACAATCCCCAACCTCCATCGGAAGTCAGTGACAATCCCCAACCATCATCTGAAGCCAGTGACAATCCTCAACCATCATCTGAAGTCAGTGACAATCCTCAACCATCATCTGAAGCCAGTAACAATCCCCAACTATCATCTGGTGCCAGTAACAATCCCTAACCTCCATCTGAAGCCAGTAACAATCCCCAACCACCATCTGAAGCCAGTGACAATCAACCGCCCCCCCCCCCTCTTCCCCACTTAAGCCAGTGACAATCAGCAGTCCCTTTCTGACGCACGTGACAATCGGCCACACCCTTCTCATGCCAGGAACAATGAACTGGCCCTCTGTAACAGCGGTTACAATCTGCAGTTCCTATCTGAAGCTGTTACAGTCATCCCGTCTAAAGCCAGTGACAAACAACAATCCCCTCTGAAGCCGGTAACAATGAACTATTCTCCTCCAGAGCCAATAGCTGTCGGCTCCCTTCTGATGGAACTTGGCACAATTAACCGTCTTATTTTGATACCAGTGGTGGTCATCAGAAACCGCTAACTGTCGCCAGACACACTCGATTGTCACAGTAAGAGCCCAGTGTCAACCCTCCCTCAGAGCCTTAGTGGACTACCATTCCACTACCAGGTATAACGATTAAACTTTGTCTACGGTCTGCTACTAGCGGTTACAAAGACCAGGTATAACGGTTCCACTTTGTCTGCTGTCTGCTACTTAACGGTTACAAAGACCAAGTATAACCGTTTAACCCACTACATCTAAACGTTCCCTGCTGGGCACAGGGGCAACAGTTTGTTGATAGAAATATAGTATACAGCAAACATGGCGCCATCATTACTGTTTTGTTTTCTGTCAGAGAACGCGGATATTGGATACTTGTATTGGATATTTCGTATTTGACGACGATTTTGCAAGGGTTCTGTGTGCTGTTATCATTCTGTTTGCTAGAGTGCTAGACACCCGGTACCGTTATTACTATGTTTGCTAAAGTATCAGGGTACTGGATACTGGATACATTACCTACTGTCATTTTACCCAGGTACAGGTACTGTTAATGGTGTGTTTGCTATAGTACAAGGGGCACTTGATATTGTAACCACCTATTCCAGTACAGGCTTACTGGATACACATCACCGTACTAGGTATTGTTATTACCATGTTTGCTAGGGTACAACTCTACCGGGTACTGGGTATCATTACTACAATGCTTCGAGTTTTGATCGAAATAAGCACAGTCTTTTAACGCATATTTTAAGAGTCAACCGTTTTAGCGTAAGTTCCGTGTGAATCAACCGTAGTGGATCTATCCTAAGTGGAGGCATCTGTGTGGTGGATGTTCGCATAGAACTTCGATTCGGTTTGGAAGTACAGCCACCGTTTTCTCACAGCAATCTGCGCGCTGGATGTCGTCGACTTGGAACTGTTCATGACAAAGTGAGGCCACGGAAATAGTAAAGAGTGACGGGACTTGTGTGCAGGTGGCAGGGACGACATCCAAAAGAACGTTGAGCTCTACCTAGTACCTGGCTGTTCCTTTCGTCCTTTGCCGTCGAGCGGAGCAGGAAGCCAGGGTGTGACTTTTGTCGCCTGCAGTGTTCAGGCATTCAAAGAGGCAGAGATTTCGGAAGTGTGGTTAGGTTCAGCGCTAGCTAGAATGCCAAAAACTATGGTGTGAACTTTATTTTGCTGCATAGCTTTGTTAGTAAATATGCAGATTGTAAGAAACTGAAAACATGAAACAAGGAAAAAAAAACAGAAAAAAGAAACAGTGTCTGGTTTATTGCCAGCCTATCCAATGACTGACGTCCATATGCAATGACTGACGTCCATATCCAATGACTGACGTCCATATCCAATGACTGACGTCCATATCAAACAAAGGCATTCACCGATGCAGACACAGGTTCAAACTTTCCCTGAACCATTTCGCAGCCTGGGATCCTTAGCATTACTCTCAATAACACTTTTACCCCCCCCCCCTCCCCCCTTGTCCATCTTCACAAAGACACCCTCCCACTCCACCTGTCCATCTTCACAATAACACGCTCATCCTCCCCCCTGTCCATCTTCTCAATAATACCCTCATCCCCCCCTCCCCGGTCCATCTTCACAATAACACCTTCACCCCACCCACCCCCCTCTGTCCATCTTCACAATAACACCCTCACCCTCTCTCCTGTCCATCTTCACAATAACACCCTCATCTTCCCCTCTGTCCACCTTCACAATAACACCCTCATCTTCCCCTCTGTCCATCTTCACAATAACACCCTCATCTTCCCCTCTGTCCATCTTCACAATAACACCCTCATCTTCCCCTCTGTCCACCTTCACAATAACACCCTCATCTTCCCCTTTGTCCATCTTCACAATAACACCCTCATCTTCCCCTCTGTCCATCTTCACAATAACACCCTCACCCTCCTCTGTCCATCTTCACAATAACACCCTCATCTTCCCCTCTGTCCATCTTCACAATAACACCCTCATCTTCCCCTCTGTCCATCTTCACAATAACACCCTCATCTTCCCCTCTGTCCATCTTCACAATAACGCCCTCATCTTCCCCTTTGTCCATCTTCACATTTTCTTTACTGACTGGACGATGTTATTAATCTTGAGATTGAACAGAAGTGGAGAAAGGATGCTACCCTGAGGGACACCCATCTCCTGCTCAAAAGGATCCGAAAAGGTCGAATGAAGTCTAACACTGAAATGCCTGTTAGACAAAAAATTAGCAATAAACATTGGTAAATTACCTTTGAAATCAAGTGCCTTCAAGTCCTGAAGAATTCCATGCCTCCATGTTGTGTCATAAGCTTTTTCTAAATCAAAAAGAATAGAAACTACATGTTCTCCATTAATCAAAGCATTCCTGATAAAAGACTCATATCGAACCAGGTGATCAGTAGTACTGCGGTTGTTCCGAAATCCACACTGGGAAACATCTAAGGCCCCCAGACATTCTAACTGCCATAACAATCGAGAATATACCATTCTCTCCATAGTTTTACATAAGCAACTAGTGGGAGCTATAGGACGATAGTTGTTAGGATCCGAATGATCTTTCCCTGGTTTAGGAATAGGGATAACAACCGCCTCTCTCCAAGAAGGTGGAAAATACCCTGAACACCAAACATGATTAAACAGAGACAACAACACCTTTAAACCCTCAGCTGGCAAATGTTGAATAAATTGATAATGAATGTCATCTGGTCCAGGAGCTGAGTTGTTGGCTTTCAAAATGGCGTCCTTTAACTCATCCATGCTGAAAACGCAGTTGTAATCCTCAGAACTATCTGGCACGAAGGAACAAGATTTTGACTCTGCTGATCTTTTGATACGCTGGAATTCCTTGCAATAATGATCAGCTGACGAATTTTGATGGATAGTAACAGCTAACAAGTTAGCAACCTCCTTTTTATTAGTAATAATCGATCCATTTACTTGCAAACATTTTATAACTGATGTAACCGACTTTCCCTTAATCTTACGGATTAGTTTCCAGACTTTCCTTGAATTGACCTTAAAGGACAGATTTGAACAATTTTTTTTCCAAGATTCTTTCTTCTTAGTTTTAAAAGTATACCGACACTTAGCCCTACACGCCTGATGTTTAACTTTGTTCCCCACCATAGGGAACCTAGCAAAAAGTCTTTGAGCACCTTTTCTCTTACCCTTCAAAGTTTTGCACTCTTTATCATACCAAGGGGTCTTAACATCATTTGGTTTATCACGGGACTTGGGAATAGCTTCCTTAGCACTCTCTACAATCACTTTAGTGAACTGCAAAACAGGATCATCATAACTCCGCAACAGATTCATAGGCAGTCTACTTAAAATCTGTTGCTGATAAAGACTCCAATCTGCAGAGCGAAACTTCCATGTTTCCCGAGGGGACTCCTGCATTTGCTTCGTAAAATAAATAAAAATCAGAAAGTGATCACTCCCGCTTAGGTCCGAATGAACCTGCCACTCTAAGTCCAAAAATAAGGAAGGGTCGGAAATGGACAAATCCAAGTGAGTCAAAGAACCAGAAGGAGAACAAAAGGTCGGTGAGCCTGAATTCAGAAGACAGAGATCATGATCCGATATAAAATCTTCAAGAACTTTCCCTTGAGAATTGGTGCAGTTACTTCCCCACTGTGGAGAATGGCCATTCAAGTCACCCAATAAAAGAAATGGGCGAGGGAGCTGAGAAATTAAACCATCCAACTGACTTCGAAATCACAGAAGATGGAGACAGATACAAACAACATATCGTAACGACCTTGTTTAACGAGATACGAGCTGCCACTGCCTCCAGATCCGTCTGAAGTGGAATTTCTGTATGTAGTACCGAATTATGAATATAAAGAGAAACGCCTGTCCTTGAAAAGTCTGCAGAAGCTGGCTTGAGTAAGCAGGAGAAACCAGGAATCTCATGCTTCTTACTTGCAGTTAAAAGGGTTTCCTGAAGAGCAATTACCGAAGATCTATACTCTGTCAATAATAGCTCAAGGTCCCGACAATTTGCTTTAACTCCCCTTATGTTCCACTGGAGTATGTCCATGTTAGGTTGTTAAAAGAATATCTATCAGCCCTCTTCTCCAGAAACTTCACTGTCCACCAAAGAACTAAAACGGTTCTTCAAGACAAGATCAGAAGCCGATGCTCCTGATAAATTTCTAAGTTGTTTGTTGCCGTGCTTGGAATTTGTTCTTACTGGACTGAAACCTGCTGCACCAAATACCTGACTTCGAGGTTTTCCCCTAGGAGGGTCTGGAGTCCGAAAAGGACGCTCCTCACTGCGTGCCTGTCTCGTACTGCTGTTATTGGCCTGTGAGCGAGGGGGCGTCTCTTTCCTCCGATCCTTCACCCCTGACCTCTGATCCACAGCACTTTGTACAACTGAAACACCTCTTCCCTCACCAGCAGGGACTGAAGCCTGTTGTACACTGCTGGACGGAACACTATTGCATTTCTGAGACAAAACCTCAACTGATTGTTCAAGTATAGTAAGCCGACCCAAAACCGATGACAACAATTCTGTCAATTTCTTCTCCAGAGCAGTGAATGGAGCTGCTCCCAGATCATCACCCGATGACCGGTTCGCAGAATCGTTAACCACCTTCTGTGCATAAGTCGCAGCCGAAGGAGTCCTGGCCTCCACTAACCTTCTAGCCTCAAGAAAGGAACATTTCCTCTCAATCTTTACTTTCTGAATCTCGCATTCCTTTTTCCACACTGGACAACTTTTTGAATTTGCTGGATGATCACCCTTACAACTGACACAGTATACAGCATTTATACAAGATTCATCATGCTTCTTCTGTCCACAGTCACGACAGATCTCCTGACCCCGACAAGCTCGGCTGGAATGCCCAAAGCGTTGGCACTTGAAACACCGCAAAGGAGATGGTACAAAAGGCGTAACTTTCACTCGGACATAACCCACTTTGACAAACTCTGGGGGAGATGGCATAGCAAAAGTCAAGAATAGCGTGTTGGTTTCGATTAAGTCACTTCCTTAGAGATTTTAACTCTATGGACCTGCAGAACACCCTGACTTTCCATCTCAGTCCGAATTTCTGATTCAGCAACTCCAGCCAAGTCAACACATCTGATTACCCCTTTCGAGTAGTTGAGAAAGGGGTGAATGGAAACCTTAACTGTGATCTGCATGAGTTGAGAACCATCCCTTTTCAGCAGCAACCGAGACGCCGCTTCCGTAGCACAGTTAACAAGGTAACTACCAGATCGGAGTCTTTTAATCATTTTAAATCCTGTGGACGAAACTCCCTCGAACCACTTGCAAACAGCGAACGGAGAAATCCGAGCAATGGATTCTTTCGGATCTTTTGCTTCCACTAAAAGGAAGCTTGGCCACGTGTTTTAGATACCCTTTCTCTTTGCCACTTCTCTTATCTCGTTATCTGAATCTGAATCTCTACTCATAGTCTCGTCCATAAGCGTGCCATGTCCATCATCATTTCTTCTCTTTTTGTTAGGGGGTAGTTGTTTAGATGTCATAATGAAAGAAAAAAACTTCACCTCCCCTACTCCCCACCCGCCATCGAGTGCCCACAAGGGCGATGCCCCTAAGCGGTCCTCCAGCAAAGGGAAACACCAGGGTTATAGTGCAGGTATACACCGCGTGGCACGCGCTCCACCCCATCCACCAGGCTCATGACCAACTGCCGGGAACGGACAGGAGGCCACTCACCTGGCTTCCAGGACAAGCAACGTGGCACACGGTTTGACCCATGCCATGCCCACACTGTGAAGGCGACCGGTTGACAGCACTGGGCCCCATGCTGCCCCCCGTCTAGGGGAAGTCCGGGCCAAAGTGGCGTGTTGAGGGCCCCGGATCCTACTCCGAGTCCCTCTCAACCACCAGGACACCATTCTCCCCCGACACGGGTCGCACCGCACGGTCAACACGGTGGACCAAGAGGCCACAGAGAAAATAGAAAGTGCTACAGAAGACTTGTGAAAAAAGGAAAAGAATAGGATAAAGATCCATAAAGACAGAAGATAGACAAAACAGAAAACTGCAGATTAATAAGGAATATGTTGAAAGAGAAATGCAGGTGAAAGAACCATGGGTAGGCAGAAAAAACACAAAAAACAGAGAAAAAGAAAGCCCACTTAAAACAAAGTCCCACCCTCAAGGGGCACAAGAGGGTGACCCTGAGAACTAAAAATAAGACACCCCACCCAGGTCCCCCAGGGCAGACCAATCTGCCAAGGGGAAAACTTTGGCTGCAGCTGAGCGTCAACTTCAGTTGTGTGTTAATCGTGTTCAGCAGTGGGTTACTGAAAATGGATTTAAGTTTTCAGCTACTAAGACAGAGTGTATTCATTTCCATAGGAAAAGATCTCAGGTCTTAGAACCAGCTATCAGTCTCAATGGTCAGGTAATTAAAGTTTCCAAACAAGTGAAATTTTTGGGGGTTATTTTTGATAATAAGCTTTCTTTTTTGCCTCACATTAAGTACATTAAACAATCTTGCCAGTCAGGTTTGAATGTTTTGAAGGTTATTAGTCACACTGATTGGGGTGCAGACAAGCGAACTTTGTTGCGATTGTATCGGGCTTTGGTGAGACCAAAGCTAGATTATGGGTGTGTGGTATATGGTTCTGCACGAAAATCTTACCTCAAAGCTCTTGATCCAACTCATCATCAAGGACTGCGGATTGCTCTGGGAGCACTTCGCACATCTCCAAAAGAGAGTTTGTATGTTGAATCTGGTGAACCCCCTCTGGAGCTAAGGAGGTTGTGTCTTTCCATGAATTACTATCTGAAACTGAGGGCTATTCCAGAAAACCCTGCCTATGATATTGTCATGAACCCGCCTTTTAGAGCCAAATATGATCTAAAGCCAAATGAGATTCCTCCACTGGGTATTCGTATTTTGCCCCACTTCGGGGCAGCTGGCATTGACCTTGATGCTGTTGATGACGGTCCATTACAGACTGATGTACCTCCCTGGAAAGTCGCCAATCCAGAGATCAATTTATATTTAACTCAATTTCGAAAGGAGGTCACCTCGAGTGCTGCATATAAACAACTTTATCTTGGGCAATGTGAACTTTATAAAGATTTTATCAAGATTTTTACAGATGGTTCTAAAAAAGGTGAGAGGGCTGCAGCTGCCATTGTGTGTGATAACAATTTTCAGGAGCCTACTTTGTTAAGATTGCGGGATTGGTCGTCTGTTTATACTGCTGAACTGAAGGCTTTAAATCTGGCCCTCAGTGCGGTGTCCAGGTCAGATCAGAATGATTTCCTTATTTTATCGGATTCATTGTCGGCATTGTCGGCTTTATCGACAAGAGAAGTTTCACATCCAGTTTTGGCTGATATTCATGATCTTCATACTCAGCTTGTCTCTTCGGGAAAGCATATAGTTTTCTTGTGGGTCCCCAGCCACATGGGAATCTATGGTAACTCAGTGGTGGACAAAGAAGCCAAACAAGCTCTCGGTGCAAGTCTTTCCAGGAGGCCTATGCAGTTTGTTTCCTCACTCTGATCTACGTCATAAATCTAGTTTGTATTGTCGTGAACTGTGGCAGAGTGAATGGTGTAATCAAATTCATAATAAATTGTTTAAAATTTGCCCAGATTTAACCAATCCTTTCCCATCGGTGGTACGTAACCGTAAAGAGGAATCGGTTTTGTCACGGTTACATATTGGGCACAGCTATATAACGCACAGTTGGATACTCAGAAGGGAAGACCCCCCATGGTGTGTTGCGTGTGACAGCTTGTTCAGTGTTAATCATTTTTTGACAGAATGTGCTGATTTGATGTGTATCAGAGAGAAGTTCTTTTCCACCAGTGATTTATCAGTTCTTTTTCGTGAGTAGATCTTATTTTTTCTTTTTTGAAAGAGGTAAACTTATTTTATAAAATATAGTGTTTTAATAATGTATACAGGTGTCGTCGGAGTTGAACAGATAATTGTGCTTTTGTCCTCATAAATTTTAAGCGATGTGTTAATACTAGTGTGGGTATTTGTATCTAGAGACTTAGATATGATAGCTGAGGTCCTGATTTGGCTCCTAGTAGTCCGCTGGACCCTATAAACACTAACTAACTAACTAACTAACTGTCCATCTTCACAATAACACCATCATCTTCCCCTCTGTCCACCTTCACAATAACACCCTCATCTTACCCTCTGTCCATCTTCACAATAACACCCTCATCTTCCCCTCTGTCCACCTTCACAATAACACCCTCATCTTCCCCTCTGTCCACCTTCACAATAACACCCTCATCTTCCCCTTTGTCCATCTTCACAATAACACCCTCATCTTCCCCTTTGTCCATCTTCACAATAACACCCTCATCTTCCCCTTTGTCCATTTTCACAATAACACCCTTATCTTCCCCTTTGTCCATCTTCACAATAACACCCTCATCTTCCCCTCTGTCCATCTTCACAATAACACCCTCATCTTCCCCTTTGTCCATCTTCACAATAACACCCTCATCTTCCCCTCTGTCCATCTTCACAATAACACCCTCATCTTCCCCTTTGTCCATCTTCACAATAACACCCTCACCCTCCTCTGTCCATCTTCACAATAACACCCTCATCTTCCCCTTTGTCCATCTTCACAATAACACCCTCACCCTCCTCTGTCCATCTTCACAATAACACTCCTCCACCCTCCTCTGTCCATCTTCACAATAACACCCTCACCCTCCTCTGTCCATCTTC